>CXYZ01003352.1:2030807-2061478 GCA_900006705.1 Sonneratia caseolaris | reverse complement strand
TTCTAAACTTAAATTATTTTTTTTTTCAATTTCTTTTCATGCATCCACTTGTTATTAAAAAGGAAATCTTTACAACAGAAATATTGTATATTTTTTTATTTTTACATTTAATCCTTATATATTTTTAAATAATTTTTTAAATTAAATTTTATTATATCAATAATTTATTTCCATATCAATTGATAATAACTATATCGATATATCATTAAAATTATGAGTTATATATATTATGGAGCAAAATATATAAGATTAATTGGATTATTTTGAAATAAATAAAATTCAATGCAGAAATGGGAAACATATAAAATTTTCACTACTTTTTGACAACACAATTAATCCCATATAAAGAACGATAATTCTTAATTGGTATATGTGTATGGAGTCGAGAGAAATAGAGTAGCGTATCAAACGAGCTCATAAATGCATATTTCAACTAACTAATATTCTGATTCTTAATTTGTCAATTATTAAGTGTAAATATTTACTGTTAATCTAATACCAACATTCTTCCGCTAAATCCTTCAACAAAAACCTAATATGTCATCAACACGTCGCTAAGTTGTCATCCCCATGTTGGATTTCCATTAAATGATTTAGCGGAAGGATGTAAGTATTAAACGAAATGTAAATTTATTAGATTGATGAAATTTCAAATTCAGATTTTCAAGTACTAACTCCCGATGGAAAAATTCAGAGATCAAAGTGTTATAATCCACCCTACACATTTCTAACCATTTCTGGACAAAATGCTCGCTTCTCTTTTTGTTATGCTCTATTCCTCTCGACCCAAGCAGATAGGAAGATATCTTCTTTAGGCTCGTCCCGGGCAGGCTCGTGAGGGCCTAAATTCTCTGGCACCATTTATGCATTCATTAGTCGGCAATCCTTGAGGGAAGGCCACACGCTCTTTACTGTACATATAAACAAACACCTAAATTCCAATTTTTATTTATTCCTGATCCTCTCGGCGGAAATAATTAATGGTGTCTGACTCGAAATTTAATTTCCACTTTTGATCGTATCCAATTAAAACTTATGATCTATCAATGATAGATCTCTCGCCATTGTTACTGTTGATCGACAAAGATTTCCCTCTTGCGCAGTGAGTTGTCTGCTCTTGCGCTTTGTTATCGATCGGTATTGAAGGGGGAGAAAAAGGGGGGGTGGGGGAATATCGAACAGGGGAAGGGAGCTATTATTGATCATGATATAAATGACGACAGCACTGCAAGCCATTAATCACGAAGTGAAGGTCATCCACATATATACGTTAGAACACACATTATGACCATACGGGAAACGAACAACTGTAGGCCCAGACGAAAGAGAGCGACCATGATAGTAAGTAGTTCTTTTCCTTCAATAATACTCTTAACTCAAGTTTTTGTTAATGGATAAAAATTTTATTTATTAATGAATTGGCCTACCTTACATCTATATTAATTAAAATATATTAAATTTTTCAAAAAAAAAGAAACCAACAGGAGACAGGACGGGGGACGATGGGTGATTTCATTTGCCGTGTGAACCCTACCTTCCTTCTACACGGCTGCCGCATTGTCATTGAACACCAGCATTTATTTTCCTCAATCCCACTCACCTACACTCACCTGCCTATTGAAAACTATTATTCTAATACCTTCTTCCTGTTTGGAGAGGAAACCGCCTAGCCCTACCTAACCCTCGTGTCAAAATAAGCCCTAGGGGAGGTCCGTACGTGGTGGTGCTCCCGCTCGGACCGAGAGCCAAGAAGTCTCGAGGCATGAGTATCACCGCTGAGACCTTCCATGTATATATATATATACCCGTTTTAGTCCCTTACCGCCATAGTCATAATGCCCATCATGCACAAAATGCTCTCCAGCTATTGCCGGATGCAAGACTTAAATTGCGGGGAGGCACAGAAAATCTTGGTGAATAGGGGAGGTAAACTGCCCAACCTACCTGCGAATGGCGAAGGCAGTAGACGTATTGTAAACCGCTACGGAGGTAGCAGATCGGGAATTTTCCTTTGTATCGGGTAATGCTTATCGGATAGGGTATGTGGTTACGTGCATGGCAAGTGGCAACGCATGAGCAAACGATGAGGGATGAAGAAGGGCACAGACTAAGAAAAGACAAAGAAAAAAAGGGAGAAAGGAAAAAGGAAAAAAGAAGTCAATTAAGGAAATAGTAATAGAGATGAACTGGGACGGACAATCATGGGTTTTTTCTTTGGGTTACAAGATATGGAAATGATTTGATTAGATGCAAGTGAGAAATTGGAAGGCTTGCTTGAAAGAAACCTCCAATTGGCACATGCATGCCTACTTGCACCCTATATTGGCCAGCTAACTATCCCCCACATACCACCCCCTCTCTCTCATTCATGCTAATGCCTTCATATTATTTTCGGTGTGCGTCCTGTCCTAATTATGAATTCAATGGATACTTGATAGTATATACGTCCGTGTATAATTGGTTCATTGACTTGTGAGATTTTCCTAATGCGTATCCATGAATTTAATGGATACTCCATAGCGTAGATTTTATGTATAATTGGTCTACTTTCTTGTGAGATTTTCCTAAGATGTATTCATAAATTCAATACATACTCAATAATACCTAATTTTAAGATTTTTTAATATAAAAATTTCTCATTTGAAAATAAAAAAATTACCCATATTCAAACTTGGTAGAATTATAAATGGATACAACTTTTCTATCATAATCTTTTTTCACTCATAAAATTCCAACACCATATTTTATTTAAATAAAGATGAGTAATTCAAATTTAAATCAATTTACACCATTATTATTATTTTCGTAATTGTGTGCCCATGTGAGGATATTCAACCATCGTTCTACACTACATTAGGATATAAAGAGATCAAGATATCATAAGTGGGATACGCCGAGAACCGGTTGCGAATGACCTAATAGGGTAAGATCCCTTGCCTTCGATTTCGGGGAATGACTTCCAATTTAAAACCGATCTAAGCTCTCCCCAGTCTAGGCGATGACTGTAAGTACTAGATAAAAAATCTCTCCTTTCCGGAGCCAACATGGGGATGATCTCTCAACCACGAAAGTCTGACTCTGATGATTCCATTGTGTGTTTAGCTTCGTAGGATGATTCGCCTACCGGAATCGCCTCGAATGCCCGGGTCCGATCGCCCCCAAGTAGCAAGAAAACAAATGCTTTCGGGGGAAGCTTTTCCGAGGGTCTAAAGGTTTCACAGGTCTATTGGCGGACATCATCCACAGGGGACCAACCTTAATGTATTTCTGTTTTCCGAAGTGGGGCTTGCACACTTTTCCGACGGTGGTTGAGCAATACATCTGTCTGTTTTCCCCTCTCCCCTGAACCGCCCACCATAACTTCCTCCATTATTATAATGCATACACCTCATATCCAAGCTTTTTGATTTCCTCCTATTTCTATAATAGTGTTCATCGTACCTTCTTGTAATATTAGAAGGTACACTCGATCAAGCTCATGACGGGGCATCAACTTTATCTCCAATCACGAGACGATTTTCACGTAGGCAATAATAAGGTAATAAGTGGATGGGGGGTATTAATCTAATCAAGCACTGGCTTAAGCTATTGCCTTTGTCATTGGTCCACAATCCTTATAAATTCAGCAAAAAAAAATTACATGATACTCAAATAGTGTAAAAGCATATGGTAAGTGTAAACCGTACTATTACTTACATGATGATAAATACTAAAATGTAAATAAATTTGAAAGAATTTATTAAAATTTAAAAATAATATAAGTACATATTAAGAATGGGATGTGACCTTCCCTCTCCTCCCCCGACAGACTTATTTATTGCGAGGGCTTCATGAGGGAGAGAGTCTTCATTGAAACTCCATATAAAGCGTATAGAGAGAGAGAAGCATTCCTAAATGCTCATGTTGCATATTTTTATTTCTGAATTTCAAATTAAAGCTTCATCTGCCTGCAGAGGAGAGTAGCTCACCTCCTTGATCCGTATAATCTCTACCTTAGCAACACAAACTGCTATATAAATATATACTTATGAACACCTCTTATCTATCCCTCACAGAATACGTCGACCCAGAAGCTCTCTGTTGACACACATGGAGCGTATTGAGATGGACAAGGAGAGGCTGACGGCGGAGATGGCCTTCAAGGACGAGTCATCGGCCGTCATTAAGATCCGGCGAGGCCTCCCGGACTTCCTGCAGTCTGTGAAGCTCAAGTACGTGAAGCTCGGGTATGGCTACTCCTGCAGCCCCACCTCGGCCTCGGTCCTGAGGTTCCTTGTGGCTCTCGCTTTCGCCGCCGCCACGGCGTTCTACCTCACGCGCATCCAGCTCGACCGGATCCCGCAGCTGTGGACCAGCAGCCAGGCGGTTCAGCTGGAGAGCGTCCACGCGGCCGCTAGGCTGGCAGGCTCGGCCGTCCTGGTGGTGGTGTTCTTGCTGTACTGGTCGAAGAGATCCCGCCCCGTGTACCTGGTGGACTTCACGTGCTACCAGCCGGAGGACGGACGAAAGCTTTCGGTGGAGTCGTTCCTGAAGATGTCGGAGGACAGCGGCGCCTTCGAGGAGCAGACCCTCCAGTTCCAGCGGCGGATCTCGTGCCGGTCCGGCCTCGGCGATGAGACTTACTTCCCGAGAGGCATCACGTCGAACCCGCCAAACCTGTGCATGAAGGAGGCCAGGGCAGAGGCGGAGACGGTGATGTTCGGCTGTCTCGATGCGCTCTTCGAGAAGACTGGGCTGAGGCCGAGGGACGTGGACATCCTGATCGTGAACTGCAGCCTTTTTGTGCCGACACCGTCGCTCACCTCCATGATCGTGAACCACTACAAGCTGAGGAGCGACATCAGGAGCTACAACCTCGGGGGGATGGGTTGCAGCGCCGGGGTCATCTCGGTCGATATGGCGAAGAATCTCCTGAAGGCGAACCCGAACTCGTGCGCCATTGTGGTGAGCACGGAGAACATCACCCTCAACTGGTACTTCGGCAACGACCGATCGATGCTGCTCTGCAACTGCATCTTCCGCATGGGTGGAGCCGCGGTCCTGCTGTCGAACCGGCCCCGGGACCGGGCTCAGGCCAAGTACGAGCTGCTGCACACGATACGGACGCACCGGGGTGCGGACGACCGGTGTTACGGGTGCGTTTACCAGCGGGAGGACGAAAAGGGCACCGTCGGGGTGTCGCTGGCGAAGGAGCTCATGGAAGTGGCGGGAGACGCGCTAAAGACCAACATAACGACGCTGGGGCCGCTGGTGCTGCCGCTGTCAGAGCAGCTCAAGTTCTTCGTGACGTACCTGAGGAGGAAGGTGGCTGCGGCGACGGGGAGGTCAGGGAAGGCAGTGAAGCCGTACATACCGGACTTCAAGAGGGCGTTCGAACACTTCTGCATCCACGCCGGTGGGAGGGCAGTGCTGGACGAGCTGCAGAGGAACCTGAGGCTGAGTGACTGGGACATGGAGCCGTCCCGGATGACCCTTCACCGGTTTGGGAACACCTCCAGCAGCTCCCTCTGGTACGAGCTCGCCTATGCCGAGGCCAAGGGCCGCATCTCCCGCCGCGGCCACCGCGTCTGGCAGATCGCCTTCGGCTCTGGGTTCAAGTGCAACAGCGCCGTCTGGAGGGCTCTCCGGCCAATCAAACCGGCCGACTGTGGACCCAACCCCTGGCTCGATTCCCTCCACAAGTACCCCGTCAATGTCAAGTCTCTCTAGCCAGTGAATAGCCCATTATGCCTTCTTAGCTCGTACTTTGCTCGGAATTTAGCTCTTCTAGCAATATCCTCATGAATTTTTGCTGTCGGACAGAGAAGTTCATTAATGTTGGCAGCAAATCTCACACGGGGAAAACCAATTGAGGAGCTTCTTCCCTTTTCATTAATTTACTGATACATTATGTTGCTGGGTTATGCTTTTTTTCCCTTCAGAATATATGAACAGATGGATGATTATTAATGTCCGAATTGTTGGGTTCGTGGTCTGACTTCGCAAATTTGGAATTGCCAACGCTCGGCCGGGAGTTGAAGCTGAAAGGGGCCTGCATTAAATTATCATAGGTCATATATTATTGAGGGGGATAAAATAATAAAATCTTTGTGATGCATTTAAGATAGAGGTTATGTTTTTTTTAAAGATAAAATCTCAAATACAGTAGAAAATCAATGCTAAAAGGGTTTTGTGGACCGATCAAGTTCAGACGTATCGTGATTATATGCATACCTTAGGCAATTTAAGTAATTGGGTGTTACGTGCACCGTTGATCTAATTGGTGATAAGTTTTTCTTAAATATTCTTTTATATGTTTTTCTTCCAAAAAAAGCTGTAAAGGTAAGTGACGTAAGATTTCCCATAGATCTGACGTGATGACAATCTAATTGATGGATAATAAAGTCTAATTGACGTAAGATTTTTCCTATGAAATATTTATTTTTATAATAATTTCATTTCAGAGAGAGAGAGAGAGAGAGAGAGACAGAGAGATTTCCACTTAAAAAAAGGGTGAGGGAAAAGAAAAGGGACGAGATAAAGCAGAGGCCGCAGGAAGACCAAGCGAAGCAGATGTGGGCGGCGACGAAGCCGCCATTCATCCTCCCCCTCTCCACCACACCTCGCCCATCCCGTGGCTTCACGCGCCGCCACTCAGTAACCGCAGCCATCAACCCCACCAATTCCGATTCAAACGCTAGATACCCCTCCGAGGAGATCAGCGGCTCAGACGTTCTCTGGGCATTGCAGAGGGTCGCTGCTGCGAAGAAAAAGAGCCAGGGAAGGGCCAAGAGGAAGACGACGAAGAAGACGAGCGACGTAGAGGGAACCAAGGAGGAGGAAGAGGAGCCTGCTAGCAGCCGGGAGGTCAGGCCCATTCGCATCGACAGCGAGTGGGGGCCACGTCTAGATGATCTGGAGGATCGTCTCCGGCAGCTCGCTCGTCTCATGTAGTTCTGCCCTTCTGCATTTCATCCTCCTCCTATATTATGACTACAGAAATAATGTCTTTAACGTCAAAACGGCCTGTTGTGAAGATTTACAATGTAATGCTAAGGTTGCCACTGTTTTGACGTAATTCGGGCATCTTCCATGTAAAACCCGAGCTCTTCTTGTCTAACTTCAAGAACAATTCAAGATTACTTAATAATCACAATATCTCACTCAAGAAAGAGAGCTTACAGCCAAGAAAGTTTTACCACGATTAAGATAACCCCCGTAAGACATTTCTTCCTCACGAAACCAACAATGCAGCACTACCCTAGAGAAGATGATTGCGAAGGGCAAATCTGTCTTCTTCGCCTGCTACTTGTACCTAAAATCGAATTGATCCTGATAATCTAAGACTTTAAGTTTGTTGCCGCAATGACGGTGAGGCCAATTCTATTCCATAGTTAACTCTCAAACAGCTAGCTCAGTTGTCCAAGACTGATGGAGCTACAACTTAAGTACATGAGAGACATGCTTTAGTTCCGCCTTGGGGTAGCAAACTAATTAGCAGTTAAAATGGAGGGGTAAGGACAAAATGAATTAGGAATGAAACACTCAAGCCTAAAGAGCGGAGAGGACCGATATGGGCAATTTTGTATAAGGTGAGTTACTTCAGATATAGCAAATTGAGATCATGCTGTCCAAAGGAGTAACTCCGATCAATCAAGTGACGGAAGTTATTCCCATTCTCCCAAGTATCAGAATTCGGTTGAAGGCTCACATGAGCGAGGAGTTTGCAGCTTGCCAAGCCCTAAGGTGACCCTCCACCTCCAGCACACCATCAGACGTTGGTTTTTTCATTGGTGTTACTCTCTTCCCAACAGTAATATGCACCCTGGACTTAGTAGGGTCGGTATCTTCTACTACGGTTTCCTTCATCACTGCCACTGCCTCCTACTCCACTACCTCGTCCAGCCTGATCATTCCGACTATCAGCCCTCCGAGGCCGAGGATGTGGCATCTGTACACCAGGTTGTTGTCTGCACATATACCAAGTATTGCTTTCAAAATTGAACCACTCACTCCAAGAGATACATGAGGAGGAATCAACATAAAAAAATTCAAGATCACATCTGAATGGCAACTTACAGGACATAGCCAATTCGACCATCCGGTAGCACCATTGGAACCATGTGCATCCCAGATGGCATAGGCCCCCTCCCATATATCACTGGCTGTATAATATATAGTATTGTAATGTGATAAGCTATCATAAGAAATAAGTTTCAAATGGCAAACGCCCAAAAGATGAAAAGGACACATAATATTTACCTGCTGAAAGCTGGAGGAAACACCATATCCAGTGTGTGATGCTCCAAAAGGGTTGGAAATATAACCACCATAACCAGAACTTGGGAGTTGACTATTTAAGTTATCAGGTTTCTTATCGCTTTGTGGCTTAGCAAGGACAACCTCCAACACATGCCCTGAATATGTCCCTCAACATGTTATATTACCAATAGACAGATACATAAATCAAATTATGACTTAAAAGCAGGCTTCTGGAACCTATCCTTGAGTATATAATGGTGCAGTCTACAGTATTTACCATCAATTTCATATTTTTCCAAGTCTTTGACAGCCTTCAATGCACTTGATCGCTCAGCGTAATGCACAAACCCAAAATCTCGTTTATTACTACCAGATTTAGAAGGTGGCATGACCACTTTGACCACTTCCCCATGCCTCTGAAACAGTTCCTTGAGTTGCTCAGTTGTTGTGTTCTCAGGTATGTTCTTCACATAAAGAGCCTTCACCTGATAAACACATCCAAAGTAAACATGCAAATCCTCATGGAAGTTAGTATCATCATATTGTGCATGTGGATGTGTCATTTGAAATGCTATATTGAACATAATTCTCTTATGAATAGCCTCCATTAACCATAACAAATACATAAACGACCCCAACCAGCAGCATGGCTCATTTAAATATTAAAAGGGCCACCATACCCGTCAACTACACCTTGATAGCATCTAAAGGATAAGTTTGACTATCAAGTAAGATAACTCCAATAAATCAAAATATGAAGAAACATCAGTTCAGTTTTACTAACCAGTCCCTATCTTTCCTCAGTCTTCCTATGTTACACACATTATATAAATCACCAAACCGCAATTCAACTTCATAGCTTTCTCATTGTCCATGGCAAAAAATCTTGAAAACCAGGAAGAAAGTGCTCACAGAAAGACCATGATCAAAAGGATAAAGAACTGCTTAGAGGCTGCATAATTTCATATAAAAAAACCATAGGCATCTTAAGTCAAAGTACTGACGCTCATGTTTCTTTTATTTTATTTTTAATCAGCTCATGTTTCTTTTATTGAGATACCTGGGATGAAGCAGAATGATCAGGTGCACTCTTTGGATCAGCCCACGTGACAGTTGGTGTATTACCATCCAACTTAAAATTCGCACTTGACATTTTTTGCCTTGAATAATCAGCACATGCATTGTTATAGTACAATACAAATGCAAAACCACGATTGCGGCCTGGATTTTGAGGATCCTGTGAATAGAAGAAAACAGTAGCAGAACATTCAGCATTTTTCCCTTCATCTGAGAAACAGTAGATAAGTGTTGATAACTCAAAAGTCCACCTTAATGAGCTCAATATTTTCAACTCCTGGTCCGGCTTCCTCAATTGCTTTTCTAAAATCATCGTCCTTCAAACTCTTAGGAACATTGCCAATGAATAATCTATTTTTACTTTCTGCTAGTGAGCACCTGATTGTCTTCCCCTGCAATGGAGCATTCAAGAACACAGTGAAAAGCTGAAGATGCTCAATCAGATTCAGATAAAAAAGAAGTAAACTCCAAATTTACCTTAAATTCTTTACTATGCAATTCCTCAATAGCTTTCTGTGCTTCTTCTGGTGTTCGGAATGCCACAAAAGCATAACCCTTGCTTTCACCAGTGCCTTTGTCCTTAATTAGTCTGACCTGAAAGTCCATTACACAGAAAAGATGGATGATCAAAACGTAGATAAGAGTGGCACATGCCAGCAGAGGAAGAACCTCAATTTTCCCACCTCAAAAACTTCCCCAATTGGTTCACATAGGTCTCTCAAATCTTCTTCCAAGCCATCACGTGGGAGACCCCCAATGAAAATTTCAGACCCATGAGGAGGAAGAGAGAGAAGCTCAGCTCGCTTGCCTTTTTCATCACCATTCAACGAAGGTGCAAGTCTTTCTTCATCTTCTGCAGTGTCCGTGGTGGCATGACTTGTCTCTATCTCGGGCGATTGGTCCTCCCCACTGGATTCAGTCTTCGAATCGTGATCCTCGCCATCATCATCAGCATCATGCTTGGTGCCTCCTTCTAAATCATCGTCCAACTGTTCTTCAATCTCCTCGTCCACATCTTCCATGTAATTATCCTCATCAATGTCAACCCGGTCCTCAACTTCCGCACCCTCTGCCATGCTCACTTCAATCTTCTGGAATTCTCATCTCAGAACTGCACTTGATCAACAGACAAATTCTCAAGAAAGGTAGCAAAATGGTCACAGAAGGACAAGGCTAAAATATGGAACCCAGAATTGCTTTGGAAGATATTAAGAGTAACAGGAATTGAAACAACAGAGAGTGATCCTCCCCTGTGGGACCACCCGGAGACGAAGCACAAATCAACCCACTAGCTAATTTGGCCAGCTAATCAGCAAAACCCTAGAATGAAAATGGCCACTTACGTCGTTCAATAAAGCTGGGCAACAAGAGGAGGATCCAGGGAAAAGGAGAAGTTACCCTTGTGGATTACAGATCGCCGAGAGTGACAGGAGGGCAGTGATACGAGGCGGAGGCAGACGGGGCTCGCACGCTCAACAGCAGTCACCGAGCAACATTAACGAGCTGAGTGGAAATGGGGGAAGCGATACAGAAGACTGAAGAAACATGGGCCGGGCCGGCGGAAGAATCAAGGCAGAATATATGGGCTTTAAACCGCTTTGGTTCATTTAACCGTGCCTCTTCTCCTCCTAGGCCAGACGGGTAAATTCTACCATTGCTATAAAATATTTTATTAACATAATATTTTAATATACTATACTATATTATATTTTGTCAGTATTTAATTAACTCCATTAACATTCAACTAATTCCATCCATTTTTTTATGATGTAAATAGTCTTATGGCATTTTTCATATGCATGGCTGCCATTTTGCGTGGAGGCGGGACCCACTAATAATAGAAACAAAAAAGAGCGGAAGACATGGGTCTCCGACAGACTCTCCCTCCAACAATGTCGCCAAAAATGTTCAGTATTTGACAAAGTCGTCGGAGGGAACCAGCGAGCCACCCCCAACCACCGGTCACCTCTCCCTCCGCTGGTTGCCCCTCCCTTCCCACCAGCCGTCTCCCCTTCTAGCTAGGTCGCCAGGAGTCCCTCGGCCATTGGCAGCCTCGTTGGAGAGGGTATAGACCGTTGGGAGCCCCAGAGGGTTTTTCTCACCCATGGAGGCGGTTCCTAGTTCTAGGTTTTAGGGAAGATGATATATTTTAAGATGTGAAAAACAAGATGGAAAATAGAAGAAAAACAAGACATAGTAAATGCAAAATAAAAGTATATTTTATATATTAAATTTAGTATAGTAATTAGATAAAATTCTTTTAAATAAGATGTGAAATGATGGAGTCTCTCCTTGAGCAATTATTTTGTTTAAAAATTTATGGAAAATGCTCCCTCACATAAAATAAATTAGCTTCACCCAATCATTAAGTTAAGGATTTTTCTTACATTTGTCTTTCTTTTCCCTTCTAATCTTCCTCTCCAGCATAACCCTAGGACTAGGAGCTGCCTCCGTGGATGAGGGAAGCCTATCGCAGCTCCCAACGGCCCCTTCCCTCTTTGATGAGGCCACCAATGGCCAAGGGACATTTGATGACCTAGTCGAAAGGAGAGAGGGCCGGTGGGAAGGGGAGGTGATCGACAGTTGGGGTAGCTCGCTAGTTCCCTCCGGCGACCTCTTTGGATACTGGACATCTCCAGCAACATTGTCGGAGTGAGAGTCCATCGGAGAGCCATGTCTTTCCCCTCTTTTTTTTTTTTAATTATTAATGGGTCTCGCCTTTGTTCATAATAGGAGCCACATCATAAGAAAAATATCATATAGGTGATTCACGCCATTAAAAATTAACGGAATCAGTCAAAAATTGATATAATATACTAAAGTGTAATACATTTAAAGGGATGTATTGTATGGAGTTATATTTTAAAATTTTTATACTAAAATGTCATATTAATAAATTTTTTATATTAACTGTACAATTTATTATCGGCCGAACTAGACTTACAATGAATCATTTCATATTCAAAACCTCCTATATATCCTTATACATATAGTTTTTCCACTATAGAATAAGCCATTGAGCCTAGTTAGAGATAGAAAAAATAAGTAAGACGAGAAAATCTTATTAATCTGAATTTAACTCAAAAGTATTTTTTTCATATAAAGTTCTCTTTCTACACATGTCAATAGTGATATTTTGTACCTCACAAAGACTTAGAAAAATCGAATTAAATCACTAGTCCAGTTGCTTCAATTGTAGTGGTATTTAGTTTTTTACAAAATAATTAAGATCATAATAAAAGCCTAAATAATATGAACTTTTCTAGTGCTACAAGACAATATGAAATTCTTTTATTCAATAATATATTGGATTGTATGTGAAAATGTAAAATTCATATTAGCAAGATTTTTTTTAAGTATTAAGCATGATAAAATGATTATAAAATTAGTTATAATACATTAATTCGTAAAATTTAATATCACAATAAATTTTATAACAAATGTTTGCTTCATTCTTTCCCTTGAAAGAAGTTAACCTTAACCCTTCAAGATCCACCTCAACGAAAGAAGATAGATCAATAACTTTAGATATAGCACTTGCACATACTCATAAGATTTCTCATGTTTGTATCATTCTCCCCCTTCAAAGAAGTTATGCTCAACTCTTCAAGATCCATCGCAACGAAAGAAAATAGATCAATGACATTAGATATAGCACTTGCACATACTCACATTGTCCGTCAGTCTTATAAGTATTATCATTAATTTGCTCAAAAATATGAAAATGTCAATTTCCTCTTCCATGAACTTGGATTTTTGCTTATAAAAAAAACTTTCCTTTTCTGATATGTACTCGGAAAAAGGAAAAAGTACATTGGGAGCCTCAAAACTATTTGACTTTTTCGATTTAAGTTTTAAAACTTTTAAAGCGACCATTTTTGTCCTAAAAGGTTGCCTTTTGTAACCTAGTTAAGCCCTTTTTGTGATGGTGCCCCTTAAACAAACGATCAGTTACATTTCCATCACGCGTGTTAAAAATTGATGACGGTTACCAAAAAAAAGGACTAAATGAACTGGCAAAGGGTTGAAATGACAAAAATAGCCCTGACTTTCCTATTTGCCTTCAATCCCCATAGGCAGAAGCCCTAGCCACCAAAAATCCCATTCAAATCCCTTATTCGCGCCGGTCAATTCCCTCCATTCCATCTCACAAGTTTATCCGCTCTCCGCTGTTAACCGCCGGTTGGAGGAATCTCTCCTTGTCGACCGTCCATGTTCACCAAGGAAGAAGCATGGTCATTTTTGCCGAATTGAAGACAAATCAATCAAGATATTGAAAAAGAACAAACCTTCGAAGTAACGATTGTTCTTCCTTTTACTTTTTTTTTGTTAGGGATAATTAACCCCAAAAAAAATGCAAACTTTAGGTCAATTTAACGATATATCACGAATTTTCAACTTTTTTATCAAATAATCACAAACTTTTATTTTGATAAACCACCTACCACATATTCAACATTTCGCACAAAACTTTGATAGAAGGCATAATGGCCATTAAAAATAGCCGAAATGGCCTAAATGCCCACACGGTTAGGGGTTGAAAGAAAAAAAATTGAAAGTTCATGATAGAACTTTAATTTGACCTAAAGTTAGTTCATGGTATTTTTGTTAATTTTCCCTTTTAGTTACACTCAGTGGAATTCTTCTTGGAAAATTAAAATTACTCAGTGAGAACGTCAAGCCTTTTGAGTCATCCGACGAGAATGACTCGATCCTAAATATTATTAGCTACAGGAAACTCACCAGTGAATGATATAATCTGCTAAATAAGGAATGCAAGAGGAAGGAGGTGCACATCAAATTCCTTATTTAGTTAGTTAATAATTGATGGAGTTGCTTGTTCACATAGATTCATTCTAGGTCATTTATTATGCACGTCTATTCACTTGTAATTCGTATCCTTTGTCTGTCCGAATGTTGCATTTCTATGTGTGATTTATTCAAATTCCTTGTCTGTTCAGTTAATTGAAGCAATTGCTTGTTCTCATGTGTTCATTCATAACCATTACATGCATATACTTCCACTTACAATTGATGTTCGTTATCTATTTGAATGTTGTATTTTTGTGCAAGATTCATAGAGAATATCAATATGCAAGCGGATTTTAACGAGGGCAAGGAGAGGAATGGAAGTGATCAATATTCAATCTTTTTTTTTTTTTTTATGGCAGTAATGTCAACATACGTGGCTGTAGAATACAAGTAGTGTGGAACTTACCACGGCAGCAGAAAATCAGGAAGGAGATCCGCTGGATGCCAAAGGTATCAATCAACTGGAGTTTGTGGCTATTTCAAGTGGTTGATCCACCAATTGAAGCTTTTCAGGTGAAGCCAAACACTGCATCTGTTGGGGAAATAGCGTCAGTAACTGAAATGGAAATAAATTCCATGAAATTGAGGATCGAAGAACAGAAGAAGGAATTAAAAAGAAAAAAAAACACTAAGTCTCCTAATAAATGTGTCCCGTTTTTGGCAAGTTTAATATGGGGAGGGATATGTATATTGTTTAGAATGTGATTGGATAATTGGTTTTAATTGAATCACTGAATATATGTTATTTGCCAATATCTGAGGATAGTTACCCAGTAATATATACTTGTACAATTGAATCAAATGCATTGCCTTTGTATTTCAAGTGTATTATTGTTAATGAGATTGATTGACAAAGTGGTCAAAAAACTAAGAAGAAGATGGAAAGGAGAAGACAAAATTATATGAGAATTTCCATAAATTTGAATATGTTGCGTGCTACTTGTAGTTACCCATATATGCATGTACCTCAAGTCATCTTAATAAAGCAGTAGCAGCACAATAAACTAACAATTTATTGTAGCACATATATAAGATATGCATGACAACCATCAAAGTATACAAGTGAACTTTGAAGCACACAAACATATTGATTACTAACTACAAAATGCCTTTGTGTGTCCTATTTGCACTGCCTCCTGCCTTTTTGCCTCCATTCTCCTCCTTACAATCTCTGTTGGCATTTCTATGGCCGACTAGGTGGATGGCCTTCTCTACCACAGCCACTTCACCTCCCTTCCTTCCCCGGTTGCACTTAACAGTCATGCTATTAAATTAACTAACAATCAAAACACATAGCATAAATATGAAATAACTCAACTACAACTTACATGGTTCATCACTTTTCTCCCATGCCCAGCCTCCTACCTTGTTTTAGAAATAAGTGTATCTTTTGTTGATGACAGTGCGGTGATAGGTTTGGCATTAATGATGTGTGCGTATCTCAGAGATGAATGGTGAAGCAAATGGTAATAATGGAGCTGGAGGAAGCCAGATGCAACGCCCTGCTCCTCGTCTGAATGAGAGAATCCTATCATCATTGTCGAGGAGATCAGTAGCTGCCCATCCATGGCATGATCTTGAGATCGGTATATATATTGCATAAAGAGATTCATGTTTTTTAATAAATAAAATTCGGTTATGTACATGAAAATATGTGGTTGTGAAGCTGACCGAGTTGCAACATTAATGCTTTTTCCATTTTTTGCAGGACCTGGAGCTCCCAACGTTCTTAATCGTGCACGTGTTTCATTCTCGGATTTAGCTCGATTAGAGAAAAGGTTGCCATGCACAAAGGCGCTTGTTGCCTATCGATTTGTTTGTTTGATGATGAAGGTCGTTGAGATAACCAAGGGGAGCAAAGTCAAGTAGGGGCCAGTTCTCCCAGGGTGTTTCGTGGGTGCCCGAGCCATCGGACTAATGCCCATGACTGACCTGATATGGTCCTTCAGTTTAGTCCTCCTAGGATCAGGATCTCGAACAAAAGGTGAGTTTGTCAGCTGGCTGGCTTCACCAATTTGAGCACTCAAAATGCATTACATGTTCCACAATGTTGATCCAGGGAGAGAGAGAAGATGAGATCATTGCAGTGTGCGCAGACGACCCAAAGTACAAACCTTACACGGACATCAGAGAGCTTCCTCCACATCGCCTTTAAGAACGAGAGCAAGAAGGTTGCTGCGAACGGATTCTTACCATCAACAACTGCAGTTGAAGCCATCCAATATGCAATGTAAGCTGCTGGTCTTCTAAACAGCTAAACGTTGCGGAAATAGAAAAAGAAACGTGGGCTTATAACTGCACTTCCTCTTGATACAACTGACTGGGAGATCGAACGGAAGAACCTGCTAATGTCGTGGAGTCCAGCAATTTCATGGTTTTCTCTTCATTTCCCTGTTAAAATGGGCAGTTTAATCTGAACACATCTTTTGCTAGTGTATGCATTTGCTAAACTTCTCAAAAAGTTGGAGAGAAACATTCGTTACCACTGGAATGGGTTCTCTTACTGGTTCGATTCCTCATCGACTCAATATGTACCGTAACAACTTAGTGATTGATGGCTATTGCGGGGACCTGAATGCTGAGTTCGTTCATCATGCAAACATTGAGGAGGTAGAACTCCTTCGCCAACCAGTGTTATCGGGGGTGTCAAAAAACATTCAATCAGATTAATTCCCTTCCGGTCCCGGTCGAATTTATCTCTCATCGTGAGGTATGAACGATAACCAGCTTATCATCCAGTATCACTGCTGCCAGAGATTACTACCATGTCCCTCTCTATGTTTTTGCGTTATCAAATGAATGACTCTCCCCTCGGGAGCAGAGATGGATAGATACGTCATAGATATCTTGCTGTCAACTTCAACTGTAGGGATGTTGTTATCCCAGCAAGTGTCCATGTTGCCGTTCCGTCCTTCATTTATTCACTTCCTGTCGATTTTTTTTTCACCGACATTAACTTGAAAGTAAACCAGAGTGTACGGTGCACGGAACAAGAAAGAACGTTGCTCATATTGTCAGCTGTATGAAATAGCTGCATCATTGATCGAGTAGCGGGTGCTGGGGCTTTAGCCAGGGAATGCAACCCATCACTAGTCCACCGAGCACGCATTATTTACTCCCCGTTAAATTATTCTGCGACAAGCTTTTTTCCCTACAGCCCAAATTCATGATGTTTCCGACATCAAAACTCCTCCTAAGAGATACGGAAACAGAACAGACGAGACGGACACGACAAGGGAAGGAGGCGAGATTCACGAGGTATACCACTTGTTGAGGCGCTCCAGGAGGACAACCGCAGCAGAGTCCTTGGCCTTCTTGACGCTTGGCATCGGCTCTCCAACACATTCGTCGCTCCATCCTCTGTCGGATGTATTCACACGTGCAGCATATGTAAACCTCTTCGCATGTGCAGGGCCCCCTTCTTTCACACACCTTCGTTCAACGAGGAAAATTTTCCAGACAATCAGATGATTGGTGTCATCAAAGAAGAGATGGATGATACGGCAGCTTCTTACCGATAGGACGGCATTGGCCAGTTCCGTCGCAAGCAGATATCATTTAAAGTTTGCCTTGTAAATGTAGGGTTGCCACTTTTCTTCTTTCCATCTCCGGTTTCACCCTTCTCCTTGGTGGAAGTCGTCTCCCTCTCCTTCAGAACAGCCAGTGCATTTCTGGCGGCAAGCTTCTGTGCCATCTTCTTTTGGGGGTTCTGAGCAACTCCAACTTGTATGCCGTCAATGAACACTTCGACCGTGGCCAAATTGCCGGTCCGACAGGCTTTGTACTCCAAGCCCTCGGCCTGCTGCTGGCATCGCTCCTGCAGCTCCCGGACCGGGTGCATCGGGAGTGTTTCTGGAGTGACCATCGGTTCTAAAAGACGATGAAAAACCTGTCAGGGCAGAGAAAACAGAGAGATCTTTCACCAAACACTTCCAACCTTAAACACCGACAGCAGACATGCTTGTGTTTTTTATGTGAACCTCACCTTCCAGACAACAGATGTATCCCTATCATTGTCCAGAAATATAGCTCCAGCAATCGATTCAACAATGTCACCAAGAACTTTTGGAGCTTTACAATCCCCCAAACCAAAAGAATTGAACCCAGGCTTTGATAATTCTTCCTGAACTTCTTTCACGAAATCGCTAATCTGGAGAAGGGGAGCCAGAAGTACCAAAATCAGGGCAGAAAGAGTAACCGAGTGAATTTCAAGACCAGAAGATTTGCTTAGAATAAAACAGAAACAACCCAATTACCTGCCTCTTGAGAGCAGTAGAACCATGTCGAAGGTGCAAATGGAGCTTGTGTTTAACGGCGACGCGAGCAAAATTTTCATTGTTAACAGCAGCAGCTCGAAGATCTGTCAAGCGCCCAGGAGAGAGATCAATGTGCCTGAAGAACAGATGCTTGGTAATAAGGTGATCCAGCACCGCATCACCAACAAACTCCAATCGCTGGTAGCACGAGACTCCAGAAGATGGTCGGGATGCATGTGTAATAGCTTCCACTAAAAGTCCCCTGTCTTTAAACTTGATATTTAGGGCAGCCTCTAGTGTGTCAAAATCGACACTTCTCAGGACGCTCTCGGGCACATTGGACGGCTTTATGGCTTGTTCAATCTCTTCATTGTCAAACTCAACCTGTATTCCTACCCATTTCATGAGGTGGTTGGCGGCATTCTTCCCACATTCCACATAATATACACCAATAAGTGCTTCAACAACATCCGCTAGCGTCTTACTTGACAAGACTCGGTAAGAACTAGAGTCATTCTCGAGTTCACCATCTTCCATCTCATCATCGTCATTCGCAGAATCCAGTTCACTTGTAGAGTCACCCATTACAGTTGTACTCCCATCGTCGAACAAGGAGTCTTCATCTTTGATGTCCTCATCGTACACAGGAAGGACTCCTGGAGCAGCCCATCTAGATGGGGCAAAGCGATCTGCTTGTATGTATGATTGAAGCCCTTTGCTCAATGCATATTCGTACAAGACCAAGTTGCTCACCATTTGCTGTCTCATCCTTGTGAGCTGACCCTCATGCTTCTGAGGATACTTCAGAAACAAAAACCTACTGACGACCCATTTTAGGTAGGCATCACCCAGAAGCTCGGCCCTTTCATAACAGAATGTCTCCTGGCATGAGGCCGCAGTCAAAGCCTCCAGAATCTGACACATTTTGAAAGACACGATCAGAATGAATAATTGAAAGAAAAAAAGATTTTTACTTTTTTAAATTACATACCCTCGAAGCAGGGACTGGGTAATTGATTACATCCTTAAGTTGAATAGCAAGCAGCATGCTCTCAACCCTCCTCATGATTGAGGGCAATCTCTGAGCACCACGAACTAATGACCCAGGCAGTGGATGTACTAGACACAGCTCAGGAGGGAGGAACACATAGTATGTTTTGTCAAGGGTTTCATCGGGTGCAGCTTCATAATCCAGTCAGAAGCATACATCACCATCAAATTTAGAGTAAATAGAAAACCAGTATGCAAACTACAAAACGTCTCATTCCACAAATCAGAATAAAACAAACTGAAGAAAATTAAGGAAAACAAGCATCATACCTTCTGAGTGCTCAAACCTGGGGGATAGGAGATTCTTGCAATACGAAACACCACGTCCTCTAATTAACGGTTGTTCCTTATAGATCAGATCAACTCCATACCTGATAGCAATATTGAAGATGAGTAGACAAATGCACCTTTAGATGTCCCAGAAGAACCAAAAAGCTCTGACAATACTATTGAGTTCATTAGCTGCTGTCAAATAGAGAAAAGGGTCTGATAGATTTACAAATAGCCCCACACAGGTGACAGCAGTTAATGTTTCCACTCAAGGAATTAAATTGAGCTTCTTTGTTCTTCTGGCACATCTTGGGTGCATTACAGCTTTCAAATATGATGTTAGTTATCAATGCTTTAGGAGTAGAAACTAAGCAAACTGCAACAAATTTCACCTGGTCAGGAAAGAATATAATCTTACTTTTGCCGGTAATAATCTGCGTATGAGCTGTACTCCAGCGGGCCAAGATACCCTTCTTTCCTAGGGAAAGAGCTATCAGCATTCATATCAGAACATACTGAATCCACGTAGAACCGCTTCCCAGAGTGAGCAGCTGTCACAATCCTTCCCACCAGATCTTCTGAACTCATAAGGGAATCAGCCATCACCACACTCTCTTGGGTCACATCGTGGTGATTTTGCATTTTCAGTGCATCTCTATTAGGGATGATTCCGGAAGCTTTCACAACATCAAAGTGTGCTACAGCTCCTCGGATACCATAGGTTGGATGGGACTTGTTCCCAAAGGCCATACCATGACGCAGCTTACCAAACCCATACTCCCTCCTGTCCCCACCAAGAGTGCGCTCATTTGTACCAAGGTAAACATCAGGTCGAGCTCTTTGCAGTGGATTGCTCCATGCATCTGTTTGGGTAATTGCTTCGACCAGATTCCAGTCTATTTGTTCAAAAGGATCTATAGATTCATCGCCAAACACAGGGACAAATAGATACGCCTTTGCAGGATCCCACGGAGTGGTGGAAGGTTCGACATCCACATCAAGCACAATACTCATCAACCTCACATGAAAGCTTTTAAGAACTGTCAACTGAAATATGGACTTAATTAAGCATGCCATTCAGCATTTAGAAGTATATAAAGGGGGGAAAAAAGAGATAGAGGACAATCCCAATAGAAAGATCAGAGGAAATAACCTGGTTTTCAGTGATATCAATTGCCCCCTTGTACACAAGAGATGCTTTTGTTATCATGGTTCGTGCGATAAATAGATCCATAGACATCGATAACACCTACAAATGACAATTGCTCTTAAAGACAGATGCTTCATTTTGATGATAATTCAATCTTCCCAAGACTAGTCAAAGTACCTCTGCATCCAGCTCATTGCCAAATAGTACTGCAAAATCTGAAACTTGCATTAAAAACTGATCTTTCGTGGAGCCAACATTTACACATTTGACAGCATACATATGTAAATGAAGCAGTTTGGACCAACTGCTACTTTTCCCGCCACTCAAGATCCAGTCTCCCTGAAAGTTCAGCAAGATTGAGAGGTTTATAGCCAAAAAGAAAAAAATATATAAAGAGAGACAAACAAAATAAAATAATATTTAAGTTGCAAAATTTCTGTTGATATATACAGATGTGTAACTTTGTTGGTCTCCAAAGACTTGCATCCATATGCAGCCAACAATTCAACATCAGAGTTGATTTTTCATAAAAAAGAATTGATGGAAACATGAGCAGATGATTTGCTCTGAATGCTGAAATAAGACTAATGAACATGCTTCAAAGAAGGGGGAAAAACCAACCTTGAGAACATTAGCAACACCTTCAGGGTAGAACTCTCTGTGCTGAGCAGTACCAGGAAGTGGGTTTCCATCATCATTGGGGTCAACCTTCTTGCCTTCTTCTCCACTCCCTTTGTCCGGTAAGAGCATGTCAGTGAATGCCCCCATCTCATGGAGTTTTTTGCAAGCAGCCAAACAAACAGCCTGCAGTTCAGAAGAAGCATCATGTCATTAATGGATGCAATGAGAATCCAGTTTAAATTCAAAGGAGACAGATGCCATGCCTGCTGAGCTAAGCGCATTGAACCACATACAGGGCCCTCAAGCTTTTCAAATGGCGCATTGCAGGGGAGTTGAAGCCTGCATGAATACTCAGTGGGACCTCCAGGCTTCTCATGCCTCTCCATGATGAATTCAGGACGAAGAATTGAATATCTGAATATGGTGTAGATGAATAGATTGTCATAAAAAATAGAGCACCAGAAATAGATTGTTTGTTTATGAACTCGACATTACCGGTCACTGGGCAGTTGAGAGCAGTAAAAATGGATGAGTCCAACAGCAGAGTTCAAGCTCACAATAGCACCAGTTGATTCAACCTGGTACACTGTTCCTGGTGTTGCATCCACAGTTATAAACCTTGAAGAATCCTTGAGATTACTAAGGTCAGTTCTCTCTATTGCTTCTTTTCGCAAGGTCTCCTCACTATTGCGTGCATTTCTCAAGAATGCAGCATGTGACAAGTTCCCCCTAAAAATGAATGAAAACAGTTGGATTCTTAAACAGTGTTGTTAGGGGATGCTTATTTCAAGAAGACATCAATATATTACCTCTCAACCATTAAGATGTAATCTGATCCTGGCTTTCTTGCACGACCCCGAGACTGAATGTATGCTAGAACAGTCTTTGCAAGGTCAAAACGGATGACTACATTGCACTGACGAATATCAAGCCCTTCCTCAGCAACACTAGTTGCAACCAGCAGTGTGACCTACATCAATAATCTTCATATCAGCACTGTCTACACAGAGGAATATTCTATGAACTTAAAAAAACAGACTTACACGGCCATCACGAAATTTGCCAATAGTGTCATGCATTTGGGATGTCCGCATCTCTTGACTATTGTTATGGCCAATCAAGCTTGCGCACTTGACAAAACTAAGAGATGGAAGTTCCGCGAAAACCTGGATATTGTTGAAAGTTGCAACTATAATATTAAGATCTTCAGGACTAGGTGAAAAAAGTAATTGAGACTCAGAACCGAGGCTCCAACCTTTGGAAGAACCAAAGCAGCAACAACACGTTCGACAAATATTATTGCACGAAAATCCTCCGTTTCTTGATACTTCAGCAGTATCTTTATTAATGATTGAACTTTTGGAGTCACTTTTCCATCAGCAACAGCAGCACCAATTATCTCATCCACGTGCTCCCCACCAGAAACAGCTACATCAAAGAAGAACAACACAACATCACAAAATAGAGGAATTCTAATACAAACGAGTAAGAAAGCAGAATTATGAACAACTATTGGAGGATCACCAAAACTTGATTTGTATAGCTCAGTGTCTCAACAATGAAAACATCTCCAAAGGTTAATTAAAAAAAAGGAGCCTTTTACAAGAAGTGTCTTTTTACAAACTTCTCCTCTGAGGATCTTCCACCAAAGTTGGAGACATCTAAAAAATAAGTACAAAATTGCATCTGCTATCCCAAAGTTCCTTCGGGGATAAGTTAAACACACTGCTGCCACCTGCTACTTTATCTCACTCTCCTCACTTTCTCATCTTCTTCCTGAACTTTGATGTAGGATAAATGAGCTTTCAGTGCTCTAGGATTGGTTTTTTTGGTCCTGTTCTGTTCGTTATCTTTTCATTTTAAATCACACTTTGTATATTGCATTGGATGTTCATATGGCTCTTCAATCCACCATCCATTAGATACTAATGACATGGTGCCACAAAAGCCTATCATATAAATAAGTCTACTGAGTGCCCATCAGAGTTTCTTTATTAAAAACCACTTGGCCTTCTAAATTAAAAAGTCATGATCCACTTAAAAGATGTCAGTTGAAGGTTCTTTTCCTCTCCTTCTCTTTAACTTATATTAAGTAGAAATCAGGAAATAAAACTAGGCATCATGCAATCTATTGGTAATTAAACTTGACCTTGAGAGAAGCAGGCCTTTTTTTTCCCTTACAGTAGTGATTAGGAGTTGAATTTTCATATCTTACACTTAAAACAGCAAAACTGAAAATTTTTAAACAAGCAATGATACTGCAATCCCATAGCACTCCATCTCTATTCAATGAACAAGATAGTCTGAAAAGCTTAATTACTAATTTAGAACAGTATGAATTAACCTCAATTGTCCTTCGATATGACTATCTTCCATCCACATCAAGGTGACGTATATGTAATTTTAGAAAGAGAGTTATCCATTATTCTGGCTTAAGGAAACAAATTTTAAATAAAATCCTGTAATTTGAGAAGTCCATATTGTCTCATACTGAGCAGTAAAAAGGGATCACTAACAACGCTTTAAGAGACTGATCTAAAGTGCTGTAATAAAAGATTGTATAGCAAGACACAAGTCTCAAAGAGGAAAGCCTTGCCTTGCCTTGTTACACTAGGAATATTTTCACACTGCAAGGAAAAGGGTTTCACATGATTATTTTCTCTGCTTTTGGTCAATGATGGGGCGTAATAGATCCTTAAGTGGAATTCAAATCACCAGCCCCTTTATGCTTTAGGGGCGAGCATACAATCATATCTACACTTTTTTTGGCAGCAATGGTTCCAGAAAATGACAATAATTAGCAAATCCAATTTGGATAAGAAAAACGACAGTCTTGAAGCACACTAACCATGTATGTTAGGAAGTTCCCCTTCTTCGATCTCATCAAGGCTGATCCCTTCGGATGTGATATCATCCGTTACTTTCACATCCTTATCAGAGACAGCCCCCTCTGATAATTGGCATTGTAAGAGTGTGACAACCTTACTTAAGTAAGATTCCTGGAACTTGACATCGAGCTGGTAATTTGTTCTCTCATCATTTTGTAAAGCCGTCAAAAATGATTGTGCCACCTGCAAAGAATAACAATAATAACAAAAGCATAGTATATAAATTTCAGACATAATCTGCAGAAATCCACAGTACCTTGTAAGCACACCATTGACCAAGTTCACCAAGAGCATAATTGATAGCTCTCAGCTTCTGTATCAAATTAGCAGCACCGTCACTTTCTGTTCTCTCAGAAACACCATAAATTTGGCGTAGTTCTTCCTTAGCACCTGCATCTCTTGCACCCATAAATTGCCACTTGCTCCTTCTAGAGCTAGACTGTGCGGCTTCTTCCACTGCCACTTCCATTTGTTTTATTTGTTCATGGAGGGACCATAAGCTTGCCGCCTTATCATACTCCACCACAACCTCAGAGGGCATTGGCACATGCTTTTCCAACTCCTTACGATCCTTTATGGTACAAACTACGGAATCCAGCTTGCTCTCCAGATTATGGATCTTAATTGCACAGTCGACTTGACTGGAAACACCTGCATGTTACATAAGAACTCACCTCTCAGATTAGTCACTAATACTGATTTGTACATGAAAATCCAAGATCAAAAAGTGGAGCCATGAACAGGAAACGTTGAAGTTTGATATTTACCCTTTAAGTTAACAGGTGAAGCTGTCATTCCAAAAATGGATGGTCTCTTTTCCTTGGGTGTCGTATGATAAAACTCAGACATCACCAAAGAATAAGGATGTTTCTTCACAGCATGATGACACTCATCCAAAATAAGAAGATTTATTGATTCCATTTTGATTATACTGTGCCTTAGGATGTTCAACAATATCTGAGCAGTCATTACCAATACCTGCACCGAGAAGGAATGTATAAGGAACAGCTTCCCGGATGAATAGGACATTACCATTTGGCTGAGATATGAAAATAGCATATCTTATGAATAAGCACACTCATTTCAATCTAGATGAGCATGCTCATTTCAAAAAAGTGAAATACTAGTCTCTCATTTCTACCGAGATGAGGTATAACCTATTAACAAGCACACTTGGGCTACAATCTCCAACCATATAGGTAACTTCAACCTTATAATGCAGATGCCACATTAAAAAAATCAGATATAAAGTCATAATCCACCAGCACTACCATTTTTTTTTAAATAATGAATTAGTATTAATCAAAAGATGGCATACAAGAAGGTTCAGAACCATTTACTGTGCATAACAATGTACAAAAAACATACAATGTTTATGTGTACTATTATTGTTATTTATGTATGCAATTTCATAAAGTCTGAATTTTTTCCCATATCACATTTTTATTTGGTAAAGTCTGTACCACTTGGTGGTTCAACAGAATATTTTTTGTTCATATGTCAAAACAAATATCTTCTTTTACACATGTAATATCAATATCAAATTAAGCATCATATGTTTTAAACAAGTAAGTTTCTTCTAAGGTTAAATCTAGCATGTTTTGAATATAGTTTGATTGCACTTTCCATCTTTTTGTTTTTTTGAGTAGTCAATAAATAAACTTCATTAAATTGCATCAAGAATATGCGTAAAATCATATACAAAAATTTTAGCTAAACAAACATAAGCCTACCCATAGCATTACTCATGATTAACTAACATTGAGAACCCCTACACATTTGATTATACCACAAGTGTATATCTCATGTCCACCTCTCCATAAACTTAAAGAAATTAGTTTCTAAACCCCCAAATGCCCTCCTGTCCTCTCCTTCGACACGTGCCAGAAAGATGGAGAGTGGTATCAACCTCATAAATTTCTTTTCCTCTTTGTTACCACAAACCCCAAACCATGCTATAAGCTCCTGATTAATTGTTTTTGATGTGGCCCAATGTGCTCCTATTTGCCAAAGGGTTGTCACTCCATTTGGTGTACATCTATAGATTAAGTCATAAAAATTCACGAATGCCTCGAGCTCCCAATCTTGTGCTTGTCAATTAAATTGGATCTCCCATACTCCCCCCCACCCCCGCCTCTCCCTCTTTCCACAGCACCTTGACTAGAGCATTCTTATCTCTTGCAACATTAAATATATCAGAGAACAGAGAGCATAAAGTCTCATCAGCACACCAAGTATCATGCCAAAAGCGGGTTTGTCCTCCATCACCCACAGTTATAGTCATGTTTCCCCAATAATTGTACCAACCTTGAACTATCCTCCTCCATGCGCTTGTTCCTATGGATTCCCTAATTTGGCGCAGTATCCATCCTACACCCTCCAGCCGTATTTTTCCACTACTACTCTTCTCCAAAGTTGCTCATGCACAGTATTGAATCTCCACATCCATTTCCCGAGTAAAAATTCATCGAAGTGAGCCATAGATTTTACGCACTTTCCATCTTATTACTATGATTACCACTTTTAATAACACAATAGACAATAACTTCATGCCAAAGCATCCATGCATCTCACACAGGTTAATGCATAGTCATATATAAGTTAAGGTAAAGAAGCACCACTCTGGATAGCTGATCATGTTCTATATCTATCTATTCTATATTCCTTATAATAGGGTAAAGCTCAAGATAGTGTTTTTCTTGTTTTAATTTCCAGTAGTACCTCGCTTGCTCTAAGATCACTGACATGCCTCAACAAATCCTCCTTCACCATGTAGCCCAGTACCAATTCTCTTCTACTATTGATGTACCTATTGAATGCCCTACAATTTCTTAATACATCAGTTTAATATAATGCACTTTCTCTCAGACATCTATATTGACACTTCCAAACAATTCAATATCTGCTCCAACTGTTTATACGAATCTAACTTCCCATTGCACCTCATCCACCTCATCCATTCCATTTATCATCTTTCTCATGTCTCTATTCGGCAGTTTCTTGGTCTCCATGGAAACATGGAGTGGATATGGTTAGTTATGCCGTTGGACTGGATACTGATATTTGGTAGGAATATGCACCTGGGATTTTTGTTTTTTTTTGGGAGATTTGCATTTGAAGATTGACAATTAACATGGTCTATATAATTTTCACCCCAATAGCCAATAGGAAAGGCAGCATTTTATGAGCAAGCAGAAGAGAGGTTTTGTTCTTTCTCTGTTTCAAGTATGTATCCCTTTCTTCCCCTTTGCCAAGAAAAGAATGCTCACCGAATTTGTAATGTTATCCTGAAGCCAATAGTTTTAAGTCAAAACAGGCCACATTCCCGTGTCTTGAAGCCCAAGATTAACATAAGAGAGCACTTAGATGAAATAGAATTATCCCACCCCAGAGAGACAAACCATGGTCTTGGCCTAAGAAGACAAACCTGTTGGACATTTTACCCACCCTCTCAAGTGCTATAGGCTTTTTACTCTATTGATGGCACTCTTATTTCTCTACTGGAGCAATTTACATCTTATACAATTGAAACATGGGAACACTTACAAGATCATACATGAAAAATTGCCGGGTTAAACAAAGAATATAACTTTAGATGTACCTGCTTTGATTCAAACTCCCGATGCCACCTTCTAGCATCCCAGAAATCCTGGCCCATTTCACCACAATAATGACCAACTTGAAAACCAGTTCCTTCTCGAATGACTTCCGCTTGCTGAAATCAGACAGGCACAAGATGCAACAGGAGCTCATTCAGAAAAACGCACAACAATTGTATCAGCCTTGAAATTCAAAGCACCTTTAGGACACAACACCTGATAAACAAGAGGAACTTTTGGCACTAAGAATACAGCCAGCATTTTCTTGTTCAGCTTCTGCAAATCGCTGCAAACACTTTTCATGAGTAGGACGGCAATTAAGGTCTTTCCTGCCCCTGTTTCAAGGAATGCTATTGT
Organism: Sonneratia caseolaris; assembly: GCA_900006705.1. NCBI lineage: Eukaryota > Viridiplantae > Streptophyta > Magnoliopsida > Myrtales > Lythraceae > Sonneratia > Sonneratia caseolaris. The sequence continues at coordinate 2,033,157 of CXYZ01003352.1, read as the reverse complement.
GTTATTCTTCTTGGCCTGTTCAAGAACATCCAGCTGATACTGCCGGGCTTGCTCCTCGGGAGGCTTCTCCTTTTGCTCCTCAGGTTCGTCACGGACCTGTCCATTGCCATCCTTAGTACCATTGGCGTTGGACTTCGCCTCTCTGCCACAATCAGCCTCCCAGGTACCCAAGCGGAAAACTATCTCATTGGATCCTTGGTGGTCTCTCTCCCAATAGCCCCTGGGTTCCCGGTCCCTCCAGTCTCTCTCTTTACCATCTCTCCGAGCACCAACAGTGTAATGTTCTCTTCGGCGGACATGGTCTCTCCTCTCTGTTTCATCTGACTCCCTCAGTCTCTTCCGGTTGCAACCTCTTTCCCTGTCCCTATGGTACCAACGCCCCTTGCCTGAGTGAATCCTTTCGTTCTTGAAATGGCTTAACCTGGCTCTCTTTCCGCCCCTTTCTTCCTCAGCAAGGTCTTGGTCTTTGTCTCGATTCCAGTTCCTCAGCGGCTCATTGGGCGGTGACTTGCCTGGTCCTTCCTCCGGCTGTTGCCTGGCTTCTCTTTCACCATTACGACCGACAGATGGGACCACGGCATCGGGCTTCGCTGGGAGAGCTGCAGAGAGCTTCCCGTTGAGACCGAACTTGGAAGACTGAGGAGACCGCTGAGGAGGGCGAGGGCTGGGGACTCCAGTGCCACTCTTAATGCAATCGAGGATGTGATCAATTCCCCCAAAGAAGTCATTGACGTTCACGAGGCCATCCTGATCGGAGCCACCGCTCTCAGCTCCGAGATTGACAAACTCCCCCATGACATCGCAGGACATGTCCTCGCAGGCGTCCAGCCAGTAAGAGGAATGAGGGCCATCGCCGTTCATCGAAACCCTAGAGTCTTTCTCCATCCCCCCTACAAGCCTCCTCTTACCTCCGGTCGAAGCGGGGGCAGTGTACACTGGCAATAGTGCCGAGAGAGAGCTCGACCCTGCGGGACGAATAAATCACGCCAGCGACGGAATGAACCGAGGGAGCAGGGGGAGGATGCTCAAGAATAATCCGGAAGGAAGAATGGTATGGGATGCTCGAATCGAATTGAATGATGAGTGCCCAGAGAGACAGAGACAGTCAAAGAGAGAGCGAGGGAGATTCTCTGGGGGGAGTGTCCAGTGAGAGAGAGAGAGAGAGAGAGAGAGAGAGCGTCCAGAGTCGGAATGAGCCGAAAGAGGATGTGACCACCGGACCGTGTGTTTCCGCAGCTCATTGGTCAGCAAGTTCGACGATAACCGGAAGTACAATGAGTTCAATGGACTAATGTATGTTTAATATAAAGATCATATAATATATACTATACTTAAATATATATATATATATATAAAGATCACGTACAGAGACACACATATAGAAGAGAGATCACCAAAAATAAGTTCCATAATTCATATCCAATAATAATAGCCCAATCCACCAAGTCCAATCCTAAATACATCTATGGGCTCAGATTGAAGCATCCTATGCCGTTCATCATTTATGAACTGAAATTCTTCTCAATGAATATATTATAATTATTTTTTAAAAAATTATCCCCCTCCTTTTCTTATGAATATGTTATAAAATTCAACTAAGAATATATCTATTACATCATATAATCTAGAATTCCTGATTTGATTCTTCCTTATAAATAAATTATCACAATTTTTTACTATTATCCCTTTTTTTTCTCTTTACGAACTTGTTTTTTTCGGGAATAAAAATAATGTTTACAATAAATATATAAAATTATGATATATTTTTAAAAAGTTCATTAATTACATATAAATAATTATTTCAATATTATCTTTTATTTAACATAAAATTTACATTAATTTATCAAGTATAGTATATAAAAACTTATTTTAAAATATAAATTTATTTTTAAAAATAATTGTCGGATTAGATCCACGAAATATTGTGGGTAGCGAGGATTTTAGGGCATGAGTGATAGGCCGGCCAAATAAAAAGATCTAGTCAACCCTACTTCCGTGCATGCTATAGCCCTTTTTTCCCTTGCTCGAGTCAGTCTCCACCACGTCCACGCTCTCGCCGACGGACTTTGCATCTCCTTGAATTCAGTCAAGTCTCGCCATTACGAGATCTATGTTCTACTTGGACTGGCCTTAGCCTCCTCTAATTCGGCACTCTCAGCTGTGACCCTAGCCCTCCGGTAGATATAAATATAATTTTTAAAATCGTATCAATTCAAAACTTAATATATATATATATATATATATAGATTTGTACGTTTATCAGTTGAATGAGTTGTTTAGTGGATTGAATTATATATTTAATTAATAATATTAATAATATAATATTACTAATAAATTACATAATATTATA
>CXYZ01003352.1:1969455-2024540 GCA_900006705.1 Sonneratia caseolaris | reverse complement strand
ATAATTAAATTATAATATTATATCAATTTATTTGAATATTATATTATTAATATTATTTATTAAACATGCGTCTCAACCCATTAAACCCCCGGTCCGACTCAGAAACCCATGAATCCATATCTTGATCGGTTCCCGGCCCGGTCCAATTTTAAAAACTATGCGTATGACATCATGTTGACTTGGCATAGTACATTAGTAAATAGTTGTGACATCATCATGTCATATTGGCATTTTTGCCAGGTCAGCAAGATGCATCACCATGTTTTCCCGTCATCACATCAACATATAAATGTTACATCGATATGGCCGTTCGGAGAGTAAGAGATGTGATTTAAATATTCTACGAAAATAAATACACATAATCGAATAGAATATTTTTAAAGATTTTATAATTCATTTATAAAAAAAGATAAATTTATAAGACTTTATAGTGAGATTTTATCCAAGTAGGCCATTCTAGAGACTTAGCCAAGAACGTGAGGCTCACTGGGTCCGACACGGTACGTACGCATGTTGAGGATCGACCGTTTACTGCCCCGTGTTTGCTGATGACCTCACTTGAAGCCAGTTGAACTTCTGATGAGTGGTCCTTGAGAAATGAACAGAGAAGATATTGGACTCATTGCATGTGCTAATAAGGTTGCTGCGGGAGGACACGTACGAAGTTGAGATGTAATATCACACAACGAGGCTGGGGACACGGCGTTTCCAATGGTTTGGTAGTAGGCGCAGGCACCCATCAAAGGAAATGACTGACGTGAGGATTTCTCCAATCTCATATTTCATATTTTAAATAGAATTTCTTATCTCAAATATTTCACAAATTTACAAATTTTGACGATACATATTGCACATACGTACGTTATTGCATTAAATATTTCATAAATTTTTCGGCAGTTGCATACATAATCTATATATTTGTGTAAATGAAAGGATGGATGCAGATGAACAGGTGAAACAGTGGGTCCAGTCTCGAAGTTGGCAGATCGAACCTTATCAAGAAGTCAAAGCTCGTACTGGACGAGAAAGATCCCACCTCACCGATTATATTTTACTAATATATATATATATATGATATAAAAACTAACAATAATAATAATAATAATAACCATCAGCTAGGATGGAATTGACAGATTGGGTCATAATATAATTTAAACGGATTTTACTTTCACTATATATGGGTACAAAATTTTAATGAGAGACAGAGTTAAGCTAAAGCGAGGAGTGAATAATCTTTTTTATTAATTCAAATTTTATTTTTTTATGGTTTAATGAGTTTGCGATTTTAAAATCGAACACATTGGCACACTTTTATAAATTATATGCTTGAATTGAGCGTTGCTTTACCTCGGAGGATCTCAAACTCTTAAAATTGTACTATGCTTTCGGTGGTACTGCACTGGTGCGAACGAGACTGATAACTAATGGTTGAAAATTTATGAGATATATTTCCGATTAAATTAAAAAAAATCATAACAGGACATGAAGGGTGATTGAATGGCCACTAACACTACCCACCTTCTAATCTATGATGGAGAACGAATTGTACTATTTGCAGTGAGTCTGAATCATTGAGAGGGTAAAAAAAAAATTACCATGAAAAAAAACTACATGCAAAAGTATTGTGTTTACATTATTGGTGAGGAAAGACGTGAAGATATAAGTGCAGTAATTATTCCGAGGAGAAGACAAAAGAAATTATGAGAAAGGCGGAGTAATTAAATACCAGTTTAAGGTTAAATTAGTGAATCAATTATTAGATTCTCAAATGGATAATCTAATAATCGAATTCCAAGTTGAGAGAGTCGACATAAATTTTCTAAAGGATCCGATTCCGACTATAGATTAGTCTTGAGGTGCGTTATGATTAGTTTTGGGATATTGTACGATACAAACCAAACTACTTAAGAGTAAAAATAGGGAAAAAATAATCAATTCATTAAAAAGTCAAATTAATTCTTGAAATCTATTGTAAAGTAGATTGAGAATAAATGTAGTATTGAATTAAAAAATGAGATCAAAACTATCGCTTAAGAATAATAAATAAATAAATAAATCGGAGCACAATTTTTTAAATCGGACCGGAAAAGGAATCTGTCAAGGCATAGATTCATAGGTTTGTGAATCAAATCGAAAATTTAATGAGTGGAGCAGTACATTTTATAAATAATATAAACAGTATAATATAATTTGATAAAATTTATAATAAAAATTCATTATATAGTAATTATATCAACCATAAGTGCATCGTAAAATATAAATATAAATCTATTTAAATAAAATAATTACATTATAACATATTTTTATTTTTATTTAAATTTTAAATCGATAAATTTTTCACTAATTCAATTAGATTTCTTAATCCTACCTGAAATTTGTCGGTTAAATCGGAGCAGACTGTATTTTAATTATAATTAGGTTAATTCTAAAAATAGAATTTGGTGAGTAATCAATCATATTAATAAATCTGATTTAATTTTTAAAATTATAATGAGTGGGAAAGCAATAAAAGAAAGAAGAGTTGTTAGAATAAATACTGCCTGTATTTACAGGCTTGCAGGGTCCTGTCTGGATCTCCAATCAATCGCACATGGAAAACGACCGTTGGGCTGCTGCCTTCCCGAGCGAACACCAAATTCGGTCTCGATAAAGAAAAAAAAAGGAATGGAAAATTGAGGATTGTGCTGCTGGAAATAAATAATAACAATAAATGAGGATTAGTAATTGAGATCCCGTCCCAAGAAAAAGGTGGCCTCTTCCTGTCCTCGACCGCGGTCTCTCTGACTCACTCGAAGTACTCACTTATTTTATACACTCGGACTATACCTATAGCAAGGCAGCGTCGGAGCATCTCCTCGACGGATTTGAAGATCGACCGATGCATTGCGGATTTGGCGATCTGTCGTGCAAATAATGCCACCGGTGCCTCCTCGACACTTCAGCACTCGGATAGAAAAGGCCATATATAAGTGGGTTCAATAATTAAACAAGAACGGGCGCAAATAATTAACATATAAAATCTCGTATACTATGTAAAAACCCATTTCTAATTCTTATAGCCACCGACGATGGACCACCCCCCGTTAACTCACCAGAATAGCATCCCCCACACACGAACTTACTGACTTGACTCTGTTTTAGTCATTTAAGTTAATTGTTGGAACGGGGTAGATGTCCTCCGTTCACTCGTTCGAGACCATTTCGTCGAGATTTTTTTTTCTCACCGGCACGGTGAGCCATTAGCATTGTCAGTTACAAGAGAACCAACCATCTTCTCTCAGCTCTATAGTGTAGTGAGTCCAATGAGTTCGCTCATCAAACGCTGCCGTGCCCCCAGTGAATTTATGAGAGCAGGCCAGGTCCTCGGACTCCAGGCAATTGATGCCTCGGTGGTCCCGACACGATTGAAAGAGGGCGGCAGCACATGAGAGTGCATGTCCGGATACTCCCCCGTCATATTATCTTGAACAAAAATAACATCCTCAAGTAAAAGCAACTCCAAAATGGTCCCGTATGGATCATTATCCCCCCAAAAAAAGTCCCATATGCATTAAATAAAAAGAAAATTATTCACTGCTTCAAATTTTTAGGTGGGTGGTGAGGACCCAAAACAAGGTAGTATCAGGAGATGATGTGAGAGAATGGGAAGCAAAATCTGCTAATCGATAATATTGTGCTGAAACCCCCGCAAGCATCAGATAATAGACAGTTAGGTGCCGGTGAATGAAATGAACCTACTTCAACAAAATTAATCGCCGTCACAGTTCTCTGAGGCTCGCCTGGAGGGAAAGGCTTTCCCTCAGAAGGGACCAAGCAAAACAGAACAAAACAAAACCAAAAGCCAAAACTTCTCACAGCACAGCCTCAGTTCATGTACCAGAAAATGGCAGCACAGCCTCAACACCAAAATCAAGAACCAGGGCAAGGTGTAGAAGAACAAGAACAGGAAAAACAAGGAGTAGACGCAGGAGGGGGAGGGCAGAAGCTTGTGGTGCCGTCTCCTCTCTCTTCCTACCTAGGCCTCAGCTTCTCTCTGTTCGTAGCTCTTCTCCCCAAGAATTTTCTTGCCTTACGGTACGAGAGCAGGGAGGTTGCCCTCCGGCTGCACCATGCGGAGGAGCAGCTCCGCCAGATGCGGTCGGGGCGGAAGGAGGACTCCAAGGCCAACGCCCGGGTGGTGGAGATCTTCGCCAGCCACCGCCAGGCGTGGCAGGCCGAGGAGCGGAGGCTGGCCCAGCGGCTGGAGTCGGCAGCCGAGGAGATCGAGCGGCTCCGTGCCCGGGTACTGGAGCTGGAGCAGGCTGAGGCTGAGTCCAGAGCCCGGGTGGAGGAGCTCGAGAGGGAGCGGGAGGATATCGCTGTGATGGGGTCCGGCACCGGCGGGGTTAGGGTTCCGGAAGAGGAGGAAGGGGATGGGGTTGAGGGCGAGAGGAGGAACTGTAATGATTTCGGGGAAATGGGAGGAGTTGAGTTTGAGCAGATTCATCAGTTTCTGCTCCATCAGAGGCAAATTGGGAGTGGGCTGAGCTCTTCTGAGGAGTTCTTGGGGTCCTCTGCTGCTTCCAAGTTCTGGTCCGAGAGGTCCACTACATGGCAGGTCTGTCGAATTGTCCACTGAACTGAAAGTATTAGCTCAAAAATCCAAACATTTTAGTCAAACTATGAATTATGAACTTTAACCGGCACTTCCTTTTCATCTCTCTTCTGATTTGTGTTTGTCAATGTAACTGTTCATCTGAAGTGAGACTCTCTGCTGGAATACTTAAAGAAAGATCAGACCTTTTGTTTTCAGCACCAATACTCTAGCCTTGCACTTCTTTGGTCAAGATATGAATTATTGTGCGCATTGTTCTTTTTTTTTTCTTATTAGCGCTGAAATGTCGAGCTGGGAATGATGAAGTTTTGACTTAGGCGTTGTCTTCCAGTTGACTTTTTACTGCAAACAATGAAAAGGTTTTTGGTTTCTCCCCGAGCGAAAACTGCTTTTTCCTTTTCGTGTTGGCTTGACAGTGTGGAGTTACTTTTTCTTGGTTTTATTGTGAACGAACCGAAATTGAGGGCGATCTTTTGGTTGAAATATTGTCAGCTGACTCAGGTCTAGAATGCACTTTTTGCTATCTGATCGTTTCTCCCTTTAACTAATGCTTCATGTATTTTCCTTTGACGAATCTCTGAATCTCAAAAACTGTACTTCGCGTGCTCCATCCATATTACTCTATATTATTAATAGAGGCCATAAATAAGCTTCTAGCAGATGTGCCATCTTCACTGTTTGATGCTACACGATTTACATTGTGAACTTATCCTGGTGGTCGTTGAAGTAGGCGGTTGATTTCAATAAAAAACTTGAGCTCTAACACCTTCTTCCTTTTAGTTATTTTCTTTCGTGTACATTGGGCCCTCCATATGCAGCCTGAACTTGGGCCATGTTAATATTGGAGAGGATGATACGAGCCAAATAGATCAGAATAGATTGTTGCAGAGAGAGGTTATCGATATTATTGTTCTTTTGCTTTGCAAAATAAGATGTTGGAAGATTAAGCTGGTGGCAAGGTGCCAGTAATGTGTTCCATGCATGGTTTTAACTCTGTTTGTCTGATGTTTCATCAAAATAAATGTTCCAGCAAGCTCTCTCATCCACTTTGAGTTCAAACTCTTGTGTGTTGTTCAATTGGGATGTTTCCTTGATCATGGCCTTCATTTGTTCAAACAGAGTCCTGTGAAAATAAAAACATGTTGCCATCCACTTAGTGATTTACGACATGACAGTGTTTTTCTGCTTCACTGGAACTTCATTTAAAGAAAGGCGAAAAATGTTAGATTCTGATATTGAGCTTGATTCCTTGCAGGATGTACACTACGAATCCCTTGAACCAATGTATCAAGTGAAACATTTTGTTTCAAGGTATCTCTTATATGACTGAAATACTTTTTTTTTTCCTTTCTATGTGTCAATTTCATGCTGTCAGGTTTGTGTGATCTAACGATGGGTTTCTCCTTGGTTTCCGGTTCAGAAGGGAGTCTCCTTGGAAAGTTGACAGTGAATCGACTGGTGTCTCTTCTAAGCTAAAGCTACTTGAGCAGGAGTTGATAAACTTGGAAAAGGTGGGCAAGAATGACCTCACCAAGGTGCCTTCTCTGATGAGGAAGCAGGCTAAGAGGTATCAAGCACTAGCAGGGAAAATCGATGATCTATGCAGACGGATGGTAGTGCTTTTTCATCTTTAGCCTCTTTTTCATTTTTAGAAAATATAGAAGATTTAGCTTGACCGACTATAAATAAATTTGGAAACTCGTATATGGATAGATAATTTTTCCTTGGATACAAACTTCAATCCTTGGCTTATCTTTTCTGTTCACGAAATAGATTACTGTCTCTATTTGCTTGCCGACACGGAATATGTAAAACAACAAATTGAAAATTGGAAAAACTATATTCGTTTCCAGATTTTCATCTCTTCAAACATAATGAAATGAAACCAGAAAAATCTTGTGGGACGGCAGTTATTATCCAACTGCTCTTCCAAGTGAAAATTTCCTTTGTTGTGGCTATGATTACACTTAAAAGGAGAGGAAATTTGGATAGTTTTCCCGTTTTCAAAAACCAAGTACATTAATCGATTGGATTCATCTCAATGATTTCTACAGCAAGCGAGTGATCCCTGCGAGCCCAACTTGAGCTCAGAGTTCCGGGCACAGGGGCAGACTGAGTTCCTCCTAGAAGCTTTCCAACTACAGCAACGAGCATCTGAAACAGGGCAGAAGCTGATGGCACTACATTCTGAAGTTGGGAAGAGCTATTACAGGGAAGACCTGGGAAGTGAGGCAAAAGTAACCTCCAGACGTTCCATGGAATCAATCAGAAACAACTTCAGAGAGATTCAGAGGAACTTAGAGATTTGGCTGGCCCGAATAATCGGAGATCTCGAAGGCATCTTGGCCAGAGACGGGGCATCGCATGTGAGAGAATATTATCTCTCTCGGTACCCTTTTGTTCAGTAGGCTCTCACTCCCTGCTAATTTTGAATCCATCCTCTTTTGCAATTATGTATATTCATGGAAATGGAAGGTGTAGTTTTTGGTTTTGGTGGCGTGCCGAATGATTTCTCCCTGCAAATTGTAATTAGGTAGCACGGAATTGTGATAATTAACTGTTTTGATGGCAAAATCTACTAGGTTAACGTACATTATAATATATTTTGCCTTCCTGTTTCTTACTGACATGCTTCATGACTTCTCTGATGAATTTGAGAAAAGGACAACATTGTCACTCAGAGAAGTTCAGCTTCTTTTCAGTAAGAAATTTAGGGTGTGCTGTAGCACTGAAAGTCCATCAAGCAGTCGCAGCAGCTTCTTCCACCAGCTGTTTCACATTGGTAATGTAATCACTCATGGCTTCCTCTGATTTCCCTGTGAATCAAAATTCAAATCTTAGAGGAGACAGAATGAGAAGGCAAGTGAAGGAGTGCAGCAAAAGTTAGTTGTGAGCAGTGCGTCCGTTCAGAAAGACTTTGTAGCTTCAACAGCCTTCCATACAGCCCACTACTTTGCCCTGTCCTTTGTGTTGAGCATCCCGGGATGACGTGCAAAATCAACCGGAAAAATATGTGACTATTTTGGGGGGAGTGACAAACAGGAACCATGTAAAATCTTTCACTGATGAGAAACTGCAGCAACGGGACCGTGTGGAAAGAGTTCTCGAGATTCATCTTAAGCGGAGAACCTGCTGGTGTTAACTGGTCCAACTTTGGCTTGCTTGTAGAGCCTATAGAGGATGAAGCTTGTTCTTGTTCGTGGTTTTCTCCGGCACCGTCTTGGCTTTCTCGGGATATGCCTCAAGCTCACCTAAATAACCAATGAACAGACTACGTTCATGAGGTACACATCTCATTTGCTGCATGTGAATATAAATGGAGCCATTTCACTGCATTGGATTCCATTGACGACATTTCCACTAATCTGCTGGATTAAACACTTTGCTGAGAACAACCGAAGCTTGCCCTCCTGAGGATCTATCAGCCAAAGTTCTACAGGACACGGCTTCAGGATGTCCTAGCATCAACATCACATACTGGAGATTCTGATTTCCTATGCCAGGTCAAGACAGTAACTAATCTTGACGAATACAATCCCACATGATGGACTGAGAAGCATTTGAACATAGACCCTGCCATGGAGAGGATCAAATCCATAGTTCGTCGGAGAAACAAATCATCGACCCAGTGCTCGAAGAATTAAGCTGAAAATTGTCGAGCGATCCCATTGAATCTGGGATGATGAGAGCAGAACCTGCAATCCCATATCTTGTATCTTGGAGTTGGAGACGAATACTGCATTCAATGAACCGCGAATAGCAAGTTTGATACGTCTATCAAGAGCCGTGATTGTATTCAGTCCATTTACTTCAGTAAATAATACCCACTATATAATATAGCCGGATATTTCCACTATAATATATCATAACGTCACAAAATAATACCCAAATGCAAATATATGTAGTTTGCACAGAATGACGCAATCATTCACTTTCCCTCCATCCGTAAAATGAAAACTACGTTCATAATGTCAGCGAAAGCATATCTGTGTGCTGTTGCAATTGAAGCATCTTGAATTGTTTCTAGGGTTTCCAATGTTGGTAGAGATGTAGTTTTAATTGGCAGGCTTGAATACTCTCCCTCCCTCCAAGAGGAGGGTTCGACATGTACCTACGTGATCATAGTAACAAACAATTCATACCAACAAATAGGTAAAATTTTTAGGAATTTTATTGTAATTTTGTCTTTTTTTTAATTACATTTTCATATCGAACATCATATTTCACATAGGTTTTGTCACCTGACTATTTACCCAACTTTGCCGGGCAAAAATCGAAATTAATAAAAAAAAGAATCCAAAACTTCAGGTACTATCCTGAAAATAATATATAAATTTGGGGTGCAGAATAATTCTCCTGGAAGAAGAGAAGACTACGTTCCACTCTGAACGAAGCTCATTGATCCTCTTTGCGCTTCCTAATGATCCTTTTTCCTTGGCCATCCTTCTTTTTTTGGTATAAACCGCCGGTATCTAGATGGACTTTGTCCATCTGACTAATCCGGATCGTCCCGAGTCGACCTATTTATCACCCCTATAGTAGGTTCTTGGCCATCGTTCTCTCCCAGCACAGAGCTGCAAGTGGAGCTCCTCGCCGTCTCTACTCCCTCGGTTCTCCTAGCCTTAAAGCCTTCTTCCTCCAAAACCTTCTCTCAAATCCTCCGCCTTCTCTCCAACTCAAGCCCCGAGCTTCCCTTCCTTCCATCCCTTCTTTCAGAACACCACTTAAGCCCTCCAGGGCACTCGGTTTCGCCCCGAGCCCTGCCATCGATTCAGCTTTCTCCTCGGCCCCTCAGACCCCTGCCACCGACATGAGAGGTGCGGAGTCTGATGCCATGGGACTGCTGCTTAAGGAGAGGATAGTCTCCCTCGGCAGCAACATCGATGACTTCGTTGTTGATGCTATTATCGGTCAGCTTCTGCTATTGGATGCTCAGGACAGCTCGAAAGACATCAGGCTGTTCATAAATTCTCCCGGTGGGTCTCTCAGGTACCTGTCTCTTCTGTTAGTTTCTCCTGTTCGGTTCTAGGAAAATGCCAGAGCTTGATTAAATATAAAAGGAGAAGGCAAAATGGAGCTCAGTTTATGAATGGTGTATGCTTTTTAGGATTTCAAAGTTTATATGATAATTTGAACCGATGCCCCGATGCCATTATTGCTGAAAACAGGAATCTTTACCTAGAAAACTTGGGTGGTTTCCTGTTAAGGGAGTCGGAAGTCTAGCGCGCTTGTTTGGTTCAACAGGACCTTTGTACGTCTGATGTAATCTCCTTGAACCAGAGACGAATGGTTTTATGGCCTTGCTAGGTTCCATTTGAAAGATTCCCGGAAGGCTATCTTCAACTGAAATGGAATTGGGGGGATGAAGTCTGATTGAGTAATCACTATGACTTTCTTATATTTGAAACAATTCACCAAATGCTGATCCTGAGAAATGGGTGATTGCCCAAGAAAATCCTTGTTTATCATTCCACTAACATGAAGAAATCTCTCCTTGATCGTAGTACATAGTGAAGATATAGGGTTTTGTGCTGGGCAATTGGCATCATACTGTCCTTCTGAAGTTTTGTTACTTTATTAGATTGATTGGAGAAATTCTGGTAAATTCATTGATTCATCTGTTGTTTAAGTATACGAGTCATTTATATAGTTACTAGATCAAAAATTTGTGGTATTCAGATTTCTCTCCTGGATGGACCATGTAGCCAAGAGAAAGCCTAAACCAGAATAGAAGAGCTTTCCCCACGCACGAATAAATATTTAGTAGTAGACTCAATAGACCATACATCTTTCTTGGTTCTTTTGCAATTTTATAATTTTTCTTGAGTTCTGTGAAAATGGGTTCAAAAAGTGAACGTCTTTTATGGGGAGAACCAAAAGGAAGTTCAGTTTCCATTCCCCAAACTGTTAGAAAAACAAAAGTTGTTCTTTTCGTCATTTATTTTTCTTTCATTAACTGATAGAAATATCAGTTAGACTGCCATCTGGCAAATTCAATAAAGAAAGAAATATATATATATCTATACCGCACACAATGAGAGAGAGAGGGGTTCAAGCCTCGGTTGTACTCTGCTATGAACTGTACCAGTTTTGATTTCAAATAAGTCTATCTTGGTCAGTCCACTAAATAGAGGTGAGGTTATGGTTGAAGCCGCTAGTAGAAACCCACATAAATCTTAAGGCCTAAGATTTATGTCATTACCCCTGTGTACTCCAGAGGAGAAATTCCTAAAAACTTAAGCATCAATAGTGAAAGGAAGAAACAGTGGATCAAAGGTCTTGCACAACCATACTGAATGTAAGAATTTCAGCTTCAATGGAGAGGAGACCTCTGGCTACTGAAATACCTTAAAGGTGTAGTAACCAATAATGAGATAAGCTAACCTATGAATTAATCATTTTGGGACATATCATGTGAAAGAGAAAATTTTGCACTTTCATGGAACGTTTTGGAGCTCGTGGTGGAATCATGAGAATGGGTGAACTTGTGTTATTTAGTTTCATGTAGAGTATTCCAATTAAGTCAGGTCCGACGGTATATCCATCTTGGAGTCCTCGTGGAAAGTTTATTAAGATGGTGGGTGAGGCATTATCAGTACTATGGCAAGCTGCAATTGGGAGCCCAACGAAGCTAAAAGGTGCAGATTGAATACGTCTATTCTGTCTGTTAGGAAGCGGTTCTGTCGTGAGTGCCTGCCCATTGACGATAAGCCTTTTCCACAAGATCTATCAATTTGTTGATATATTATTGATGTCCGTCTAATCTTGCAAGTTTTTTGTTCCACAACGCTTCTCCCTCTCTCTTTCCATGTTATAAATGTGCATTACCTTTGAATCTTGACCATGCAAAATATTTGTAGTCGTCCCTGATTTTCAACAATTTTTGTGAGCTCTTTTCAGCTGTAGTGCTATTAAAAAATGCGTCTGAATTTGCGCACTGCTGAATTATCTTCTTTAGCTTTTGTGACCGCTGAAAACTCTAATTTAAGCTTGTATTTTTGCCTATGGAAACTTGTCATGTATTTTCTATAATATTTGATTTTAGTAGATTTATATATTATTAATTTTTTTTATGTTTGTTTATTGGTAAATAATCAAATTTAGTATAAATTTTCATAATTTTTTGTTAATTTAACATAGTTATTTGATCAAAATTTAGTATATAATAGTTTATCTAAACTAATTTTTATATGTTAGATATTTTTGGTAAAATAATTCTTCAAGTTATTGAATATCTAAGACATGATAAAATATCTAAATATGCATAATTACTACATCAAATCAATGTTCATTGAGTTAGGAATCCAATGGTACACTGCACATGAATTTGAACTGTTCAAATGAAAAAATTATAATCGGTTAAAAAGCAATCTCACAAAATTGTTTTCTGATACCGGTTCTAGGTCCCGTTCCTGGTGTCCTGTATGCTGCTGAAACGAGAACTGAAACTGATTGGTTCTCAATTTCTTGAATTTTATCAAAATCTACCAAGAACCTAAACTAGGTTCCTATCAGTTCTGGGTCTACCGGTACCGCGCACAGTAGTCTTAACCAAAATTAGGAAGTCTCATTTCCCTTTTATACCTAAGGAATCAAGCGGTGGAATCAGAAAGTACCGGTTGACATGCTCATCTGTTGATCAGTAAACCATATAAACACTCTGTTCATCTTTGCGGACGATTTTACAGCAACTGGAATTTATCATTTCTTCATTACAGATGTATGATGTCAGTGGCATTCCTTTGGCTAATGTCACACACCATAGGTTTCTTGTTTTCCAAAGCGTACACCCTTTATTGGATAGATTTCAAACTCAGCCTTTTTTTTTTATTCATTGCTGGAATTATTAAATGCATAAAAAGGGAAGAAATCCAAGAAATTTGAGACTGCAGGTTAAATTATGATTCCTTTCTGCCCGAGCTAGGCCATGACATATCGATCTACGCTCCTTGTGGATTGTTCTCAGAGAACACCAGGGAATTACAAGAAGTGTCTCCATTTCGACGCCTTCTACTACTCTCTGCTCGGGGTTATAATTCCAGTCCATTAGTCTATTGATGCACAAAATTTTTGTATTTGATGGATCCTATTTCTTCCTTTCGTTCATACCAAACATGGGCTAAATCTAGAGCAGCACCTTTTCTCGTTTCATACGAAGTTCATTAAGGATATTGTAACAGGTGCTAAGTTCATGGGTTAAGTTCATGAGTTTATTTATTTAATTTTGGTTCGGTCTATATTCAAATTTGTTAATTTTTTACTATTTAGAAGCGGTTTAAATTGATTGACCAAATCATAAAATCAACTCAAAACAATTCGACTAAATAACCGTATAGTAATTATAGTTCGATGGGCATAATGCTTGAACTAAATTGAAAGGAAAGGATGAATGAGCATGTCCCTAAGTGCGGCTGCTGACTTCTTGGCGAGGATGTTAAAAGGATGAGCAACTTTTCGAGGGATCTACGAACAACGTTTTGGAGGAGCCACCGCCAGGGATTATGAGCAGCAGCATTTTGGCTACTGATAACATTCCCTAAGATTTCCTTTTGCTTTTTCTGGGTTGAAAAAAACAAAAAAAATTAATTTTTGAAATAATGTCCTATAATTCCAAGTGCCCCTGCTTAAATTAAAAGGAAAAAAAAAGTCACTGCCGATGATATATGCATTATTATTATAAATCTTCTGATTCCCAGGGTGGGTCCTGATCTGTAGAGGTATCTGTTGAGAAAGGTTTTATGCCTTTTCCATCAGCAATCTCGGCAGCAGTAGGCAAATTCTAAACAGTAAACTCTTAATCTGTGAAACACTGTAGAACGAGCTGTGCACTTGTCTGTCCATTCCCATGTCAAGCAAAATCTTAGTGCTTGATGAGCTTACTGCTCACGTGTGGCAGCTCCTTTTTCAACCTGAACCAATACAGAGAAAAAGCAAGGTCAGACGACATGCCTAGAGCAGGTAACTAATAAGACCGTCCTTGGGTTAAGGGCTTATTGTGCATCCACATATTAAATTTTTTTTTAAAGAACTACTTATATTAAAACAAAAGTAATACTTTACAACTTATCTGACATATTTTGGTTATATTAATGGGATTTACAGGGTAAAAATAGAAAAAAATGTATTAATTAACTTCAATTAAATTCCTCATAGTTATTTAAAATTATTTTTGAAAATAAATTTTCGCAATGAAAGTTTTAAGTGGACCGGGTGACCCACCTATTCTGATTTTGTACCGGGGAGAACAGGCCATTCGACAGGACGATTCTGAAACTGTGGAGGCTATTCGGGCCCATCGTTATTCGGCTAATGCTCCATCAGGGCCGCGCGGGCCGGCACCCTCCTCATATATATATATATATATATATAATAAGATAAACTGAATAGTTAGCGCTCAGTGTTGGATCCGTCAGTCTAGTCAAGGAAAAAGTCAAAAAAATTTCAGCACTCCTTAGTCGTCTTCTCTATTTTTTAAAAAGAAATTATGTTTAAATTGTCACACAAAATAAAATAATATAAGAATCACTCTATAATAAAACTTTTTGTATATCTGCCGATCGAAAATAAAATAAACGTTATTTTCAAAAAATATAAAAAAATGAATTCTCTCTCTCTCTCTCTCTCTCTCTCTCTTTTAAAAAAAGAATAAATGAAAGCGCGATTGCAACGGCTGGAGTATCCTTATTCGGAAAGAAACTATCAGGAAAGCTTGTTCGAGGTCCCTCTCATGGCGTCCCTCGCAATCCAAATGTCTACGCCAAGTTAATATTATTATTTAATTGCTCACTTAATCAATCAATCAGTCAATTAATCGCACCATTTACCATTCAATCAATCTATGGTTCAGGTCCAATCGCCGCCGTTAATTTCCCGCGCTTTGCAACCTGCGTGAAGTTTTGGTTTCGCATTGGACGGACACGACAAGCTGACCAGAGGAATCTTTTCAAACCAACCCGCTCGTAGATTCTAATCACTAATCCGTGTAGTCTCACAATATAGTGGACGTAGTAGTATGATGTTTTAATTGTTCTTCTGGGGTTTTGATGTTCGGATGTAGCAAGTAGGGCACTGAGTTCTAGAAACTCGACTTCCCTGCTGTTCTAGGACATGCTAGACAGTTCTTGAACTCGAGTTTGGTGGTGGGGGCATGACAGGCGATAAATTGATGGTTTTACGTTTTTTTATTATTTGAGAGTCTGTTGCGTTTGAAGTTAAGCTTGTTATAATCGTATGGAACCTGTTGATGTGCTGGCAATGATTGGTCAAGCTGATAAGTATTGCCAGGTTTCAAAGATTCCTTAGGTGGTTGAGCAGATCAAGGTTTTTTCATGTTTCAATAGGAGAGAAAGTCGGTCTGAGGTGGAACTGTCCAAAGAATCGAATGGGGATTGTTCTTCCTAATTGAAGATTCTTTCTTTTCGTTAGATTCCTCAAGTAGATGCATTAGATATTAATTAGACGACCCACACTCAGATTTGAAAAACAGGTTCAGCTTTCAATCCAGCGCGAGTGTTGATGAAAAATTCACTTGGATGTTGAAGCTGTGATTTTTGGGAAGGCAAGAGGAATATAGTCGATGAGAGGGAATTGATAGAGGCATTGGATGATTCAACTGTAAAGGCACAGGCTGACCGGCAGAATCCAAGTTTGTTTCCATCCCAGGTGGTTCATAGGAGTGAAGGGGAGAAAAGCCACCAGGAGATGGGAGGAAGGGGACTATCAGGTTTCTACAGAAATACGACCAAGGAGTTGTTCCTCAAGACCATGACGGAGAATCCACTTGAGATGCCAACCCCAACAGTGGAGATGTTGGGGTTTAAGAATTTCCCTCAGAATTTGCATGCAGATAGCGAGGAGCTTTTCAAGAGCTGGCTTGCAAATGCAGAGGCAAGTTCATAGGGACTTTCATTCTTACTTGCAGTCAAAACCCAGTTTGAGGTGTCAGAGTAATAGATCAAGCCAGTTAGAGGAATACGTGATTTACTTTTGAAATGCATATTCTTCTCCACAATATCACCTCTCCATCAATTAGCTTGTCCTATGAAATATCAGATAGTGCATGTGCCTCAGCTTCGCTGGTCGATCTTACCTTTGGTTTTATTTCACCTGTCATAAGTATAATCCTTTAATATGTGACAGAAAATAATCATTGTTGTTGATGGCAATTAACTAGAAGTCAGAGTTGATCCTACTTATGAATTTATTGCCCTTGATTTTGCAAAATCTTCGTAAGGATTTTTTATTTCATATATGTCTTGCATTATGTTCCCAATTTTTTTTTTAAGTTTCACTAAGCTGACAGAGATCAGTTATGTTCATCCCTCAGTTGTATTACAGAAACTAATAAAAATTGGTATAGGTTGTGGCAGGATCACAATGACAATAGAAGTTTGTACCTGCAAAACATAAATGATTTTTTGCACCTTTTTTTGTCTTGCAGAATCATGGACACAATTCACCAAGTTCGACTCTTCGTAGACAGCTATCAAAGAGGTGAGCTGTCTTCTGCTTTTCATTCCTGTTATCGCTCTTTCTGATAACATGCATCTTTCAGCAACTTTCCCTGTTAGGCGACCATTAGGGAGTGTATGCAGCTGACCAGTGCATTTTGAATATTTATCTTAAAGCATGTATCATTTAAAGAGGCGTGGATTAGTGTTAGTAACTGAAAAAATAGTAGTTTAAACCATGTATCATTTATATGAAGGCCATGTTATTTTTTACGTGGAGTAAAGCTAGCAGACCTTGTGGTTTTAAAAACAATTTCCTCGTATATGAACTTCTGCTGCATTTGCTGTGAATCCCTATAATGTTGCATTATATTTTGCTTTCAGGATATCCTCTGAGTTGCCAAATCCATCAAATTTGCAGCATGGGGAGATTCTTCAGAGCAAAATAAACAACGATAATTCAGCAGCGCATAATAATTCTGTGGTCAATGTTAAATCCAGCGACCTTTGCCAGGACTCTGTCAGGTTGACATCAAAACATTACCTCAATCTTGTATTGAAATCGCTTGCTTTTGGAGCATTACATTATGGTACATCACAAGCTGTTACAGGCTTATACATCATTGTTAATAGTTGAGATCTTTTTTATTTTATTTTATTGTTGTTCCTACAACTGGGATGCAGTTGAAAGAGGATGGAAGGCATGTAATTTGTATCTAGCGAAGGTACTTTCATTTGTATTGGCTTACATAAACTTTTGGTTGACAAAATTTTAGTATCCTGACATTTCATATCCCTTGCAGGCCTGGTTTCATGGTTTGCAACCCATGACAAGAAGTCGCTTTTCTGAGTTGCAGTATCAACTTTCATTTAATGCCTCTTACAATAACAGGAGTTTAAACTTTGTGCTTGGCTATGTGACATCGACCAGAAAGTTGCTCATCTATCTACTGAATAGGAAATAAAATCCCCAGAGCAAGCAAGCTGTCAATTAACTTATATAAAAATGTCAAGATTCCTTTTTCTTTTTTATCTCGCAGTTGATCCTATCAATTGCAAGGACTTAGGTGGCTTCTGTTGGATGAAAATATACTTATGTTGCAGGAGGAGGTATGCTGCCATGCAAAATGCTCAAACAATGATGGGAGTGGAGGCCTTGCAGAATGCATCTGGACCTGACTTCAAAATGAAACAAGAGTTTGCTAATCCCAGTGGTTTTACTGACCAATCAATGAATGAGATTGCAGAGCAATTGAGCACCTTCGTGTCACCATCCAATTCTTCCTCATCCACTTTCAGCGCCCTGCCAGTGAATAATCTGGGCAAAGTGTCTTCATTTGTTAGCATGCTAAAGGGTACACTGGAACGCAAAAGGTTAGCAAACAGAGCTGAAAAAGAGGCTTCAGAAGATTGCTCTCAGGGATTCTTTCAGGCTCAAGGAATTGCGGCCAACTCTAATTTCTATCAGGGACAAGGAAATATGATTCATGGAACTGCATTTGATGAAGTATTTTCGTCTCAGGTGAAAGAGAAAGTTGTCCCATAAACAGTTAAAGGACCCATTAATCTTGACTTGGAAGGGTTTATGAATGCTGCAAATCCAATTCATCAGGGCACGCTTTCTCAAGAACCTTCCCAAAGTGAGTCTTCTGCCGTTGCACCAGTTGTTTCTCCTAGTTTGGATCCCTATGATGGCCCTGGAAACTCAAGTCAGACTCTTAACATTGCTGAGAGCTCAAGGAAGCATGTTGGAGGCAGTACAGGCGCAGAAAATGGCTCAAGGGCCCAAGGTATGAAGTTGATATGCTGTTTTTATCTGACTTGCTACCTGACTTGAATAATTTATTCATTCACTGCACCATTTGTGCTTGAATACATGCATTATCTTGTTCCAATTTGATTGAATGTCTTCGAAGAGACAATACATGCATTGTCATATGGCAGTAAAATGTTTCGTCAGCCTTTCTTTTAAACAAGCCTGAAAGTTTTCCTCCGTCATTTTCCCAACTGATTATCCCTTCCTTCTATGTCTCGCTAGTCACCAGCAGAAGTCAAATATTTTCCAGTTACGTGTGTTTACCGTCTGGTCAACAGTTGTAAGGTATTCGATTCTTCAGGTAGTAAGAAGCCCTCGCTCCTTGCGTCTCTCATTTAAATTTATCATTTTTAATGGTGAAATACATGGTCCTACTTTGCCATCATTGTCTGAGAATTTGATCCCATTGTTGACCACACCCCGCACCTCCCCCAACAAAAGAAGAAGAAGAACAACAACAACAACAGTCTTTTGATGTCCAAAACAGTAGAATTACTCTACTCCTACATGGTTGAATATTAATCTATGCAGAACTCAGAGAGTATGATTAATATGTGCTTGAGTATCTATCCTTCTGCATGGTATTCCTCAAAGATGCATACTGTGCAAATTAAGTAACTTAAGTTTCTTTATCAATTGCAGAAATTCAAGAGCGGATAATCGACAACTTAAAGGATGATCGACGGGTAATTCCTCTCATAAAAATAGTCCTTCATTTAATAGCTTGACTTCATTTAACTTAAGTTACTTGCCTTTCCCTTGCACCTTGTAACAGATGGGAAATCTAGTGCGATATGGATCTGTGACATCTGGTTCAAGTGAGGTTCCTAATCGATTAGTATAAAGATTTTCCTCGTGACTTCTAGTTATATGCACCACTTACATGTTGCAGTTGTCCAACTGAACTATCCATGTAAACTTTGCCATATTGCTGATATATCCCATGAGTGCTTATTTTTTTTAACGCTATAGAGATTCGTCAAGAACGTTAACATAGAGAGATGTCATTGAGAGGAAGACATTGTCGGTTGACACTGCCTAAGTGAGAAATAGAAAAATGTCCCAGTTCCAAGTCACTGCATGTCTTACAATAATTCCATTTCATGTTGTTTCTCTAATAAGTTTACCTATGCAGCTGATAAAGCTGACCCGACGAAGAAGCGCAGGGTGGAAAGATCACGAAAGTACGTAGAATCTCTCGACCAACAATCCATTTCCTCTTTTTGCATAATGAAGCCCCCTTTTTTTTTCACGGTCATGTAGTGTAATAGATATAGTCACCTTGTACACTCCTAGGCAACATATCCAAGCAAAAACGACCATCACGCAGGCCTATCACCTGGTAGTCTGTCAAAGGGACCTATCGCTTTATGACTTTCCCCTGTGTACCATCAGCTCAACTTTTACGGATAAGTTAGAAGCCATAAATAAATCAACTGCTAGTCCGCCAGTGAATACAAGAATCCTTCTGTTTTTTGTTAAGTCGTTACTCAGCTGGATAAAAATTAAAGTTAGATCTGATGACTAGAATAATATTCCACATAGACAAGATATAGGTTGATGCAATTCTTTGCTGGGTGTCTTTCGATGCAAATGCATGAAACGTTAATGAATTTCAAAATTCCTACTGAACCTGAATTTCAAGCATACACTGCCGATATGTTCTTGAGGAAATTTGAGTAATACCCAATATTTACTGGACTAGGAATCAGATATCAGGTGTCTTCAAGTTCGCTGTCTTCACATGGAGAAGAAACCTATGTGGTCAGACAATAGTTACGTTCTTGATAAGCTGAGTAACTAGACTAGATGTTGACTCACCATGACTTCATCATATATATGCATTTCATGTAATCTGACGATAAGAGATGCTGAGGAACGTTTGTAGCTCATTATGCTTGGGCTTCTGCAGAATGGCAGAGGCCAAGGAAAGGAACTCAATATTGGCAATTCCATCGGACATGCAATCAGTGTTGAAGAGGTATGAGAATCTTGAGAAGGAAGTGAGATCCCTCAAACTCAACTTGTCGTTCATTAACAGATTAGTGTTCTAATACGTTTATCTTTATCTTTCTTGAATACTAAAATGATAGGGAGTTTAAAACACCGCACGTGGAATCTGATTGACCTCTACATCTCAATATTGCTTGCACGGATACATTCTGCGCTTCCACCCCATGTTCAGTCCTTAACCGTTGAAGGATCTGATTTGCTGACAATGCGCTCCCTTTCAAATCATAATTTTTCAGGAAGGACTCTTAACAGACTAAACGGATAAAAGAGTTGCAGAAGCAGAAAGATGAACTGGCAGAGGAGAAAGAACGTCTCCTCGAGGAGATCAAGAGGATTCTTGCCTTTCCTGCATGACCCAGTTGCTGGGTTGAACATCATTTCACAAATTTGGAGCAAAATCTTCAGCTCAATAATGAAGATGATGCACAGATCATTCTTTGGGCTTCTATCTAGCATGGCCTGAATGTTTACTTCATTAAAAATCATTATGGATGTGCAAGTTTCTAGCAGGTTCAGAAGGCGCAAGCTATCAATACACTGTACCCCGTGATTCACATTGAGAAAAGAAGATAATTTCCAGGCAAGTATCAAGTCTCATCAGCTACACAGAGAAGAATCTCACTTAAACAGGTAGAATCTGGACTTACAACGAAAACTGAAAAGCCAATGAAGAACAGTCAAGCAAGAAAGAGGATATCCAAAGCACAAGACACACACAAATGAAGCAGTAGAAACAAGAAAGAGGAGAATGAAGATACACAGAGAATGCAGTGATATTGAGTGCTGCCAACCATTTTCCTGCATATACCATCTTTTGATCTCCAATAATAACAACCTAACTGTGTGATACAGGCATCAAACCCCTTTAATAAATGTGGATTCAACTCCCCGCAGGCTTTCATGCCAATACAATTAACAGATAAGGAGACAAATGGGATACTAGAAGACTTGAAAGAATAACCACAACTTGATCCAATCAAGACGCAGCAGCACAGAGCTTTGGAACCATTTACATGAACAGGTACCTCAGCAAGAAGAGAACCAACACCAAAGAAATGAGTGAACTGGAATCAATAATGAACAAACTGACCTAAAGAAACTGTGATAGGACAAGTTATATGTTCAAATCAACTTTTGGTACCAGCTGCCATTGGAAGTTCAACTAAGTAGGAGTTAAATATGAAACTCACATCTATGCTTCGATCAAGTATAACAATTTAATCACATGAGAGTTTATTTCAACCATTCAACCATCAACATTGACTAGTAAATATCAAGTAAATTAACTAAAAAAAATCATTCGGAGAGCAAAATGCCAAACAGATGCTCAAAAAAATTGCAATTCCATTATCACCACAGCTCAGTGAAATTTTATATAATAAAAAACGATGTTCCAACTACAGGTATCTCACAGTATATATTTGAGCAAGCCGAATCTAGAGAGCCGAAATGGAGAAAGTGCTTGCACAAACATCTATCTTCAAGAAAGACAACTATTTTTAAGCAGCAATGAATACAGCCTCATTCACCAATACTCTCAAGGTCCCAACTGCACTAGGGCAGGGAAGGGGCTCCTTTTGCCTCCTCCATCTTCAATACATTCCACGGCTATTGTTCAGAACTGAGCCAAGCGTGCCCAGCACTGCAAAGGCAAGAAGAGGGCTGACGTCGAGCGTATCGAAGATAGGGGGAATTATGTTCCTGAACAAGTTCAGATAGGGATCGCAGAGGTCCCGAATCGCTGAAAGAGGCTGGCGTTCCCACGGTATATTAGGGAACCAGCTAAGCAAGACCCTGACCATCAACACCCCACTGTAGATGTCGAGCCACTTGGACAATCCCGCAGCAACCACAGTCAACGGAGTGTTCAGGTATCCACTGGGTCGGTCACGCAGGGAGGCGAAGAACGCTGGACCAGCCGCCCGCCCGAGGCCTCCGGCGAGAGACCGGAGTGCCGCAAGTTCTTGAGGGCTCGGGAGGGAACTAACACAGAAGAAGGCGACTTTCTCGATCGGCAGTCTCTGCAGGAGCTTGGCGACGGAAAGTGAGAGGGACAGAGCAGCAGCGAGGAGTGAGGTGACCGTCTGCGTCGACTCTGTGAGCCTCGGCCGAGAGGATACCGGAGCAGAAGCGGAAGCCCTAATCGAGAAACTAGACCTCGAGTTCGAGGAGAGACATGGGGAAAGCGGCTTAGACCTAAGCGACAGGGTCGGAGTCCTGTGGCCATTAGTAGAGGAAGCGGGAACAGAGGGTTTTAGTGGGAGGAAGGCTCGAGGTTGAAGAAGAAGTGATAACGCCATGAGCTACCTTCAATGGACGATACGGAAATGAAATGAAATTTTGCTGCTGAGCCAGAGAGAGAGAGAGAGAGAGAGACAGACAGAAAGAGAGATAGAGAGATTAAAAACGAGCCTAATGTGGGTTTTCAAATGGGCCTTTATTGGGCCGACATGAGCCCATAAACAGTTCACAGGGCTCGGGATCGGGATCATTTGGTACAATCACATGGCAATGTCGGTCGAGTTCCACGACCCTCAGTCAGCGATCACTCCAAATCCTGATTGAGGACCTCGACCACTTTAAAAAAACGGAGGTCTCTTAATTTCCCTGAGAAATTTATCCACAGAATTGAAATTCCACAAGCGAATAGGCTGTAGATTTGTTTAGAGAGTTAGAAAGCCCGAAGTTCCGATCCATGGAAAAAGTGGGCAATTGATCGAGCGGGTATCTCGGTTTGACAAGCACTTCGATCTAGTCAAAGATTATGGATTTTGCGTACCAAATGTCAAATTTTATATAGGGTGTGGGAAAAGAGCGTAGATGAGAAAATAGAACATGTTGTTCCGAAAGATGAACTCCTGAACAAGAGAAAACATATATAAATAAGGTAGTTGACAAAGACTAGACATCTATAAATAAGGGAGTCGGCACTCGTGATGCTAATGGGCTGTTGAGCCTTTTTAGCACCTTCCAAATTGATGATAATTATTCATTGCCTTCGTACGTGGGGGCACCATCTCTCGGGGTCGCGGTTCTTGTTTGGAATTAGATAATATCGCCGCAGCAAGCTACTTCCAGACTCGGAAGAAAGTTGATGTTGAAGCAAGGCTCGCTTACAAGACTTCCTAGCAAAGCTTGACTATGTCAACAGGTCAAGCTAGCAGCTATGAATCGACCCGTGCCTATTGATGGAGCATATCAAGGGGGGGACTTCAGCATGATGGCAAAGCAAAGTCTCTATTGGAGTTAGTTACTAGGCTGTTCTAGTTGGAACTCTTCCAGTTGTTGGGACCGAACTTCAATTTTTTTTTTTTTTTGCGAGCTTGCAAACACACATGAATGGTCAGACGGAGAGAGCAAATGTGCTCCTCGAGTTATATTTGGGGCATTATGTCAACTTCATGTGATGAGATTCGGTGAAGAAGATCGATATAGCTCTGCTCTCTTATAACTTGCAGAAAAGTGAGTCGACTGACGAGAGTCTTTGTGAGACTGCAACTAGTAACAGTTGCTAATAGTGAGTACCAAAGCTTCGGGCCACCAGTGGAGCGATCCAGTAACTTACAGTTTTGCCTACAGAGGTGGCTTATTCAAAAAATAGCTCGTGTTTATGTTGTAATTTTGACTAAACCTTTCTCGGGTAGGGAAGGGAATATCAATTTGCTCCTCTTCAATATCCTAAGAATGAGACCTTGGGCACCATGATAACTAGTATACCAGAGGTGCTTCCTTTGGATTCGGGCCTAAACTTGGCTTGATAATACTGTGCCTGCATCAAGGGTTATTAGATCAATATCTTATCATGTCAAGTCAAGACGGTTCCATAATTTTTTTGTGCAGAGAAAGTGCTACAGAATTTTCATGTCAAATGATCTAATAGCTGGCAGGGTGACCCAATATCCTTGTAACTTTTTTTTTTTTAAAATTCCTTCGTATTGGCCTAATAGCATGATTAAGATGATTGTAATAGAAAATAAGAGGCTCATTATGAATTATTCAATGAATTTGTGCTTATTGGGCCGTGTCAAATGGTCTAATAATCATTTCGAGATGTACCTGGCAAGGAGTTATTAAGCCGTTTACTCATCAAGCTGTGTAGGCTCAGTACATTTATTTCCAGCCACGTTGGCTCTACCCCAGTAAGCCCGTGCTAGCCCAAATTGCCACTCCTATTTGCCAAGGGGAGGCAAGAAGAAGTGAACTTGGTGTTGGCTCGTCTTGACAAGGCCTTGGAATGGATAAAGAAATTGCACGTATAAAATGCCGTTATATCGAGTAACAAGTGGGCGATATTGTGTTGGTGAAACTGTACCAAATTCACTAAGAAGGGAGTTCGCAAGGGGCTTGAGCCAAAATATGAGGATCCTTTTGGGATCCTCAAGCGTGCTGGAAAGTGGTGTATCAAGTGGAGCTTCCTAGGAAATTGAGACTATATCCTGTATTCTATGTAAGTAATGCCCAAGCTGTTCAACGAAGATAAGGAGGATTCAAGTCGAGCTGAATTAATATTATCAAGAATGCCTGCGGATAGCCACAGCCTATATCTTGTATTCCATGTTAAGTATGCCCAATTCATTCAAGAGGATAAGGAGGATTCAAAGTCAAGTGGAATTGTCAAGAACGCCTATTGATGGCCATGGCGGCCTCCTATGACCAAGTCGTCAAGTGTATATTGCCCGATCGAGTCCCAAGGAAGTGACACTGCAAGTCAAAACGCGAATGCCCTAGCTTGCTGGAAGGGCTTGCCAAAGAACACTGCAAGCAGCTGATCGAGGCACTTCATGTTGAACACAAGACGATGACATAATTTGAGTAGGTGGGGAGAGAATACCATGAACAATCCTTTTGCATAGGTCGATCTCGCGAATATCATCGATCTTCTTCCGACCGGTACAAGTTTCGAGGAACCTCGGGAGGCAAACCTTCTAGAAGGTCAAACTCCATTTTACAGTACGTAATTAAGTATTGGACAATGTATAAAATAACCTCGGTATTTTTTAGGTTAGTTGGTCTTATACTATGAGCAGGCATTTGGTTCCAGTATCATTTATAGAGTAAAGTTATCTCATATGAAAAATTATTTTTTTTACGGTTAAATGAATTGTAATTTAAAATTGTTGATTTAGGATGAACTCCAACAACTACTGCACGGACAAAGAGAAACATGGATAATTATTAGCTCATCATGATGCTATGCACCATAGATTAAACTGCAACAAAAGATGCTTAAATACATGGTTGTAACACTCTGCAAAATGGAGTTGATAATCGGAGTTCTTTGATTGGAGGGAATGAACTAGATAGATATAGAGGACAATGTCCTAATGTAATTTCCTAGGCGTCAATTCAATCCCCTTGAAGTTGTCCCAGTGGCCAACGTCCCTAATGTCGAGGTGGTTGCTCCAACGAGGAAGAGAACAGGCCTCAGCTGGTTCGTTATTCTCGTGTATTGAGTGGGCTTGAGTTACCCGGATTTCCCTCTGCTGGTGTAGTGCTGACCCCACATTCGTGTAAGCCGACAAGTGGACAAGGCATATTCTCGTATCCTCAGTGGTGCCAACATTTTCGTCTTGGCTGTTAACAATCTTGGGGAGCTTGGCATGATTCATGTTTCGGATATATATGACGCAAGGAATGGATCGGAAGCAAGACGGTGTGAGAAATAGTTGCCTGCAGAGATTTCTGCAGAGACTGAAGGGACCTTGAATCTTCGAGTCATGCGACCTCAAGCAGACGAACCCAGGACCAGCTACTTTTGCAAGGTGAAGAGTTGCAGAAAAAATTGGCGTTCTGTTCCATCTCTTTAGGTTAATGCATTGAAGACGATTAATTGCCCTCAGTCGATATGGCCAATCTATCGGCCATCGACTACCTGTTTGAGAAACCTCTCCTGGTCTGGTCGCTTTCTTGCTTTTTTCGTGTTCAGAAATGTGAAGCTGTGGCCAGCTTTTTGCAATCAACTCAATAACAATTACTTGTTGATCCTTTGCCCCGCTCTCCCTGTCATTACTCCCCTGGAAACGTCAGGTCCTTTTCTTCTCCGCTAGATAAAAGAAATACATGGAACAAGTGTCGATAATCGTTCGACATGGACATGTGACATGTGACATGTATCCACCGATGCCAACATGCGATATTATTGAGAAAGGAACCCTGGATATGATATTGCAGTCTTGGATGAACTCAAAATTTTCCTGCATATTTGGCCAGAAAGGAAAAACCCGTTTCGCATACGCTTCTGTAATCTTCACATGCATAAAATCTCGAGAGTTTCTTCCTTCTTGAAGTGCGGAGTTCATGTATACATCAATGGCCCATCTTTTACAGGTCTAATTACAATGACGTTAAGAGGATATTTCAATCTCCATAACTGAAACGGACTCTTAGACCTCTGAGAGTGAATTTCACGCGATGATAAGACATCATTTGGAGTTTTCCGTAGATATTCCAAAGTCGCCCGTTTTGCTCACGGCATCATCCCTTTAGGGTGTCGGCCAGTTCTATGCATACACGCAATCGATCGATCAATCGATCAATCTTTAATATATTTATCGATCGCTTGCATTAATTAGTATACGAGAAACCGTGTCAAGATACCCAACATATGTATTTGCTAGATAAGCATTGTCGGAGGTCCGGAGTTTCAAAATAAATGTAAAATGGCATGGTCGATTCCGCCATATCACTATTTCATGTGACAGATAATGTTGACACGGCCATGGACATGGGACATGGAGACGCATCGACCACGTCTCCAGCCGAGAGGTTCATAGGTTATGAGTCTTCGCTCTTCAGCCTAATTATGCTTAATGATGCCAACGAGTTCGTTGTATCGATCACACAATGCATTACAGAGTAAAACGAGTGATTCTCATAACGTGTGCGCCTCTATATTATGACTAAATGTTCATGGCGGAACACACAACAAGGTTGTTGTGTAAGAATTATTCGGGGCATGTCAATTGCCGTTTTTACGATACTAAACTTGTACGTGTGTCGGTCTCCAACTGAGCTTTACACGCAACGAACTCGTCACATTATTGCACACCAAATACTCGAACACATCCTTTTACAATTGGATAGCCATCCTCAAGCTTTCATTGATCTCGTTAAGATAGATCGAATTCACCCTTTTCATATATAGTTCGCTAGTGTGAGATAGCAGACTAGCATCAATACAGGTTTAGATGCGCAGTGAAATGTGATCGGGCTGAAGAAATAGCCTGATTTTAATCCAAAGTTGGATTTTATGGTATAGCCACTAACATTCATGCCTTTTTTCTTTTTTAAATGAAAAATTTTAGTGAACTTTCTAATTTTAATTACAATATAAGGTTATGATTTTACGGTAGAACAAGCCCAATAAGTGCCAGTGAATTTCGAATATTTTAATTCCGTATCAAAATTTTACTTATCAAATATTTCCTCATTATACGTATAGAGCAAATTGAAGTGGTTGACTTTTGATGGTGAACTCTCTAATAATATATAATAATAAGTTGAATTTATAATTTATAATTCTAGTAATAGATAATTAAGGAATTAATTATGAATTTTATGAAATATAACATATTATCTAATAGATTATATGGTTCGAACCATATTAAATATTAAAAAAAAGTAAATTGAAGTTGTTGGGTGCCCACACCTTCCTAGTTAAAATCATTGGTAAGTTAACAATATATAATAGACCATCTAGAGTCAATATTTAGGATTTAATTGACGGATCCTAATTTATATAATATATCGTCCAATAAATTAGTTGATTATTACAATATTAAATATTACTAATAAAAAAAATAGTTCACCTGGCCGTAGTACAGGATTCACTTTCCACGTCCAAACATACATACGACAGTTAGAGCTGTCATGTCCCACATAAAGACTGCATACATGGTTTTTCTCCGATTGTGAAACAACCGGGGGGCGCATGAATCGTGAAGTTCACTATTTTTCTATATTGAAAAGGGCTTCGACTATATATATATATATATATATATATCTAAATCTCCTTAGCAACAGTGTACATAAATACATATATATATATATATATATCAAAGAAGGATTAAGGGGTAAGGTCTGCGATGTACCGACTCAAGCGAGTCCATGGGAGGTGCATGGCGGAATAGCTACAGGACGATCCTCCTCAGATGCCCTCTCGCTCTTCTAACATTCAAGTCAAACCTAGAGAGAAAAGAGAATGTAATGATTAATTAAAAAAAAGGGGGGGACGGAGATGAACGGATAATTACTTCCATGATTTACTATCAATAAACCCTAGTCAAGAATGGAATAGACTACTTAACCTTCGATTACCAATATGAAGTTGACGACGCAGCGCAAGGAGGGACAACAGTATCGATGTATTATTATCAAGATGGCCTCCTCCCCCGACGTCGTGCAATATGAAGTTTGACAACGTCGGGCCACTGAGAACATGAAGAAAATTGAAATTCTTATATATATATATATTTTGAAAATATCTTTTCAGATTCCGAAAATTTATCAAATAATTAAATTCCCTTTTACGTGTTAGTGTTTGACTTTCGAATTTGCACTGGTATGCAACACCATAATTTTTCTTCTTTTTTTTTGGGTCAAGTGTCTTATTTTTATTGCTGGTGACTTCTCAAGTTATTATAATCTTTCGACTTCTATCAAATGACCCAATAATCTTCCCTCACTTATTTCATATATATATATATAAAAGATGATATTTACGAGTTTAATAGGTATGTAACGACTTGACTTAATCTAACATAATATATAATTTTCCACCATTATTGGTAGTTTTTTTTTCCATGTACATCACTTATTAAATTTAGAGATATACTACTATATTGTATTAATTACAGGAAGAGTGGTTAGGGTTTCTCAGCACGCCATAAGGTCGCCAGCAACCACTCATCTAGTTCATTGGTTTGCTAGACCTTGTGGTTTGTGTGCGGTGGCCGTCATTCATTCTTGTATCTTAGTTTAACACGATGTGATATGACTTTTAGACTATGCCCATCGATAAGTACTTAGAAGAGGTGGAGGAGGAGGAGGAGGTGGTGGTGGAGGGACAAGGCACGGTTTCGTTATGTTGTACCGAAGAATGCTGAGTCCATTGGCCACCAGTCTCGCATGAGGATATTCGAATTCTGAGGAGATATTGGCAACCTCACCTTAGGACTAGTGAATCCAGTGAGGTCACGGTTGTCAGTGTTTCACTTATGATATTTTTAAGATACGGAAATTGTAGTGGTGATTTTAAACATTTTGGAATTCAAATAGAAGTTGGTAATTTTACAACGAGCATGAGTTGGTCATGCTCACTGGCCCAAAACAAGGGGGTAAAAAGCACGCTCATCCTATCTCACTAAAGATACTAATTCCTAGGGTAGAGAATAAATAGAATGATGTAGTAGACCTATCAAACACTGACCTGCCCCGAAAGCACGACCCGGTATGCCTGTGCTTGGGGGTTTATGGGCAGCCCAAGATGTCAGGCCCGGCCCGCCTGAAGAGATCTTGCCAGCCGGAAAATTGTGAAAATAATATTTGCAAAAAAAGAAGAAAATTATGAGCAAATTGTAAAAGATAATTACATTTTAATAATTTTTTAATATTTTCTTCGAGATTAACAGAATATTTAGATTGATATGTCAATTATATTACATAAAATTTCATTTTAAAAAATTTAGAATCATTTTTTAAAAGACAATTGTCTTGTTTAACGCAGGCCGAGCGGGATTTTCGGACCGGCTGACAATAGATTCGCGCCATTCCGGGTCGGTCCCCCCCGAATTGACAGGTCTGCATCGATGTAACGAATAAATGTTGAAAATCGAAAGCCAAAACCATGAGCCGACGCAACGAACTAATTCTCTACGCGGGTTTTGGAAATGAAGGGCTATGGGCCCACACGCGGGCATTTCTTCTACGTGGCACGGCCGACGTGGGGACCACTTCGAAGCCCACCGACGGCGAGATCTAAGCGCGTGGACCCCACCTCCTTTCCTCACTTGCATCAATTCCCGGAGAGCGAGGGAGGTTTCTCGCTCGACCGTGATTGGTTTGCCCTCTCCTCCCTCCCGCCCATTTTCTTTATTATAATAATAATAATAATAATCGGAAATTTCGTGAGTTCTTGAGGATAAAGGCGCCATTCCACCTTGCACGTGTCTGACTTCGTGAACTCACGTATATATCTAAACATGAAGTAACATTAGTATACGCATTTGTCGGCGGCTCATGGAGCGGAGAATAAACGTTAACATAAAAAAAGGAATAATAACAGTAGTAGTAGTAGTGGTCGTGAAACCGAATCAACCTTACCTTCTAGACTACTAGATATTTTGTGTGGGCGTGGGGGACCGCGGGCAGGAGAGGGTTAGATGGAGCTGTCTGTTCTCTGAGATCTACGAGCGCCGGCGGCGGAGTAAGCGTGTCAAAAGTTCGGCAGTCTTCTTATTTATATATATATATAATTAAAATTACCTTATATTTAAAAATATATAATTTTTAATTAATATAAATTTGAAAGAGTTTAATTTAGTTAAGAGATGGAATTTTTATAATATAATTTTTTTTATTTACAGAAGTTCAATCATATTTATTATATATTAGATAAAAATATGATAAGTTATTAATTTTTTTAATTATTAAGCATTAAAAAATTCTGAACAAGCCCAAAGAATAGTGATTAATCCTGAGGAAATCACTACCAAAATAACCACTCGAATAATTGCATTTTTTAGAAAGAAACTTACCGTAATTATAATTAATTAGCAATAATTTTTATTACGTCAACGTGGCATGAGAACTAAGAGAAGTGGGGAGAGAGAGACAGAATCCGAGATGACAACATTATATATATATATATATATATAATATTTATATATGTCTGTCTATCTAAGGCTCTGCATAGCTCTCTTGTTCTTCCGTCTTCCTTGTTGGCTGAGCACTTCCAAAGGTTTCAGCAGGAGAAAGTGAAGAGACTGCGTAGAACCTCAGCGGTAAACTCTCCTCTCTCCGCGTTATGTTTAAGCTCTTGTCTCTTGCTCCTCGAGCCACTACCTTCTTGTTGACTTCTCACATCTCCTTCCATTATCAATTTCACCATTCGATCTGAAGCTAAAAATCAACCTTGCACTTTCTGGAGGACTTGTGAGGATTCTCCAGAACCTCTGTCTTTTTCTTTCCGTTAGTTAATCCTCCTCCATCCGCAGATTCGATATGGGTAATCCACCATCATCATGCAGGGGATCTCAGCAATCTTCTGCATTGTACTGATTGATTTAATTAGTGTCTGTCAAGGTCGATGGTGCAGTTGATGATATCAGAGGAGGAGAGGTGTGGGACAGCTGATTTTGATTAGTTCAACAGCGACTGGTGAGTGGTGACGGTCGCTGTAAAAGTTTTCTTGAGTTTCAAGGAATTGTTAAACTTTATATTGATGGTTTAAAATGTCGTACACTTTGATTTCCTCTCCTGTTGACAGTTCATTGTTCGGTGTAAAGAGATCCATCCGGCCTTTTGGACATTTAGTGGGGAAGGGAGGAAAGAGGACGAGTGTTATTAGGACCACTAACATCACAGTTCTTTTTTTGCTAAGGGGCCATGAGCACTCCATGAGCCCGGAGATCCACATATCCGAGTGGTGTTACCAAGGGCTAGGGAAATCGAATCTACATTTAATTTCGTTTGAGCCTTTTCTTCCTTCCATCTTTTATCTTTTCCATTTTCATATCATTATAGGGCCCAGATCTGATTGAGTTATGGCAGCGTCTGTCATGGATCTTTGGAGTACTTAAAGTTGTTTGTCTTGGTTCGGACATCTTGATTGATTCCCCTGCAATTATGATCTTTGCCATGCTAGCCTGGTCACAGCCTTCTTTATCATTCACTTGGATAGGCAAAAAATTGTTAAATGACTCCCTTTGATGCGTCAATTCGTGCTACTCTATATCTATCTTTACCAACCTATGATCTCATAGCTTGATCCCTTTGATAGTAATTTCTCTACAGATAAATAATTCTGCCCACGAGTTGGTTTTAGGAACTTGATCTTCTGAACTTTGGGGCGATTATGTTGCAAAAGGTTTTAAGTTCGGAACTCTATCTTGATCTCTGAAGTGGGTGAGCTTATGTAGATCACATGAGATGATGCTGGTGTATGGAGACGAAGTGTTGTTTCTTGGTAGTATTCTCTATCTGATTGATCGAGCTGAAGAAGTGTAATAACAAGATATGTCTCAGTTTGCTCGTTTTGTATATCATAAATGATCTTTCTTTTTTTTTTTCAGGTAATTTGAATTTCTGGGACCAGGACCATGGGTCACAAGGATGGGAAACCTGGGTTCGTCCCAGATAGAGGCCAAAGGAATGTACCCATGGCGATTCTATTGCTCGTTTTCTGTGGTTTATCATTTTATCTTGGGAAAATTTACTGCTCCCAGAATAGTAGATTTGAGGCCACTGGAGTCAGGGATGTCAATAGAGAAGGATCTACTGCTCTCAAAATGAAATCAGTTTTCTTCCCTGAGTGCAGCATTGAGTACCAAGATTACACACCATGCACAGATCCAAGGGTATTATCGGAAATTGTTGTACTGCATTAGTTTACTATTTGGTGACCTTGTAATTTATCATGATTTTCATTGAACAATCACAGAAGTGGAAGAAGTATGGCACCCATCGGCTTACATATATGGAGCGTCACTGCCCTCCAATTTTTGAGAGGAAGGAATGCTTGATTCCACCACCTGATGGATACAAGCCACCCATCAGATGGCCAAAGAGCAGAGATGAATGTTGGTACAGGTAGTTGGATCTTGCACCGATCATTTTATAGCTTGTGAAGGCATTTCAATCTTTCTATAGTAAATCTTTGTTTGGGGTGTCACTACAGGAATGTACCATATGATTGGATCAACAAGCAGAAATCCAATCAAAACTGGTTGAGAAAACAAGGGGACAAGTTCATTTTCCCTGGTGGGGGTACTATGTTCCCTAGAGGTGTTAGTGCCTATGTGGATCTGATGCAAGATCTGATCCCTGAGATGAAAGATGGCACCATTCGAACTGCCATTGATACTGGTTGTGGGGTAAGTTCATTTTTCATTTCCTTCATCTTGCAAATGAATATAAGATACATAGTGAACTAATTTCTAACTTTATGTGGGTTTCTGTGGACCATCATCAACTTATGTCTTTGTGCAGTTTTCAATGGTTCTTTTTCACTTTTATCCCAAGATTGTTGCTTCAGTATTTCCGACTTTTCTATTTCTTGGAACCTATATCATGGTCTATACATATGCATTTTTTGAAGGTTGCCAGCTGGGGAGGTGATTTACTAGATCGCGGTATTCTAACGGTCTCTCTCGCACCTCGAGACAATCATGAAGCACAAGTCCAATTTGCATTGGAGAGGGGAATACCAGC
Organism: Sonneratia caseolaris; assembly: GCA_900006705.1. Taxonomy (NCBI): domain Eukaryota; kingdom Viridiplantae; phylum Streptophyta; class Magnoliopsida; order Myrtales; family Lythraceae; genus Sonneratia; species Sonneratia caseolaris. The sequence continues at coordinate 1,991,239 of CXYZ01003352.1, read as the reverse complement.
AATCCTTGGCATCATATCTACTCAACGCTTACCTTTTCCTTCACACTCCTTCGATATGGCCCATTGCTCAAGATGCCTCATCCCATGGACAGAGTTTGGTATGTTTTGTTTAGTAGATCTCAATTTTTGCTATAGATAGTTTGACCTTCCTCCCTTTTCTCTTTTGAGAAATTAGCTGGTCACCACATATTTATCTTTCGTTATGTCTCCGCTGTGGATCATTAGCTCTGAAGACCTTGTAATCGCAAAATTTCTGTGCATTGCCAACTAAACATGTGATCTACTTTGTTGGCTTTTGAAGAAGCGTCATAGTTTTCTTTTTCTGAGTTGATCTGGAACCTAAATTCATCAATCTTTTTCTTGATATGTGAAGGCAAGATTTCATGATTTAATATCCATCTTTTGAGTTGTGAGTCTAATCATAACACCTGCACCTTTCAGTTTAGACTTTAGAATATAGAAACACAAAAGCTGTTGCTCTGCAACCGGATGCAGAGGCTTTCTTTGCAATGCTTGATCTTGCAGAATTAAAAACATACCAGAGATTCAACATACTTTCCATGCTTCCCTAGGTTCCTTTAGTGATGAAACTAGTTATGCAATTGCAGTCTCAGAACATTTACTTCCTGACAAGACTGGTTTCTAGTCGAGTCCCAATCAGCCTCTCTTCATTTCCTATTTAACCAAAGCTCTGATAATTTATATCAGGTGGAATTTATCTACTGGAGATTCATCGGATCCTACGCCCAGGAGGCTTCTGGATCCTTTCCGGTCCGCCAATCAACTATGAGAATCGCTGGAGGGGATGGAACACCACAGTAGAAGAGCAGAGAACGGACTATGAAAAGCTGCAGGGACTGCTTTTGTCAATGTGCTTCAAGTTGTATGCAAAAAAGGAAGACATTGCAGTTTGGCAGAAATCTCCTGATAGCAGCTGCTACAGTAAGCTCTCTGATCCCGACACCTATCCACCAAAATGTGATGATAGCCTTGAACCAGATTCAGCTTGGTACACTCCACTACGATCCTGCGTGGTTGTTCCAAACCCAAAACATAAAAGAACCAGTCTGATGTCAGTTCCTAAGTGGCCCGACCGGCTCCATACTGCACCTGAGCGTATTACAGAGATTCATGGTGGGAGTTCAAGTGCTTTGAAACACGATGACAGCAAATGGAAGGCTCGTTTGAAGTATTACAAGAAGTTGCTTCCTGCAATTGGGAGTGATAGGATAAGGAATGTGATGGACATGAACACTGTCTATGGAGGACTTGCTGCAGCTCTGATCGAGGATCCTGTGTGGGTGATGAATGTGGTTTCGTCTTATGCCGCTAACACTCTAGCTGTGGTTTATGACCGAGGATTGATTGGAACGTACCATGACTGGTAAGATCCAAGGATTTTATACATTAATACTTTTGCATGCGATGTGGTTTGATTATTTCTTTCTATATGAGGAAAATTTCCCGTTTCCTTTTCTTTGTTATGATCAGGGGATATCATGGATTGTTGTTTTCATTTTTCCGCAAACTGATTTTTCCCCTAAGCGGCAGGCTCATCTCATACGCTTGTATGCGTTATTTGTGCAGGTGTGAAGCCTTTTCAACATATCCTCGGACTTATGATCTACTTCACCTTGACGGTCTCTTCACTGCAGAGAGCCATAGGTTTGTAACCCGTCTGACCTCTTTACCATTCTGGACCATAGGACGACATGTATAAATATATGTGCGTATAAATATTCTACTTAGCACTCCACCCAATTCGTCATTTTTTATCGGATTGAGTTTTCTGTGCGCAGATGCGAAATGAAGTATGTGCTTTTAGAGATGGACCGCATACTGCGTCCCAGCGGTTATGCCATCATCCGGGAGTCGACTTATCTGATTGATGCAGTCTCCACCATAGCCAAGGGCATGAGATGGAGCTGCCGCAAAGAGAAAACGGAAGATAATCTTGAGAAGGAGAGAGTGCTGATCTGCGAGAAGAGGCTCTGGTACTCATCGAACCAGAGCTTGAGGTGAGGCATTGGAATCCCCCCGACGCCAACCGGGGGGGGAATTTGGGGGTGAAGCATAGAGAGAAGACCATTTGCTCATTCCTGACTATCGTGACCGTAAGTCCTTTCCTTCCCTCTTACAGAGAAAGAGTCAAGAAACACACTCAAATTCATCTATTGAAGTATATAGTCGTCCCAGATAAATATAAGTCGCCCATGGATCTATGCGCGCGCACACACACACACACACACACACACTTACACTTCATTGGGGGCATGAAGGTGTTTTAGATACGTATACATACATACATACGTATTTTATGAATTCGAAAATTTTGAATGTCCCAAGATCTTCCCTTAATTTTGATCTCCTGCTTCAAGACGTTTTCACAAGGAGTTATGAGACTATGAAACTATTGCAATTCATTTCTCGATGATTTTCTTGTGTTTTGTGATCGATACGATACATGATCTTTTGATCCCCAACTGTCTCATTAATCGGACAGGATACAGCCCACCTACACGTATATACAGTGAAATCGACCTAAACCGAACGTATTATTACCTTGAAACATCTTGAAGCAAAGACTGCGATTAACAAGCCCAGGCGATTCAGCCCTAGACATTGTGGCAAGAGAGGAAATAGAAATTGCATTCCCCCGTTAAGGAATCTTCACTGCTTAGGAGAAGCGGACAGCCATTCTAAACGAGACCTTTGCATCGCAATTCCAATCCCAAGACACAGCTATGTCCCACTTTCATGGGTTATCTCCCTTAACACCGCACAAGCAACTAGTAGGAGTTCACCTGGGAGAACAATTAACTGACGACATCATGGTAATAGACCTACCTCCTGTTGTCCTTCGTCAGTAGCTTAGGTGTCGGGACTAGATTGATTGCCCACAACGTTACGACCATATCCAAAGAATTTGAGGATTAACAAGCACTAATCCTTATTCATGACGCAGTGAAATTACTCAAGACGTTCAACAATAAGTAACGCAACATTTCACACGATCCTTTACCCTAAAAGACTCCAGCAACATCAACAGTGTGTTTTATGTAACAGAGACTCCACCAAACAGTATGATAAGCCTGAACCACAAGCAGATCCCAACAGAAACACAGGTAACAAAGCACTTTTATTCATTCACTTGTTTCAGATAAGGAGATAAACTCTCGTAGAAAGAGCTTCGATCATATGGTTTTCCTTTAGCCAGCGACTTTGCGAGCGTAGGAGCGAGCAGGCTGAACCACCTCGTGGGAACGCCTAACGAAGGACTCTCCAGGCCCTCCCCGCCATCCTCCAGCCTTCATTGGAGGCGGAGGATGCATCTCCCTGCGAGCACCACCAACACTCATGCTTGCAAATTTATCAGCCATTTCTGCAACTCCTCGGCCTGCTGCCCTGCCCTTGTTTACAGCAGCTGAAACTATAAATGAAGTAGGAACATCAGGAAGTAATTTATTCATACATCAAACAACACGATGCAGATTGAAAGTCTGCTTTAAACATCTAGCATTTAAAGCAGAAGAATACAAGAGACCATAATGTAGAGTAAAACAGAAATCCAAAAAGTCAATAAAAACAATAGGCATAGGTAGAACAAATTTCTTACCAGGGCCATTCCTTCCTGGAGGCTGGTATTTTTGCTGCCCATTGAAACTGTTTGAGGACTTCTCATTCTTGTTCCCATTCTTCTGAAAGGAAGTCAGAATAAAGTTAATGCTACGTGGTTAAACAGAATGCAACCATATGCATTAACTGATAACGGATGCCATAATTATTTTTCCTGCAAGTTTTCAATCAAGAAAAAAAAGAAAAGAAAAGACAACATGAAATTCCAGTTTGTCATCATCGAACACAGGCAGTCCATAAAAAATCAAGTGGATTGACAGAAACAGGATGACAATCATGATTATATCTAAATAGACATCTCTCATCCCTCATAATATGAAACTGTTATTTCAAAGAGCCATCTCTGTTTTACTAAATCTCATCCCTACTAAGAAAACGGAATCATTGGACAAAAAAATCCTCATAGTAAACAAGCATGCCAATTTTAGTCGTGGCATACGGAAAATATTAGAACATAGGTCTCACCTCAGCAACCATATTCAGTCTTCGCTGAACACCTGCAACAGCAAATGATGGGATCAGATAACCCTACCTTTACTTATAAAAGATAGTAATATACTCTCACTTACTGTACAGGTCAATTTAAAATTTTTAATCAAATGCAAAACTTTTTATTTCAAGTTTCAGAGAGAAAGAAATCCAGGGTTCATACACATTGAGCCACGCAGAGCTTGGGCATAGACTTCAAGAAATAATGAAGATTTGCAATAAGATTTTCAGCATATTCTTGTCACGAGGAATGTTAATTAAAGCAGCACATTAGGAACCACAGCTTCAACAAACTTATGTTTTTGTCAACATCCAGCAAGTGCTGAAATTTGACTCCTTTTATATATGAAACACCCAGAAGCATGTAATGTTAGAATACCACAAGCACAATATTCTACAAAAATATAAGCGCTTCATGCTAGTCACCAGCAACATAATTAAATACAGCATCATACCACCTGTGTCAAGAGCTTGTGGCTTGAGCAACGACAGGTTGCCAGTAGGCTTTGAATTAGGTACAGCACCAGAATACCTCCTCAGATTTTGATGTTGCAAAGGTCCTCTTGTAACTGCAGCAAAAGCACCTTTTCAGTCATTAGAAATAGATATATACCACCCCAAGAGGTGATAATAACTACTTATTAGAAAAGTGGACTGACCAGGAGGAGGGGTTCTAGTAGGAGCTACTCTGGGCCGAAGAGATGGAGGAACATAGAAGCAACTCTGCACATTATGAACAGTTAACAGTTGAAACAACTAAATGAACTGTTTACACATTTCACAACATAAACAAAATATTCACCTGAAAGAAAGAGTGCTGAAGGGCTTCAGCAGCTGTAGGCCTCTTGCAGGGATCCCAAGAACATAGTGACTACACAATTAAATCAGGGATATTATTAGAAAAGGCAAAATTTAAGCCAAAATGAATGCAAAAAAAAGGGTCATATGCTTCTTTCATCAAATATGCGTACATATACAAGGAACTAACTGCAATTATGTGCTTACTGTGATGAGATTAATGGCCTCAGCACTGGCTGATGGAATTAGTGCAGAGAGATTGACACCAGCAAACTGAAAATGCATGAAATTGCATACATTTAGTAACCAGGCATGGGGAAGTAGAGAAGGAAACCATGCAAAATTTAGTCTCAATCAAACACCTGAGGAAACTGATAATTGATAGCCTTCGCAAGACGAAGACCTTCAGCCCAAGACTCCTGTGTAGGACTGCCTATCACACTGCATATTTTATGTATCTCATCTGCTTCACTGCACAGAGAGTTTGTGCAATAGATAAGTAAATTGTACCAAACAATGATGAACATTAGCTTATCAGGCAAGCTTCAGTAATCCAAAACAATTTTGAGAACCAATGTCCTCAATTATCACATGTTAAAACATTTAGTAAATTAGTGTAACATTATCCACAAGAAAGAGATTTGTCCAAGTCACCTGCTACCCGGAAACAATGGACGAAGTGTGAACATCTCTGAAATGATAGCACCCATAGCCCACATGTCTGATGAATAAAACAGAATTAGAATTAACAAAAATAACATGCTTACAACTCTACTACAGCAGCACAAAATACAGAAAGATAGCATAAACTAACCAACTTTAAAATTGTACTGGTATGACTGAAGCAGGACTTCAGGGGCTCGATACCTGAAGGGCATTTTTGTCAACATTTTAAGTAAAAGAAAAGTATTCACTACTAAAAAAGATTCTATGACAAAACTTATAGCAGGTATGTTATCACTCACCAGCGTGTCGAAACATATTCCGTATATGGTGGCTGAGAATTTACTTCCCGAGCAAGCCCAAAATCAGCTATTTTAATTACATCTTTCGAAACCAGCAGGTTCTCTGCCACAAGGATAGCATTGGAAGCTGAGTGGAAGGCAAGGCAAGGCAACCAAAAGATAGAACGAAAGGCAGAACCAATGAACCTCAACCAAAAAATTAAAAAAAAAGAAAAGAAAAGAGAGAGATATTCATGTCTTAACTATCAGTTCCATACCTTCTAATCATATTTTGAATTACTTTTGTCACTTCAAAACATGATAAAATGACATTTTCAATGTATCTTAATCACATTCTACATGCAAATTAGCTCTATAATTCACCATCCGGTGTGCCAGCATTGACCTGATTTTACCTGGCTTAAGGTCACGATGAAAATATCCACGTTGATGCATGTAAGCAAGGCCCTGAAACACTTGAAAGCACTGGTTTCTGATTTCAGCCTCTGAGAAGAGTCTTTCTCTATCTTTGATGAGCTGGTATAAGTTGCATTCCTAAAATACAGAAAGAGGTTGCTGAAACATCACCCATAAAAAATATACTGAAACACAACCACTACCAATAAAGATGACTACAGAAGCATACCATGTACTCGAACACAAAGTATAAAATATCATTTTCTCTGATGACTTCCTTCAACTTCACAATATTTGGATGGCTCATCTTTCGCAATGACTGCCATTTATAAAGTGTCATCACACGTGTGTTCCAGAAATAGAAAACCAAAAGGTCAAATAACGAACCCAAGCTTTTATACCTTGACTTCTCTCAGATTAATACATTCCTCCCATGAATAATATTTCTTCTTCATCTTTTTTATTGCAACCTAATCATCAAAGGAAAAGAATCAAGGATGGAATACCACTTCCTGTAGAAATTTACCACTAACACAATAAGATTAAAAAAAAAACACTCATATAATTGTTAAGCAAACATACAACTTCACCAGACAGCTTGTTTATAGCTCGCCAAACACTACCAAATGTTCCATCACCAACTTCCTTTATTAGTTTGTACCTGAAGCAGTCAAACAATGATTATTGATGCAGCAATATGCAACCATTTGTATAAAACTTCTTAAGAAAAACATCTTACCTCTCCATCGTCAATGGAGCAAGAACTTAGGTGTTCAAGATTGAGGCTCTTTCTTTATTCAAGATCAAGATCAGGAAAAGGAGAAACACAGAAGGGAATAAGACATTCACGACTCAAGCAGACACTATTAGTATCAACAAGTTGCTGGTCTGGCAGAGTCCACCATTAGGCCTCCACTAGAAAGCATTGCAGAATAGCATCACCGAAAACACCCAGTTGGTGGCACCTCCCAGCTTTATTTATTATTAAACAAGGAGCCTGACAACCATAAAATGCAGCACATTGCAGGAGAGAACAAGAAGCACTGAACATATCGCCCCGTATTGAACCAGGCATAGAATCTCCCCCAAATATTGTAGGATGTGCATTAAAGTCACCAAAAGGACCAGAGACTTGGTAACAGCTATCTCATCAGCACTGCCTTAATATATACTTTCATTAAGCAGTATCCTGCCAAACTACCAAGTCATCACATCCAACGGACAAAGCTGAGAATGCGTTCAACTGTAGACGTAAGCCCTGTGGAAACAAAAGATAAGCTAAGGCAATATTGATGCTTCAAAAACCCACCAGAGAAGTGAGCTTTATGTATATGATATACACATTATGAAATGTATGATCCACTAAAAATGTGCCACAGTCATGCCACAGGAAAACTCTATGCTCAAAGCTGAATAGAAAATGCACTTTACACACAAAAGCTAATTAAAGACACGTCCTCTGGAAAATGTAGTAATAATAGAGAGATGTACACTTACTTCCACAAATGCACTCAGAAACCTACTGTAGAAGCAGCTTGCATTAGATCTCCTCTTCTGAGCATTTAAAAAGGGCGGAACACTAGGTGCAATTAACAAAGGAACCCAAAAGCAAAACCCCATGCACGAAAAACCGCCAATCAAGCACTTCTTGGAATGAAAGGACCGCAAACCGGTGGCAATTTGAAGAAAGGTGCAGTTGCTCCATATCTCAGAGAGAAAGGTGAATTCTTTAGATCCAAGTTCCACAAATCCTGCCAACAGAATAATGATTCAGAAAGATTTATAATAAAACTCCCTCATATCTGTCATAAGAGAAGGAAAAAGAATGGGACTATAGAGAAAGCAGAAATCAAGGTCAGCAAATTTTTCACTAACAAATGACACCCCTGAATAAGTTAGAGCTTTAACACAATATCTCTTATTATCAGATATTACACGACACAAAATTTGTCATTAACAGCTTAGATTAATAAGGAGCGGAGAATTTCACTAATCCATGTTTAATGGTAGGATTTAATTAACAGGTGACAACAAGCTATTGGGGCAGACCAATGATGAGAACATGTAGTTATTACAGATCTACTCCTGGACAGAATTCCAAGTGACAATTAGACAGCACTTTAGGTTACGTTATTAAACATTGTCTCCTATAAAACCTTCATCAAAGCAGGTGATGAGAGAAAATATCTGGTCCTTATTTGCGGTGATTGCTAGTGTCTCAGTTTGATTGGTTCAAGATCACCAAGTCAAAATCAAACTCATCTTCCATATTAGGATGAATATTCTTTACTTTTCAATAATTTGGAGTTTAAGCCCATTGTCCAGGTAAACGCAAGCACACGTGTCCAAGAGAACCCACATATCTTTGTACCCCTTAATCTCTATTTGGACAAATTACCAGGGAAAGCATGTAAAAACGTAGACTTCTTATTGAGTGGCAATATTCACCCTGGATTCACCAGATCAAACCTCATAAAGCGGTACATCATCAGAAAATATAAGGTAACGAGAAAAGAGGTAGCAAAGCCCGTTGTTATAGACATCATAAACAAGGATTTGCAAAACATGAGGTAAAGTAGAGAGCATTGAAAAGATAAACCAAACACCGACTCCTATAAAAAAGATCGAGCAGAAACCAAACCCTAAATGTCAATCAACTCTCACTTCATCAAACCCGAATAAAAGAAATCAACAACCCGACCTTTGCTAATCAGATCCGAATAGTATCGCATCCAGACTCCAAACCCAGAGATCGAAAGTAGGCAGCCATCAAATCAGCCCACTCATCGAAACATGGAATCGATCTCGAGAGAAACAGCAAATATAGAGAAGAGAGACAGAGAGGGAGAGATATCATTAGAAGGAAAAAAGAGAGAATGGTAGTACTTGAGACCAAACGGCATAAGAAACTTCGCCGAGGACGGAGAAGGGCAGAATCCAGAGCTCCCTCTTCCCCCTTCCCGCTACGATCTTCCGATATCCCTAATACTCTCTTCCTTCCTCGTCGAAACCTAACCTCGGGCCTGTCCGTTCGCAACAGAAGCCTTTCTCTCTCTTCTTTCTCTCTCCTGCCCGCTATTTATAGCCCATCTTCACGATCGATCCTTCGGTCAATTTTTCCAACAAATACTTGGGGAGGAAACAATATATAATTAAATAATTAATTTCCCGACTCGGTCCACGGTCTGGACGGCCGTGATCTGATGGACGTCGGGCTGGGGCCCACCCGTGACCACCGGTGCGGTATTTCCTAGCGAATTTCCCTTCCGTGTGACCTAACTGGACCACTTCTTTCATTGAACAAAAAAAAACAAAAAACTGGCCACTTGTTTCCGCCCAGATCAGATCTGAACCGTTGAATGCTACCTCCATGACGTAGGCGATACATCCCGCTCCTAGATGGGGAATCGTTATCGGTGAATAAATTTTTAAATTTAACTTCAGAAAAAAAAACCAACAAAAAGGAAATTGGGAATTTACCCTCCTTGGAATGCGCATTTGTGTGTTGCCTTACAGTAACCTCCTAACCTCACATCAACCAAATTTATTCCGCTTAATACATGCCAATTTATGGAAATTCAGGATTCTCATAATTTTATGATTTTATACATAAAACTCAATTTTAGAACATTGTCTAAAGGAAGAAGCGTCGAATATGATCGATCAGCCCCGTATGGCTATTACTGGACATGATTTAAATGGTTTATGTGGAGAGAAACATTTCACAAGAGATTTACCTTTTTTTCTTGCAGAGCAATTTATATGTTGCCTTTCTAAGAGGAAAATGTATTTATTTCTAAACATTGCATAATGAGAACAAATATTCCACATGATTTTCTTCTCCAATAGTCACAAAGGTTACCCATGATCTTAGAAAAAGGATATGAAAAGATGAACATAAATTGATATGGAATATCATACGATGAGAATTGAATCTGCAACCTAAATAGCATAGGTAGAGTAACAAATTTCAAAGAGATATAGCTGCAATGAATTGCCTTCTCCTTTTAGTAATAGCACATTATACATGTGCTGCATGCATATACTAAAAAAGGGTAAGCAATTTGGTGTAAAAAAAGAAGAAGAAGAAGATATTTTCAGTCACATTAGAGAATAAATTTGTACATAAAAATGTTAAGCAAAAAAGAGTTTATCCATGAGATTGAATTAAGTAGAAAAAATTACCGTCCACAAGTGCAAGAAAAAGGATTACAAAGATAGTGAAGAATGTTGGGGAAAAGTTTTTTATTTTCCGTCATCACCAACTCCCACGCGATAGCGCTTGCAATTTTCTCAAAACCGAATCATTAAATCACAAGGATTTAGAAGTATTATTATATCGAATAATATTTCAATTATCACAATCACCTATTTTAAAATATTAATCTTATCATATAATAACATTATCTTTTTTTCGATTATATAGGAGACTTATAAGTATAGAATGAAATAGCAAAAATGAAAAAAAGAATAAAAAGGCACGGGATCAACAGTTATGCCACTGCACCAAATCTCATTTCTTAATAGTATAATATGTTGTCCGTTAATTAATACTTCAATGCTCATACCCAGTGAACTAACTGCATAGGGTTTGGAGGTCCGTTCCATGGAATTAGCTGTGCAGGGAGTTTGCGTGTTAGCTTGTGATCCTTTGATCTATAAGGTTGCCAATAATACGCTTTGTTTGTCTTCTCGAAGGAAGAAGGCATTGCTTGATTGACAAGGAAAAATCATTCGACAAGGAAAAAAAGGAGAGAGAAGAAATAGGAACCTCAATAAATGAGGCAATTGGTGGATTCAAAAGAAAATTTCGAATCTCAACCGAAAAAAAAAGGGAAAAAAAAAGGAGAAGAGAATTTTGCAATGATGATGGGAGAATGTGGGACCAGACCAAGGGTGAAGATTGGGGTGGGGGCGCGGCGCTGCATAATGGAGTTTGTTTGGGCAACAACCATATTCCATCTTTTATCTCTCTTCACGAGGATTAATGTAATATATTTGAAAGCAGAAACTTGAATATTATTCGGTAGGTGGGTGCTGAGCTGGACACTGCCGTTTTGCGGTGGCGCCACGTGTGAAACGACTGATTTCGAAGTTTAGAGTGAACGGGAGGAAATGCGCTTTGCGGATTACCGTCACGTCACCGAGTAGGTCATGTCGGAGGCCTTTTTTTAAATTTTTTTTTTCCTTGGCACCGAAGGGTCACGTCATTCTTGGAGTTGATTTCACGAGTTTGCCCTTTGACCATTTTTTCTGACTTTCGGAACATCGCCGGCATGCCCTGCGCTGCGCAATCCTATGAAGAATTTGTCGATTTCGGTATGAGCGAAAAGTTTTGCCAATTTATTAACAACAAAATTTTGCGGTCATCAGCTAATATCAAAGTTTTTCCGACAAGAAAAACCTGTAATTTGAGTAGTTTTATTTTTTAATAAAATGGTTTATACTCAATTAGAATTGATATTATGTTTTTAAAAATTAATTATTTACACACAAAAATGTAGTGGTATATATATCAGTGTTTTGACATGAGCTTTAATGAAAACTCAACGTAGCATCGATGTGTCACAGCGACCATCGGATTTTTATTGAAAGATATAGTCAAAGTACCTAAGTATAAGACGAGAAATAAATTTCAGAATTAAATTGATAAAATTTTAAATTTAAATTTTTAAATGTTAGTGCTTAACAAATCAGGGATCAAAGTGATAATCTACTCTACTACTGTCCAAGTGGAAGTGTGCAAAAGAAAGTCTGCGATTTTTCTTCTCGATGAAGGTGTAGCGGGGTCTCATAGATTAATGAAGTGAGTATTAGTTGCTTGCCAAACGGGCAATAAAAAAAACAATAATTTATTTGTAATGGCAACTCAAGGAGGACATTGAGCACACTAGAAAAAAGATCCAAGCTCTAGTATATTCAAGTAAAAAGGGGGATTATATGCTCGTAAATACTATTGAGTGTGTCTCACGTCAAGCTAAAACCTATTGGAAATATTCAAGAGTAAAGTAAATTTATTAGAAGTCTTGATATATGACTCAAAATGAAAGGAAAATACTATGATGATGAAAATATTAAGATCGTAATATTTTGGAATATTTGATTCTTTCTTTACTAAGAGAGATTTCCTTATAATAATATATATTAGAAATTACGGTATCCTAATATGTGTAATTATGTATTAGGATTATAAATTATATCGAAATATTGGGGTACCAATGTATCAAAGGATGAGACTGACCCAAAAAAATCTTTCTAATAATTTTTTTGATAATATGATTGAAATTGGGTTTGGCACTCTTTTATTGTGTGGGGTTATAGCAAGGGCTCGAGAGCAAGATTGGGATATTCTTGAAAGTTGTAATCTCCTATTTTGATCTAGTAAATTGTTTGCTCTATGCCACAGATATTTCTCTCACAAGAGGGTCTCACAATGTAATTCTAGCATTCAAATTTCCCTTCTTACTTATTAGGTTCTTTCACTACTATTTCGATCAAATTATGATGTTTTAGCATGAGTTTTCACCACAACAAACTGGTATCAAAGTTTTGGAGGACCACAAGCTATTATTAGAGTAGATCCCAAATATGTTGGTGGTGAAGTTCGATTATATGAATGACTATATATTGTGGCATATCAAGATGAAGGCTTTATGGATGTAGCATAACCCTGAGGGAACACTAGAAGGAGAAGTTGCATTAGCCCCAATTCTGCTAGATGCACGAAAGAGGTCTATTAGAGTGAAAACTTCAAGCATAATCCAACTCGGCCTGTCAAACAAATCCTCTAAGTGTTATGTAATCAAAATTTGGCATGAAAGTTGTAGCATAAACTAGAAATACTGTACATAATAGTTTCTAACTAACCAATTATACTTGAAGAAGTGGTTGTACCAGTTGAGGATGAATTTTGACACACCAATAGGCAACCATGTGGATCTATTCAATCATATTGTAATGGACATCTAGTCGATTAATCTAAACACCGAGGATGAGGATTGAACTTTGATGTTGTTGTGTTTGTTGTCATATTTTTATGAGAATTTCATCAATAGAATGTTACATGGGAGATCAAGTATCATCTTGGAAGACGTCAAGGTGGCCCTAAACTTGAAAGAGTTGAAGAAGAGGGTGATGGAGGGCTCAAATGGTATGGTTTAAGGGCTTCTTGCAAGAGGTAGGTCTAAAAGAGGCCATGGGAGTAGAGGAAAGTTCGAGGCCAAACTCTTGGACAATTGACTTGCTGGAACTACAACCAAGAGAGTCATCTCAGCCAAAATTGTCTCGCATCAAGCTAGAAACCTGTTGAAAATATTCAAAAGTGAAAACAATTCATTACGAGTCTTTGTATGGCATTCAAGACGAAATGAAGATATTCTGACAAAAATATTAAGATTGTAATATGTTGGGATATTTGATTCTTTCCTTAATAAAATGATCTTATAACAATATATCTTAAAAATTACAGTATTATAATATGTAAGATTATGTACTAGGATTATAAATTGTACCAGAGTATTGGGGCACCGGTGTACTAGAGGACGAGAGAGACCCGAGAATATATTCTTGATAAACTTCTCAATAATATGAGGGTATGAGAACCTAAGACATTGGATTTAGAACTCTTTTTTGTGTGGGTTATAATAGGGGCATGAAAGTATGATTGTGATATCTTTAAAATCTGTAATCTCTTGTTTTTATCTAGTAGATTGTTTACTCTATACCATTGATGTTTCCCTTACAATAGTGTTTTACCATGTAATTAGAGTGTTTGTAATTCCCTTGTTATTGCTTAGGTCCTTCCACTATCATCTCGATCAAATTCCGATGTCTTAATATGGGCATTCACCACAACAGATAATGAGCTTTTTGTAAGGTAGAACACCATGATGGGATCTTGGAACTCTCACTGTATACACTCATGTCAGGCCTCAGGAGCTATATAGTGTGAGTGAAGTCAATCGGATTGAGAGATTTAAGCGTCAGTCATACTCAAGTGCTAAGCTTGGAGAACTACCTTAACAACTACTGAGGATAAAATGGATAAAAACACAGCCCAATATATGTGTCAACACATTAGCATCTGAATTCGCAATTTTCACTGGAATGTAGTTCAATCTTCAACTCCATCCATAGAGATTATCCCTTTTTCAAGAGGATAGAAATACCTTTGCTTTGCTTCAAAATTGACATGAATTGCTTTCTTACAACGTATTACTCATGCCGTATAGGCATCTGATTGTCTAGTCGAAGTAGCAAGAAACTTGGAGCATGTTTAGCTTCACTTGAGCACTGAAACGTCCACAACCAAAAACACTCTAGCAGTGTTGATCAACTGTGGAAAAAGGAATAACCAACAAACGATTTGAATGTCATCATTTCATGATTCCCAAGCCTTTTGTCACAAACAACAAAAGAAACACTTATATATAAGGAGATGTAGCGTCAGAAAACTATCCTCTCAAGGTTTATGTAATCTATAAGGTCAAGATGTCCTAAGGAGAGACATCTACAATGGGCACATTTGCAAACTCGTTGATCCGTCGATCCACCAAAGAGAGACATGGCTAGATGAACTTTGATGTTCCCGATGAGAAATTTGCAGAGGGTCACGAGATGTAATAAGACAAAACGAAAGTTAGAAGCGTATATCGTACACCCCTCAACCCAACTATGAAAGGCTAATTGAATGAATCATATACCAATATTTCCTAAGCCCCCAACTATGTTTCCTTCTGCTGTCAACCTCCATTAAACTGTATTCAGGTTGATGTTGCTGGAAAATGAAAAAAGAAGACCAAAACTTTCTCAGAGGTATTGTGCCTGTATTCTTCCCTTGTTCTCCTCCCACCAGATCTTTGCTCGGACCTCTCCAAACCTCTCCCGGCTGTTTGGAACCAAAAGATGCAGAGCATCATTCAGTTAGAAAAATGTCCAACGAGGGAAAGTCAATATAGCAACAGAATGGATCTGATCTCTCTGATAATTCAAAAGGAAAATAAGAATGTGTGTGTTTTCATATTACCTGAATCTTACACGGCGAAGCTCTCTTGTGCCGTCAACTAATTGTCTCATAGTGATGTAAACACCAGGCTCATCCTGTTCCACCCACTCAGTTTCAACTTCACTTGCATTGCTGTAGGAAGCCGAAGCCTCATCTAGTGAGTTGGTGGTCATTCGAGATGCATCCATGGAAACTGTGTTGCTCATGGGGCCAGCAGCCAGACCACAGGCACTCGAACCTGTGCTATATGGCCCACCACCATGATCGAGAGGCTCAAAGCGAACATTTCCCTTGGCTTCAGCAGGTCTGTAGTGACTCATAGGAGTCCACTCTCGACTGGCTAATGGAACGATTGGGCTCTCTGCTACCCTTGTGTAGTTCGAATCCCTCTACAATAGAGAACAAACGGTCTTACTTTCTGTAACCTCTAATTGATGCACACTCAAACATATGCGGAGGTGATGTGTTACTCTAGCTGATAAAACCTCCCTAAACATAATATTTCCAATACACAAAATCAAGGATTGAGAGATACAGAATATTAGAGCAACAACTATTAATTATTGAGCCAAGCTTCAAACATACGGGTGATAGAAAATAACCTTGTCACTGCCAGTCTTTCCCTTTTCTTTCATTTGGTTTCTCTTTAACCCCTCGTAGTTATCGCATAAATGGTACCATGAAACAGTTCCTAATATAACTCTAAATTTCACCTTTGTGATTAAATAAGATGTCCTTGTCACACTAATAAACTGTTGGACGCAAAGTACATTTCATAATTGTCTTGGAAAAAGATGTTCAATCTCTAAAATAAGAGCAAGGAATTGCATGAGCTTCAATTACAAACGGTCAGTTGCCTACAAAATGCTCGGTCATTTTATGAGAGCTAAGTTCAGTTAGAACTTCTTAAATTCCAACAGTTTGAAACGTGATCTTGTATCATGTTCAGTGTGACTTATGATGAAATTCAGAACTAGACAGAAATCAATACATCATTGCTGAGGTAATGGACAAGAATTATTTAAGTTTAGAGGAGTTCTGATTTGCTTACCCCATCCTCAGACCTTGATGAAGTGTGCAAAGCCTGTCGATTGAATCTCTGGACATTATAGAGCTCCATGATCCTATCGTAGTTTTCAGCCCACCATCTCTGTGCTTGCCACTTGTCAAACATGTCGCGGCTTCAAATTTCAAACCAATAAGCACCATCACTATGCATGAACTTATAGAGCACTTAAAAATAATGCAAAGTTATTGCCTAAAAATACACTAAGCATGAGCAGATCCATAGACAATTCCAAAAGCTTAGAACCTATTCCCTAATTATATGACATGCATTGACTCAATTTCTCAAGAGTTAAAATGTCAGAAGCTGCATCATTGATGCGTACCAAGTGCATTATAACAAATGAGAGAGTGCATTCTAAAAAATACAAATATTTACTACCTGAAACGAATCCGTTTAAGGTCATTTCCTCCTTGGGGAAGTGACACGAATGTGATATGAACTCCTGGCTCAACGTGGGCCATCCACTCCTTGGGCTCATCATCATCCTCCAACACCACATCGCATGACTGTCCTGAGAATGAGACTCCCCTAGAGCTGCGATTGCCACTGAATGCTCCACCGAACCTTGAGTCGGATCTACTGGGATGATGGTGAGAACCACCTGCAAAGTGCCATGCTGTTGTGGAGTTGGAGTTTGCAACTCCAAGGAATGGATGAGGTACCCCTTCAGAAACAGTATCAAAGTCCGAGTAAGGTCTCTGGCCTCTCCTGTAAGTGCTTGAGCCTGTGCAGGGTTTGCACTGGCGATATGTGCCAGAGATTTTCAAGGCCATGTCCTTGATCTGCAGAGTGGCAGTATCAATTTGAGCTTCGATAGTGAGCTACCATGTTCAACAAGAAATTGATCTCTGTTGACAAATCCTAATAAGTGACAACAACTTAATTTCATGGAGCTGAATCCCCATATATTATGGCAAATTTATGCATTCATCCCACAATAATCCATTAGCATGGCCCATCACAAATTTGAAATTGAAGATATTCAAGTACCATACACCATGAGAGAAGTGAGAAGAAAAGATTAAGATACATCTATTCAATGGAGTTCTATTAAATGGAACAAGTTGGAAACCGGTGCAACTTCCGTCAAAACTTACTTTTACAAGCCAATGCATATCACTGTACAACATGTTCAGTTCTGCAACAACTATTGAAACCAATTCATGTATGAGATTACATCAGAAGGCTCGAGTAAAATATGGTTTGTGTCACATATAATGGATATACAGGTCCTCAAAATTCATATGAATCTGCATTTCACTACAAAAGCTGAGCAACATAATGGAAGCCCCTCAGACATATCTTATCTTTTACCAAGTTACTGAGTTCACAGAGTGTCTATGCATTATGAATCAGTTGATAGTACGCATATAAAATTGAACTTTAGCATTTCCCGAACAAATAAATCTAAGAGCTGCAGCTCACGAACATATATCACAAGGAACAAGAAAAGGCCATGAGATCAGCAAGAGCACCATGCCCTTATTTTAAATCCATTGTTACTGTGAATTTTCAATTGCAAGAACCTACAGTATAACCTAGTCTTATATCTCAATATACAGTAACAGAAAATTGTCCTTGATTCACCGTGCTGTCCTAATTCATACGAACATCCCCTTTGAAACAAAAATCCTGCAAACAGAGACAGGATTTCCTTTTTGTGGGACAACATTGGCCATCTTTTGGAACATATGTCGTCACTCCAGCCCTCTCCGTCCTCTGACATTTAGGTTGAAGCACAGCAGAGGTGACGCTGCACCACCTTTTGTCAAGCCCAAAATTTATTCTGTCCTTTTTCGTATATAACAAACAAAGCAATCCATAAATAAAACTGTTTTGTTTCCATTTAGTGAAAGGAATGAGCATATGAACTGAACTCCGAGAAAGCGGATGATACACATTTAAAAGAAAAAGGTAATGATGCGCAAGAAAAAGCGAAAGGGTATCAGGGATTATCTTCTTTGATTTGTGGGCTCTTATATTTTTGGGACATATTCTTGAAATGGGGATTGTGGGGCTGTCGGTGGATTTGCTGGCCCGAAATTTCTGGATTTGCTTGCTCTAGTGCTGCTAACGACTAAAGCTACTAGGCTCCTCAACACGTTATCAATGTTATGCTCCTCCGCTGCATGAATTACCTAGTCATATTCCTATCAGGCAATCATTGGATCTGACCACTCAGAAACTGCCCAGAAAATCAGAAAGAATTTTTATAGCTGTTGCTCTTATATCCACTGCCTGGATATAGCAGCCAAGGAGTTCGGGTCTCATTCGAATTCTTAATTCACGTGGTTGGTTTCCTAATGGGGCTTCATAATTAATTCAAACTCCCGTATAGTAAAAGACCTTATTTGCTGGACCTGTAGCAGGCACCTTTTGTCTCGTGCAATAGGAAACTTGCCCCGTCTCCAGCACTTGCCCCCTCCAACTGAAAGATGGGGACCATATTCAAAGGTCATTCCCTTTTCTGTGTTTCATGCGATGTTCCGATCCTAACAACATATGTATGGTTTGACAGAGACGTGAAATTATTGGTAAGCTGATTTTGTCCTCTGGGACCAAGAGATTACGTTTGTCCCGAATTCCAACTTGAATTTAATTTCAATATTTTTTCATGTAACTGGATATTAATATATTTGAATCACAGCTCTGCTCATCAAGTTCAAACTAAGCCAAGGAGATAGCAGTCTGTTAAAAGTTTTCGCCTTAAAAAGATAAATCTGGTGTTCCTCTGGAAGAATGAGGAACCCGTACCAAGTCAACGAACAAGGCAGTCAGTTTTGGTTGCTATGCTCTGCTCTCAACACTTAATCTTTTTTTTTTCCGACAATAACACTTTCAACACAATTCACTCAGCTCTCTCTCTCTCTCTCTCTCTCTCTCTCTCTCTCTCTCTCTCTCTCCCTGCACCAATAGATCCGTCCAGATCAAGTCAAAAAGAATAACCTGCGGAAGGGTATGCTAGGGTAAAATACATCTAATGGGCTTCCCTGTCTTATTTAGAAAAATTTTAAGGTATTACTTTTTCATTTTTCAGATGCAAATGACGACTTCTGGGTTGAATGTAGTAGACTTGTTCATCCTTTAACTAGGCATTAATTTGTTGATCCCACCAAAAAAATGAGCATTAATTTTCCGTTTACATTTTTTTCCGCTTGTTCTTTTACCGTTCTTTTCCAGCTCTTAGACAGGGTCAAGGAGCGGATAGCATCTCCTCGTAAGGTCAAAAGCTGGTGTCTTGTCTACTTGACAGACGCGAATGTCGTACTGGGGCTGGACTTGGCAGGAGCAAGCATGTCATTTGCTCCACGTGATGATAATTCCGTCCCTATCAGCTCCCTACAGAAGATGTGGCACACCTCAGGCAAGAGTCTACCCCTACCCTCCCATTCATTAGTCAATAGTGTATTGGTAGGTACCCTTCCAAAGTTAAATATTATTGTATTTAGCCGGGAATAAGATTACTTTCACAAATATTCCGCAATATAAATCCGTCCAAGGAGCATGAATTAATGAAAGAGTAAAACAACTAATTTAATGGAATGTGAGTAGAATTTTTTTTAAAAAAAAGATAAAATTAAGTGAATGGTTGAGTATTTTAATATTTATTTTTCCAATTTAAGAAGAGAAATTACCTCATTTCTCCGAATTTATTCCGGTTTCCCAACCCCACGCCAAAAAAAAGAGGAACTTGTCAAGGCCCATCAAGATGTAATTGCTGGAGCCTTGTAAAATTAGTTTGTGATACATCCTTTAATAAATTTGATTAGAAAGTGAGCTCATAGATCTAAAAGGGACATGAGGAATGATGTTCAGTCCATGAAAATTCAATCCAAAATCGGGTCCTTAATCAAGGTTGGCACAACTGGCCAGGCAGCCCTCTTTAGCCCTCTTTCTCATACTCTTTAATTTTTATTCATTCAGTTGCATTAGCTATAACTATCTTAATGTTGTACAGATCCATGAATGATTACATTCCTAAGCTAATTCTGCATTTCCCCACCCACCCCCCAAACCCTTAAATAAGAAAATCTTATGAGGGAACTAACCATTTTTGCTTTCTATAAGAATGCTCTTATAGGTGACACACCTGACGACGTTGAAGAAGTACGTTGATTTGGGTCCTTGGAAAAAGTGTGAACTTTTGATTACAATAGCCGGGAGATTAATTGACTGTAAGCAATAAATGGAAGAGTAGATTACTTCTCGTGAAGTAGAAAAGATGCCCAAAGGGAAGACTTGGGGCTGAGCAAGCGAGGATGGTCCCTACCCTACGGTACCCCATCAGACAGCCTAAAACAAGGGTGGGTAGGGAGTCTGATTTCTGCATGGTTTCACAGACGAGGCAAAAGTGGATCAAGTGAGGGGCTGTGTGTAGCAGTTAATGTTAATCACTTTAAAGTGCCAGACCTCTGGGATTTTTCTTTGCTGAGCTTCGATCAATCTTATCAACGTTAGGCGAGATTAACGTTGGTTTGGAAGGAATCAGTTAAGAGATTAGACTACGCCGCTTGAATAATCCTAAAAAATATATACATAATATATTTTTCTAGGTAAGAGAGAGAGAGGCATGCCTGTGTTGTCAGGCTCCTGACGGCTTCTTTAGATCTTGGGGTGCCGCTCCCACCGCCACGCGCCGCCCCACAGTCGCCTTCTCCGCCCTCCTCGGTTTGCTTCGTGCAGGCTATACATGTGAACATCTTTCGCTCCGATACCCGCTCCCTGTGAATCCTTTCCCTGCATTAACCGGTCAATCAGCTACTCTGTCATCTTTTTCTGCCTCTCTCTCTCTCTCTCTCTCTCTCTCTTCCCCTCTATTTCGAAATTTTCATTCAAGAAAAAAAATTACAAAATAGATATGTTACTGTATAATTAATTCATGTTTAAGATATATATTTTTTAAAATTTTATAATATTTAAATTTAATGCTTTACTACTGATCCTTAAAATATTTTGAAATTAAGCAACTATTTCTGACAGGATTTGACTACTGATGCAAAAGTTGATCATAGATTCATAATTCAAAAATAAGGATGGTAAATATTCCACCCCAAAAAAAAGAAGAAAATATATGTAAAATATGTTGTGTATATATATATATATATATATATATAAACAGAGACGGGAAAAAAGAGGCAGATGTAGTTTTCATGTTTCACGGCAACGTCCACTTACCGGAAAGTTTGTTTAAGTAATTATTTAATTGATTAATCTCAACAATCCATGCGACCGACCAAGATTTCATTCATGGGAAGAAGAGCTCGGGGGATCTGCATCACTCAAAAAGATCACGAAGAAAGGAAACTGATGAGATTTGATGTGGGGGGATGGCTGCTGCTTTCACAAAAGAATTATCCGTGGAATGGTCGGCGGTAGAAATTCCAAATTCAAGTAAGTTAATAATTTTTTTTAATTTATAAAATTTAA
>CXYZ01003352.1:1939825-1954769 GCA_900006705.1 Sonneratia caseolaris | reverse complement strand
ATTTTATATTAAACTTTTGTTTAATATAATAGTTATATTAATGATTTTTGTTATAAATTATATTCAAATTATGATATTATGTAAATTTATTAGTAATATTATATTATTAATATTATTTTTTAAACATGCGGTTCAACCCATTGAACCCCCGGTCCGACCCATGAACCCATGAACCCATGAACCCATGCCTACACCGGTTCCCGGCCCGGTCCGGTTTTAAAAACTATGGATGTGTGCCTCCAAAAACCAATGCAGCTTATGTGTGACCAAAGAGTATTAGTCTATTAGATAATAAAATAATAATAAATTCTGTCATTATTATAATATTTTAGTATAAACAATTACGATGATCCCAAACTCCATTTCAAACAAATTACAATACAACTTTTAAAAAAAAATCACTTTCCATCTTTCGTGAAACCATACTCTCCCTAGAGGAATAAGACAGTCAAGTATGCCATCCTGGAAGCACTCCCACGACATTATTAGACTTTTGACTCAATGCAGGCATGCATTATGTACTGCCTGCCATGAGAGGAATAATTCAAGGGGTGTAAAGGCGCGATTATCTTCTAGAATTCGTGAATATTGAAAAAAATATGTATTGTAAAATATTATTATATATTAAATTATGTTATCTGGTCTCTTGAATCATCTTCTATTCTTTACTTTCTTCTCAAAAAAAGAAAGAAAGAAAGAAAGA
Organism: Sonneratia caseolaris; assembly: GCA_900006705.1. Classification (NCBI taxonomy): domain Eukaryota; kingdom Viridiplantae; phylum Streptophyta; class Magnoliopsida; order Myrtales; family Lythraceae; genus Sonneratia; species Sonneratia caseolaris. The sequence continues at coordinate 1,954,066 of CXYZ01003352.1, read as the reverse complement.
AAGAAAATTGGCCCATGTAGAACTCGGCTTACAATCTTTGGTAGTCGAACTGAACTTGATGCCAAAGTCGTTTACACTGGATTCTATGAAGCTGTGCCAATCTTTTCGCGGGGTGCGAATCCACAGAGAGTGCCCACCGTGAAGCTAACGGCGTGGCGGACTGCATGGCACGGATGGCAGCGTGACAGCCGAGGACAGAATTTGCTCCTTCTTGGGGTGCCACCAGCAGTGGCAAACCTTCATCTGTTCTACGATGTTGTAGGTGGCGCTAGGCCGAGATTTACTAGGGAAAGGAATGATCGAGGAGTCGATGACCTGCCTTGTGCTGTTTTTGATGATTGTGTCGACCAAACTTAGGTCGAGGGCTATTATGCATTTGCTCTTTTGCGTAATAATATCCCCAGTTCACCCACATCAAAACAAAAAAAAACAAAAAACAAAAATGGAAACCAAGCCCAGTGTCCATTAGTCAGTTGCCTACTAAAATTTCTGATGTTAACTAGTAGTTTCTTGCATGTTTCAATAATCAATACTGACAATTTTTGGATGTTAGGAGTCATGCGAGGATAGGGATGAGTTGATGACCACTCCAACAGTAGTAAAACCAGAAACTTCACCATGGCCATGTCACATTACGTTCAAGTTCAACTTAGACGCTATGCTCCTACATCTAATCAGCACCACTCTCCAGAGCCACAAGAGCCAGACGCATGGTGTACAAATTTATTTGTCATACATACGGACATTTGAGTTCACAGCTTTGCCATACAGTAAAAATTGTTGAACAAACTACGTATAAATGCAGAGGGACTTTGTAGAATGGTGAAGTACGGATCTCCAAAGGCCATCTTGATCTCTCAATCTCGGAAGTTGCATATGCCTTCCTCGACATCTGAGACATCATTTAAGAAGAAAACATATCATTTCTTTGATTACTTCTCTTTCAGAAATTGGAAAAATGGAAAGCAAAATGCATCACAAAAGAATAGATGATAACCTTAAAAACAAGATTTTCAGGCAATTATCGACCAGAACGTAGGTTAGAGCTATAAGTTCAAGATACTGGGAATAAAAAGCCCGACTACAACAATAAAGATAATGTGGCAAGGACATTTCATGCAAGAGGCGAACTGAATTATGTGGAGAAGTGGCCAAACAACTGAGATATCACCTCTCCATACTTCCAAAAACGTGACAATACTTTCTCTTAAAAGAGTAGTAACATGGGAACATGTTATATCTGGCTTATGTGACACAAGTATGAACAGTAAAACATCCGGAGAAGTATAACATAACACCACCTTTTCCAATATTCTTTTGCATTCAAGACAAGACAAATGTTAAACTTCTGTAAATGCACCAAGTAAGCTGCATATAATCCCATGAAGAATTTTGCCAAGCAAGCAAGAATGAATGATGATGATCTCAATCGTTTATTGATCAAGAGCAATAACAGAGTCAACTCTTCTCCCAAAGCACCAAAAGTTTCTTCTTCTTTCAGTCAGAACAAGAAGCTTACAAGACAAAGGGCCTATAAAGAACATAAACTAAGCTTACCATTTGGTGACTCACCATCCCTTGCCAGAAACCTTGAAGGGCCCTTCTCAATAGACATAGATAACTGTGTAGAGGAGAACAACCTCATGTCGGTTCTCTGACGGTCAAGAAAGGGCCTTGATGATTCGCGAGTCTCAGGCCACTCATCAAAGAAGGGCTGAACCAGCTGATGTTGCTGCTGCTCCTCAGGTTTTTCAGATCCTGAAAAGTTGAACTCCATCCCAAAGAGGCAGTGCTGCTTCTGTTGCTGCTTTTGTAGAGAGTAGCTCCCCTGAAGGGGGAGACTATTTCGGGATTCTGACAAGAGGTCCATTGAGGCTTGAGATGACGGGTTCGTGAAGTCTATCATAGTTTTCATGTCAAGGCCTTGAGAACTCCCTAATGAAGCTTCTGCTGCGGATTTGTGCAGCTCTACTTGAGTCTTTAGCTCACTTTGGAGGATACACAAGAAGAATACAATTAATAGATTTTGATTATTCTAACTTATAGTTAGTTCTGTACACCATTATGCACTGAAAGTTCACAAATATTTAGAAAGGGAAGAGACAGTGGGAGCACTAAATATTGATATTTACGAGGAACCCACTGATGCAAGTGTTATGCATGATGCAAATATAGGGTAAGTGCGCTGAATAATGTGTGCATGAGAATAAGATTCTATTGACAAATTACAATGTTTTACTGTATCCATGACTCATAGGACTGTAGCACTTTCATCAGATTAGGAGATCTGATCTCTAAATTTACTTTCTAATATCAGATATAGGTACCAGTCTCTAAAATAAAAAAAACTACTGCATAAAAAATGTTGCAGATTTTACCGTCAGAAATAATGTATTCAATAAATGATGCATTTAAATATCTCTCAATCATTTAAAGGTGAAAATATTGTTTCCTCCTTATGTTGGCTTCACTTACCAATATGGCCAGCTGAAACATAAATAAAGTTTGTAAATCTCTCTATTGGTCAACCTGCTAAATTATTCTATGATATGCATGTCATTTTGCAATGGGATACTTATTTGCCAATACAGAGCTGACTAAGTGTTTTTTCTTGTTGAAACACATCCTAACGTAGGATTATTTCATCAAAAACAAAGTTTAGTCAAGTTTTGAATATCCACATTGTTCTGCAGTATGGTTATTGTGAGCAGTTTCAGGTTCATAATTCATGTTGGTGCCTTGGTGTAAATCCATCCTGAAACTTTGTTTTCTTTTTGAACCATATTTTCTCCCCTCTTTTCAGCACGATTTTTTCCCCATGCTTGACAATGCTTCTAGCTGTAAGATGCTGCCATCGCTTTTTTTTTTTCCCATGACAGCATCACTATTCAACACCTAGGATTGCATTGTTTCAGAATTTTTAAGCAAAGCTCTAAAATCCAAAGATGCCAATGCATTTAATCTTCACAGAGGCCTGATGGCAGTTCTGTTCCATCCCTCTCCATTTTATCATATTAAACATCACGAGTGAATCAATTGGAAGCAACATCAAATCACAAATTTCAATTTTAGTACCTGTACTCGTTAGAGCTCCCATAGGGAGTGGATTCCATAAGCAATTTTGAGGGATGAGAATGAGTCCCAAAGCTCAACATTACCGAACTGTTGGAGTGCACAGGCAGGTTTTGGTAGGTCCTCCCTCCTCCACTGTTGCTTCCAATGCCAACATTGAGGGATGGAGTTTGCAGCGACAGAGAGGAGGCTGGGGTTTGAGAAGATTCCACATGCTTTCTTGAACGGTACCGGCCACGATTCATGTGCTTCTCACAGTATTTGGAGTCAGGATGTGCTTCCTTTGAGCATCTCCACTTCTTTCCATCCGTCCTCCGACACCGACCTGGCTCTGGGTCAATCTTCTTTCCATAGGAGTAATAACCCACTGCAAAGACAAAAAAAAAAGAGTTAACATCCACCCAGTCCATACATCTTTGGTTGCAGAATAATCCCATGATTCTGCTCAAGTTGTCTCGGAAAACACAAAACGTGGTCAGTAGTATCAGATTGCACATCAGACATACTTTTACAAAAAATGATAACTACCTCAGTTTTCTCAATAATTGAGGCAGAAAAAAATTTACAGATGCACTTTGAATGCAACATCAGTTAACAGTATCCATCTTCTCCTCCACACCAAAAGGAATGTATGCAATGACAACACTGATCATGAAAACCATAACATCGAAGAAGAAAAGGGAACTGCTTAAAAACCAAGCAACGCTATGGATCAGTCAATAGGACATGACAATGGACTTGTCTCAAATCTCCAGATACATCTTTTTTTTTCCTGCCTAGCACTTCGATTTCAAAGTTGTATAACTCAAATCTTCCAGTCTCCGTGAAGGCAATCTTGACAGGATATACACTGATCCGAAAATTTTGTATATGTTCGGCATAAATCAATGGATCAATATGCAAGCTACTAGCCTCATTTGGCACCCCGCTGCAGAAGAAGAGTATATGCAGTCAAAGTAGAGTGCTGCTCAATGGAGAACACAATCCAGAGAAAACATTAAAAAAAAAAAAGAACCAACGTATGTGAATCAGTTATTGAATCATATACTTAAGCAGATAATGGTGTGCTTTTCATTTCCATTTCTGGACCTTTTGTTTATTTGTATATTCATTTTATTTATTTGTTTGTGGGGATCACTCACATGTCGGATACTGGGGAAACCTAGCAGGCATGGATTCCAAGCTCCAATGGATGGGAACAAGGAGATAGGGAGGCACTTGCAGCCCCGCCTTCAGGTACTCGAATATCAGGGACTGGCGTTCCAGCTCCTGCCACTGCGCCGCCGTAAAAGGCGGCCAATAGACACTCCTTCCGCCGCCACCGGCCACTACCCCCACAGAGCTGCCGTCGCCACTCATCTTCCGCTTTCAGTGCTGATGATACTACAACTCCCTCTCTACTTCTAACCGCAACGAAAGCAGGAATTTTGGAGATTATCCTAAGCACCCAGTTGGGTTTCATCATGCATCTGCAGGGGAAAAAAAAGATGGAAAAAATGAAGAAATTGAACGGACCCAGCGCTTGAATCCACTTCCTTGTACGTGGAAGGAGACAGATACGGAGCTAAGGAAGGCATCGGGCTGAGGAGAACAAGCTTTCTGTACCTTGTCGGAGGTGAGAGGAGGAAGGAGACAGGAAGGACAGGAGAAGGTTTTGACCATTTTTGCCGGTGGTAAGGGCGATGGGAGACTTTCCTGATTTTATCCATCTTTCGTCTTTTACTGTTCTATTACCTCTTTCTCTCGCTTGTTTTTAACCCGTGTTTCACGTGGTGAGTGTCAACGAGCATAATTAATAATTGAAAGTACAATGATGCGTGTAAATTATATAAATTGACCAATTTATCTGTAGACAAATGTAGAGTATAGAGAGAACTCTAGATGTTTACATAGACGGCCATTAAGTTAGCAAAGACCAGGGATGGCAAAACTGCCCCGCCCCGGTCGACCTGACCGGCTATGGGGCTGGTCAGCCCGACCCGTGCACCAGGCTGGGCGGGCCTGGGTAGGACACCTAACCTATTGCGGCTGGGGAGTCTGGTCGTGTCAGGGGTCAGACCTGCAGGGTAGGCTGGGTATTCAATTATCTCATGTGACATTTAAAAGTGTTGTTAAATGGAAAGTTCCAATAATTTAAAATCTGTGTAAAATTATTTAGTATAGTTATAGTTTGATTTATTTATTTAGTATAGTTTATAGTTCAGATTAGTATGATTCATGTTTTATTTTATTTTTTTAATTTTAAAAAAATATTTTAAATCAATATTTTCATTTTAAAAAAAATTAAATTAATCTGATTATAAATTTATAAGATTTTGATGGTTTGGATCAGTTTCTAAATTATTCTGGGTTGATTATGATCCAATGAACTTATACTTTTTCTACATAACTTGTAACCGCTCCTCAACTCAATAATGATGGTTTCGGATCAAGTTAGGGACCATCCGGGTCAATTTCGGGTTTGGACTATTCGATTTCGGGTTAGCACGGCCCGTTTAACATCTCTAACCCCGGCCAAAGAATCAAATTATAGAGAGAACTAAGAGCGGCAAATCTAAAAGATCAGTGAACTAAATTATATGAGAGAGAGAAAAAAACTAGATTCATCAAGATGCACGCATGGATGCGGAGGGGAAGGGGAGGGGCCGCGACATGTGGCAGAAGATGACCTAACAGCAAGTGCCGATACTGCGAAGAAGCCTCGAGATGTTTATGGGAGCACACAAATGACAATTACCGTCGTCTCAAATAATGACAAAAGTAAAACAATCTACGGATAATGTTGAAGGTGACCACGTTGGCCTTTGCTGTGTAACTTCACTGATTCCCCCTGCATTAAGACAACCGGCCCCTGTTCTTAATTCTAGGAAAAGTGAGAGTTTGATCCATTTACCGATTCACCTAATCCAAAGTAAATTGTGGTACCTTTGCAGTAATGGAAAGTTCTAGAATCCTATGCTGTTTTCGTTGTCTTTAAGCCACTTGATTGTAGATGGTAATTACTAGTTAAATTCAAGAAATAGCATTTACTGTAGAGAAGTTAGATCTTGACCCTCTTATGCATTTGTCTACTATTTAGCTTCAACAGAATAGTTTTTCTATACAGTTGAAGTTTGGGGGTGAGTGAATTCAGATATCCAGTAATTTTTTGTGGTACGTGAACCATATTATATAAAACATTGGTTCCTAAATTTTAGAATTGGATTATACTCTTATTAATTTCAAGAACCAGGCCTTACCCGGAACTTGTATTTCGCCACAGATTTTGGGTGCTCTGTTAGATAAAAATGTAAAATTGGAACCAATAAATTCACAATAAAATAAAAATAATTGTCCATGTTACATATGAAAAAAAAAATCATAAATCATAAGTTTCAGGCTGAATGTGGAGCAGCCTGCACATCCTGAGAGATATATAGTTTATATGGGAAGGCGACAAAGACCTCTTGTTGATGTTTGAACATCACCAGTTTCCGATATGTTTCTAGACTTTTGGATTGCTTGTCATATGTTGGATTTGCCCCGGGTAGACTGCTATGTTGGTTTTTTAGATCATATATGGCTCCTGAAAACTGTTCTGAGCTTGTATCCACCCCATCCAACGATATATATTTTACGAACAACGTCTGGGTCATGCTTTACAGGAAATGTGCCAAACCCGAAACTGCAGGGTGCTCTTTTAAGCTTGATACTGTTCATATTGCATGCATTACACTGATGGTCTGTGTTATCTCAAGCTCTCGGCTGATTGAGAAACAAGCAGGTCTTGACAAGAGAGTAAAATGGTAAGTCTACATTACATCTCCGAACTGATTTTAGTTGGGAAAATATAAAATATGTTTGTATTTGAGGGATTGGGAGGAGGAGGGGGAGTGTTAAGAAGGGGAAGTATGGGTCATGGGGTGATGAGCTATATACTTGTATTATGAAGGGTCGGGAAAGAAGAGTTAAACAAGGGTAATTGATCCTTGTGTTCTTGGTGAGTCTATCTAACCATGATATGATTGATGGCTATGCTGTAAATTTACTCATTATCCCTTCATATTCCTTAAATCAGAGGGATGAAAATTTTTTATGGTTATTGGAATGTTATAGGAGGATACCGTAATTACTCATAACCCTCTCCTGTATCTCTCCACCAAGCAGGAAACCAGTTCATCCCACTGTAACCTTCACTCTAACCTGGTAGAGGTCGAATCATTGAACATGCTGCCCACTTGAGTGTGCCGTGGAAGTGACCTTCGTAAATTTGATTATTTTTTTTTAATGGAATTTACAAAGTGCAAATGGTGTGGTTGAATTTGGCAGCTGTCATTGGATAGTATCAGCAGCTTTTACGTATTTTCAAATTCAGAATGGACGAGGTTAGCAGTTACTATCCGTTGCTGCCAGCCCAAAAAATATAGGATAACCGCCCAAGTTTTGACTACCTGCTCCATTCAATGATTCCAGGGGCTAATCCCACATTTTCATACCAGATAGAATTTCAAATTCCTGCTAACATTTGCATCCAGGGATGCAGGATAATAATAATAATATCGGGATTTTCATAGGAAACAGATCTAATTTGCCCTTGTCTTATCTCTGTGCATCTGAAATTTATAGCAGAATAAAATCTGAAGACTTCGTTTCAGTAGCAAGTACCTGATGAAATGTTTCCTCCACAAAATATGCAGCAAAGGGGCAACAAGAAAAACGGACTGACCCCTGGTTCGATTCTCATTATTGGTCTCTCTCTTTGCTGCATTTATTCTCCCTTTTTCGCATACCGATTTTAAGCCATGAGACCGTTGCAAAGGTTAAGAAATTGGCATCCGCCAATGTTGGACACGTTTTGATCTCCAGAACATGCTTGTAGAGCAAGAGAACTCAGAACTGGGAAACCATGAATCCATCAAAAAAATGCACCCAAGGAGGGAGGTTTACAATTCATCAGAGCACAGTTGAAAAGTATCTCGGTGGAAGGACTGTTTAATGCGCTAGCTGACATTGTTAGTTTCCCGAGTACCAGCAGCCAAATTCCGGCAAGTTTCTGATGATAATTCCTGCTCAATGTGGAGAGAAATGCAGAATTCTATGTAGCCCGACAGTACCTCATCTAGGACCATCTGTAGCAGCTCTGTGGTGTGCATGACTTTTGCGCTTTTACTTTTGGCTACTCGTAAATCAAAGGGAGATGTTACCCAGCTCAAATTTTCGGCATGGTTGCAAAATGACCGAGCCCTCGAGTTGCTAATTTGACAATTCAATATACACTACCATCTGGCAGATCTAGAGGCAGTTTTCCAGGATATCGAGAATCTCCCTTAGAATGTGTCAAGCTCGCAGGATAAACAAGAGTACTAAGAGGCAGTGGATCGAAGTCAGTTGCTTACCTGTTGGCCAGTTATGCTTTTTTGACACCTGACCGTGTTGTGTGAATATCTTTTCGTAACTTTATGATTAAATTAAACTATCCTTCGACAGTAAAAGAACTGGAGAACAAAGACAGTACATGTAGGAATTTAATGATTTGAGAGAGGAGTCATCACGACAGAAAAACTAAGTACGCAATATTTCCAGACAAGTTTAGGCCAAATGTCTTGCACTATGATCAATCTTTGTACAAGTCTACAACGCGAAAAACTAACATAAACTTTCTCTAGGTATGTCGCACCATCCATCCAAGATACGCCTCACTTATTCCAACAGAAACTCTGATCAATAATGAAATTATCACCGAAATATCAGGACTATGATTTACAAAAAGAGGATGGGGGTGATGGTAGCTACCCCCCAGCCTTGTGGATCTCCGAGTGGAAGTAGAAGAGCAGGCACTCTGAACAGAAAGCTGCAGCAGCTATCAAGCACAGGGCTCCCTCTTGCGAACAGGTTTCTCATTTATGAATAGTTGACATTGAATCTCCATGTTGCTGCTTTCAAAATCACCAAGATGTGTGAAAATCTGAGTAGGTTTATCAACATGTATAAATCCCAGTATTCATAGACACCAGAAGGTCAAAAACTGTCCATCTATACAGCTTGCATGGTTGTCAACACAACAGACCCAGAGATAAAGATCCACTTCTTAGACCGAAAAAGGGCCAAAGACACAGGCGGAAGCGTAAAAGCTCACGGAAAAAAGGTTCCCTGGATGAAACTTGTACATAATGGTCACTCAGATTCCGTAGACTATCACCGTCAATGACTTTCGAGCACTTTTTGGACGCAAATTTAGTTGGGTAAATCAAATTTCTCTGAGAGTTTGTTTTCTAATACTGTGCAGAAGGATCTGATCCCGACAATGATGAAAAGCGTTTGTACTTAAATCTGTGAGCAAAACAATTGATGTCAGGGATTCAACTGTGAAAAGAAAACTGATGGGCAATCACCAGCATTCCTTCAGGACCTTCTATTAATGGCTAAAGACCTTTCTTCAGAAGAAGATTACTAGCACAAATTTGAGAGTGCGACTGCTGAGCGAGTTATAAATCTTCAGCTAAGATAAAATATTTCAGTAAATGCAGATATCAATATGAGTCCTAAACGACATTGAATTAGGATAGGACACAACCGATGTTACAACTGGACATATTAGACTCATTCTGAAAATCTAAAGAATAACGTTCATATCTTATCAAAAACATTGCTGCACAGGATTTCTTGCCAATTCAATCAGGTCTTGTAATGGCGGCAAAATGGAGAAAGCCGAGTCAAATGCATAAAAACCCAATATAAGAATCTAAAGTGATGTGTTTCAGCCTCCTCAAACATGGCAGAGACCACCATGGGAAATAGATAAAGTTGTTGAAGTAGGTCCAGCTGAAGCAGCAAGACGTTTTATGACATTTGGAAGGTGCTCAACGCAATTGTAGAATCCTAACTTAAAATTTTGAGTGATCGATAACATGGTAGGAGAAGAACTGGGACTAGGAGAAGTTGTGATCTTTATGGTTTTAGCATAGATTGTGAATTCGTTTTATTGATTGCTTTGGTTTTTATTTTCAAGTTCATTGCTTGAATTCACTTTCTGAATAAGGGGGATTGCTCAACTTTTTAGTATTTAGACAGAACCACAATAGGTTTTCATGGAAATGAAGCTCTACTCACTACTGTATTACTCGTTTCAATATGTACACCAGTATATAAATGATATAACATCATGAATAAGTCTATCACATATATGCTTTCAAGGGCAGTTTCATTTTCAAAAAAGTGTAGAAGCATTATTCACATATCTTAAAGTGAACCAAACATCAGTCACAGTCGGACCACACATCCAATGTATCACAGACAGGAAATTAGACACATTACTATTGCCTAACGAAAAGATGGGTGATTTTTGGTGAAAAATATAAGCACGATCCCTAGAAATACCATGCATGTTAGTTTTCATCTATGTAAGGTCAAAGATTATACAAAAAGGTATTATTTTCTTTCCCCTCAAAGTCCCACCTATGTCAACATTTTAGGCTTCAGACGAGTACCATTATTGCCACTAGAACCAAGAAATTCTTGGGTGCCCTCTTAGTTGAGGTCAAAATGAATCAAGCCCACTTTTCCTCCTTCTCCTCCTTCACCCTTCATCATCTTCATCACAACTTCATTACTGTTTTCTTGCTGGTTGCCTCCATGTCCGTACACCTGAAAGGCTGATGAGCCAGTGTTGCTGTTGTTATTGTTACTCGTGGTGGCCTTGTAAGTCTCACTGTCATTGGAGATGGCAGAAATGGCCAAGCTAAAGCTGGCGAGCTGACCTGCCGAAGAAGAGGAGTTGATGTCGATTGAAACATTATTGTGGGCTCTGTCTAGAATGGCCTGCAAGTACTTTCCCTGTGCTTCGATCCTCGCCTGCAACTTCCTCTGCACCTGTTCATACCGTGCAAACATTTATCATCAACTCGTTCCTTTTAGTTCCAAAATGCCCAAATAGAATTCGGTCGGCAACGATTTGCGTCTTCAAGTGTTCGACTATCATTTCCAGCAGAATGGAATAGGCAATAGAACTTCTGTGAAAGTACAGGGCATTCATAAAGAACCACAACCTCGAATTGCTCCTGTAGTTGTTGTTGAACTTCTAGCTGATATTTCAGTACTTCCTCCATTCGAGTCTCCCTGTTGCTGAACATTTATATTAAGCAGTATATATAAGAGTGACGCATAGTCATTAATGTTTACCCATATGAAGAGAGAAGAAAAGAATGTGGAAAACAAGAGGAAAAGACAATTGAACATACCCATGTTGGTGTTCACATCGAATTGAAGTGCCCCTACTAGATCCCGTGGAATCAAATTTTGAATATGAACTTACTATGAAAGGCCGAAAATTTTGAGTTAGACAAGGACTCGATGCAACTTAGGGATATAACCATCATTTTACACATGAGAAAGCATGCAGATAGCGATAGGATGAATTCCACCGTTTAATGAACTACAGTCTTAGCATGAGTGTGAGCCATGAGGCATGGCAACCAGTGACACTGAAGTTAATAATATCTCACCATTGCCTTTGCTTTGTTCGGCACCGGCTTGTTTCTTTGCCTGCTGTCCCATCCTATACTTCTGCAGGAGTAATACGACCACGGTATCATATTTGTCAGCCACGATAACAACTTCTTGACAATTCAGGTTACGATTCGCTATAGTCCAAAGGCATTAAATTAGGAATGCTAAGTAGAGAAGGATTTAAAAGTCGAGAGGTACCTGCAGATGACTCTTCAAATGGTACAATGTCAATCCCTTCAAGCCCATCAACCTCAGCACGGACTTGGGAGTTGCTCCTGAGGGACAAAACACGACAGGAAGAGCCCAGTAAGTTGTCTGAGGCGTTCGATATATATGGCTACGTAAGTCGAAATTGAAAGATCAGAAAAAAAATTTTGCACACCTACAGCAGTGAGGATCCCAATTAAATTTTGAATACTAAAAAAGGTGAAATAAGATTTAGTTCTTTATTCAATTAATCATTCTTGTTAGTCTCATAAGCATAAAATGGAATATGGAATGGCTTAATAGGGGCGGTGAAAATGGTTGAGGATAGGATATCATATCAAAAAAATAAAACTAAAAATTTTGATATATATAAGAAATTAGATATTACTATTCTTTTGGTTTAAATTTGCTAGCTTAAACCTTTTTATTAGACATGGACTTAACTCTATTATATGTTTGTGAAATTTCTAGACTGAAAGATGGCTCAAGGTAAGTTGACAAACTCAAGGCCGGAAGGAAAATACTTAGCTTGTATCCTATCATTTTAGTTTAAAATTCTAGATTAGAGATATGCTTTTATTAAGTTCAATGATTTTTTTTTTTTTTTTGCAGAAATAGCCCCAGCATCCTCTTTAATTTTTTTAATAAATGAAATTTAAATTCAGTTGAAAAAGTCAAGATCTAGGAGAGGCTAAGCTTCATCACCCACCCTTAAAAATGTCCACACCAAGTCCCGACAGAACAAGCTTAGCCCCCCCAAAAGATTATTGACAAGAGAACACCGTCTGGCTACCTAAGCATCCGCTCAGTCCAGGCAGATGCATGCACAGTGTTCGACAGCTGCATACTAATTCTAAAGCTAATACTGCCATTAGAAATGAAAGAGAATGACAAAATATATAGAAGAAGAAGAAGAAGAAATTTTTCAAAAAAAAAAAAAGAGTTAAAAGAGAGTTAATTTCATGGATGGATGATATAAGATAATTTAATTAAAAAATTAGTGAAATTCCATATAAAATTACATATTCTCGAATGTGGTTGTATCGTGGTGCCCCTCGAATCCACTTATGCCTTCTAACTTGAATCTCTCACCAACAAGATCATCGGAACTAGAAAGTTACTATTTGATGTCGGAGGTAAATACAAGTGGGAACTTACTCTCGGGTCCACCGAGCTCGGTGACGGCATCCACAAAGCGGTCGTGAAGATCGGCCGTCCACCTCAGCCTCGGCTTCGGGTCTCTCGTCATCACTACCCCATTCTCATGCCCGTAGCCTTCTCCTCCTCCTCCTCCTCCTCCTCCTCCCCCGACACCGCCGCCGTACATTCCCGATGAAATCACCAGTCCCCACTATACTAGCGACCGGGTGTCTTTCCAATCACCGGGGCTGTCTGCTTCTATTTAAACCGCTACTGGTCCGCGTGCACTTATTCTTTCTCTTTTCCTTTCTCGAAAGAGAGGGACTTGTAATTCTTAAGAACAGAGCGTCATAGATGGCAGCTTTCTCTTTTCTTCCGGACCAGATTCCAAAATCAATCTGGAGGCTTGGAGGAAGGTGGGAAACAAGACTAGCGCCAAAGAGAATATGAGATCAGATCAGGTCCCAAAAGCAAAAGGCTTGAGTAAAGAAGTACTGGTGTGCTCAAGAAGTGATCCTCTGTTTTGCTTTTCCCCTGTTCTGAGTCAAGAACACGAAAACGACGTCTTAAGCTCAGTTTCTGAGATTCCTCGATTATTGTAAAGTGTGCTTGTGAGCTAATAATAAGTGAATAAGAGCTAAAGCAAGGACAAGGAAGGTGAATCAGAGGGTTGATATGAACTCAATTTGGAAGTCAACTGAACGAATTTGCTCGAGGAGCTGAGGGGACGAGTACGAGAATTGATGGATTGAATAAAGCAACGTGGAGGAAATAAATGAAATGGATTCGATTGGCAATAGAAGAATTGTGGGATTGCAGGGGATAAGATATGAGCAGGGCAGAGCAGAGCAGAGCAGAGGCAGAAGAGCAGCGGTGATGGCATGCAAAAAAAGGCAAGGCTTTATCTCTGTCTCCCCTTCGCGAGAAGTATTATGCAACGGTTATCCACGTATCTTACTGTGTAAGTGTTTAATAATTTTTTTTAATTTCTTAATTATTAAAAATATTAAACAAACCATAAAAATGAGTTAGTAAATTCTAAAAAATTAATAACTGTTAGATAAAAATAAAAAAATTATATTATATTGATGTGGTATAATTATTATATAAAATAGATTATCTTATTTCACGCCCTAAGAAGAAGTATGTTGATCCAATTTTTAAATAAAATTTAAAATATTAGTAAATCACCATTATATAATAAGTCAATTTAATTAAATATATATCTCTTATAATCACAACTAAAAAAAAGCAAACAGTCAATTTTAGTTTCGATCTTGTCATGTCTTTTGATTTTAGCCCTCTCTCTTAGAATATTATTTTTTATTAATAAGATAT
>CXYZ01003352.1:1925817-1939571 GCA_900006705.1 Sonneratia caseolaris | reverse complement strand
GGTGTGGCGCTAAGGAAAATGGAAGGGAATGGAGGAGAAGGGGCCGCTGAGGACCTCACCGGCGGCCATCACGGGCCCAATCACGGTTGCCGGTGTCCATGGCGATCACCAGTGGTCCCGAAGGGGCAGCGGCTCCTCCTCCCTCCCCTTCCATTTTCATTTTTTTATCCCATTGTGTTTTTTCGAATTTTCAGTAATATTTTATTAATAAAGAAATAAATATTTTAATGACAGAGGACTAAAGGCAAAAAAAAAAAAAGCAGCAAAGCTTAGGACTAAAACCAATCCAAAAATAGGTTTACATCAAAACCAAAAAGCCTGACAAGGTTTGGGACCAAATTTGACATTTTCCCAGAAAATCATCTGTCGGAATCTTTGTATTTTTTTTATTCATTATTTTCCCCCTAATTACTTCAAATTCATTAACCTCTTTTATACTTAAAAATTGAATTCATTTGATATTCCCGTTGCCATCGCCATCGAATATTTATTCTTGTTCAAGAGACCCACTCGATGACGGAACTCAGCATCTTTGCCAGCTCTCACAACCCTCACGAAAAACCAACCTGGGTGATTGACTCCCCAGCAATTTGTCACTAGTTTTGTCTTAAATAAAATCCTTTATCAAATTTTATTAAAAAAGGAGAATTTCATAAAATGAGAGAATTATATTCTTAATTGACTCGGATATTAATTGATTTGCTCATATAATAATGGTACGTGGACAGATAAAAGAAAATCCCTGCAGAGAAGAAGAGACAGAGGGAATCTGATCTACTGATTCTAGTTAGTGAAAAAACAAAGACGGGGGAAGGAGACATGGTGGAGGAAACCTCGGCGAGGAATCCGACGCAACGTGGTGTCCCCGACAGACTTAGCACACGAAACGTACGGTCTTCGGTGCTGTTCACCGGTGAGCGCAGCTCTCGTCTCAACCATCGGATGGTTGGCGGCCCATGGTAACAGAAGCGGGTTGGGACGATCCGACGGTGGTGGAAGCAGCTGAGGCGACGGAGGGAGAAAGGGGAGAGGCAGGCCATTGCATCGGTAGGGTTTGAAGGCTACGTAGGTGGTGCCGGCTTGGAAATATTCGCCGTGGCAAACGGAAACGTGGCTGGATGGAGCGGGACGGCGGAGGGAATATTCCAAGCTGGGGCTAGACGCCACGTGGCACGACAGCAGCGAGTGTTGGCGGAAAGCCCACGTTGTCCCACTTCTATCGCAGCGTCGGATTCAACTCGAACCAGCATTTAAGTTAGGATTATCTATGCGTGGGTGTCGATTAGATCTAGAATTCAAAAGTTCCGGGTAAATATTATTATAAAGTTCAGATAAAATTTTCATTTGAATTCCAATTGGCTTGAATCATTTTACTCCTAACTCCATAAAATTACATTTAGCAATATTAATTATACATATTTGTTGAATTTGTGGTAGCCAAAATATTTGGATAACTTAAACCTAGCCATTAATTAAAAAATCAACGACATTTCTACCTATGATTAGTATTATTAAAAGTGTGGTTTGGACCGGTTTAAAATGGGTATGAAACCATTTGACCTGATTACGGTTCAGTCCGTTTACTTAACGGGCCGATTCAGTTACGTGTCACGATTTAGACAAATATGGACCGGCCCGGAACCGGTTATAAACAGGTTAGTTAATGGTCCGAGCCTGTTTGACCTATGAGCCATTAATCTTTTTATTTTTTTAATTTAAATTACTATGATAGCATCTAATCATTAATTTGCAAGTTTTTTGGCAGTTCGGGCCAGTTTTCATGGTTCGAGGACGGTTTCTAAACTGTTCTGGACCGATTCAATAGAGTAATAGTCTGGGCTAATTATAATTCAACGGATCCATATTTTATAACCAGCTCGTAACCATCCCCAACCCACTAAGAACGGTTATGTGTCGGGTTAGGAGTGGTCCGGGCCAGTTCCGAGTTTGGACGGCTTGATTCTGGTCTGATTGGCCCGTCTAACATCTCTACCAATGATATACAAAATATTATGATAAGATAATTACGATAAATGAACCTATACTAAAAGATAATTATGACAAATGAATAAATCTATTAAAATTTATACTGAATTTGATTGATTATGTATAAACAGTTAAATATCGAAAAAAAATGTTAAACCAATTTCCACCAAAACACTCCGAACCAGTGGGATGATGAGGTTTTGATTTTAAGTTGAATTGAACTAATCATGACCGATGATACCTTATGAATATTCCAAGAAAAATAGGGATCCGGCAGTCTCATCAACGTTGGAGAGAGATCAGTTTAAGTATCGTCCCTTACCGTAGACAAATTCAGTACACAAATCGTCAAAACTAACATCGATGGGCAGAAGTTGCGTCAGCCTCATTTTTCTTTCCAGGCTTTGAAGTTTTGTCTCTCTAAAGTCACACTTTCGGTCGATCGTCCGCTCATTGTCAAGGTAGGGCCTCGGACTTGGCTCTTTCGTGCATTTCTAGAACGGAGAGAAATGGAATTTTTATAAATAAAATGCCGTCAAAACTTGTGGAATAATTATTCCTTAATTATTATTTTTAAGCTTTAAGGAAAATATCTATCATGATGGACTGCATATAATCAAGCAAAAATGTGAAATGAAAAGTTAAAAATATCTATCTATTCCATCCCGTTTCTCTCTATCGGTTTGCACCGGACGCAAGATTAACGTGTAGTAGAATGTAGGTTACGAACCCCAACTTTCGAGCTCTTCGCCAGTCCATTTGTAAGGCCACTGCAAGTCGGCAGGCAGGCAGTCAGGCAGTCCTTCCCTCGGCGCATCTGGACTCACGGGCAAAGCCCGACGGATTATCCAAATGTGACAATTAGGGAGTGATTTGCTCCCAAAAAAAACAAGTAGTGATAAAATAAATATGGGATAAAGGGGCAGATAATAATTTATGAAAAGAACTTACCAAAGTTATTAAGTGGATGATATCAAACAATCATTCTCTACTTTAATATCTTCCTACTAGGTATTATCATCTTCATTCAGCTGTTACTGAAAAGACAATTATATTTTAAATCAGGAAGTTTTTTTCACTGTGCTGAATAATTCAGATTAGAATAAGATTAATCCACCAGTTGTGAATTGTTTTTCTAATTAATAAAATTTAAATTTGAGGGCTTAGTCATGGAGATGTAACGTCGAACAGTTTGAACCAAGTCTTACTCCTTATTTGTTCCAAGAAAATTTGATGGGCCTGCTCCCCTATGATAGTGTAGCATTCGTAGTCTTCAACATGACAACATGTCGCCCCGACCATAAATCAAGTCTGGAAAACACTTGCCCGGTCGGATCCGAAGTATAGCTAGTTAACTTCAACAGGGAGAGAGTGAAGTTCATCCCTCGACTACCATTCTTCTGCAAGTATCCGAGAAAGCGAACTCCCTCATCCAATAATTCTGGCATCGGACTTCCATGGAATGAGTAAGATATCCACTGCATCGCGAAAGCTTAACCTAGTTACGGTCGGGTTAATAAGCCTGTTGACCAGACAGTCTCTGTTAATATTCCATGTTTACCAGTATCCACATCGACACCAACAAACTCCGGCCACGTACCAGTCATTCTCATTTCGGTATATATCAATTGATCTAATGGATTACAGCTAAATGACTCCAAGGAATGCACATGAGAAAAATCAAATAAGGCACGTGCAGAGACATGGTAAGCTGCCTGTTTTCTCTTGTAAATTGTTTCCGTAACTCTAGCTCTCGACATGAAAACAACAATTCATCGACTGATTCTCATCAGTGAAACCATTCCCCACATTTTCAATCCTGAAACCATACCCCACAAATCCCAGATGAGCTTATTGTACTTGTCAGTGGGGTTGCAAATTTTCGTACTAATCTACAAGATTGCATGAAAGAAGTACTGACATCGTATTAAAAAACCAGGCAATTAAGTTTTGCGCGGCATTATTTGTATCAGACTCATACTTATTACAATGACCAACAGAAAAGCCATCAATGGAAGCTGATTTGATAAGCAATGGTTGCCAAGACCCAATAATCCATTTAGTCGCAAAAATTGCCTCAAGTACCCTTATTTTAAGGCAAATATGCCAAGAGCTTCTATTGTCTTACAATTTCTCAATTACCATTGCCAAAAAATGATCCAGCTGCAACAACTTTAATGAGAACTTTCTACTTCAATTCAGCAAAAGAATACCTACGCGCAACGCAAATTAGAAGGCCAGACATGAATAATTCCTGTCTGTTGCAGGGTATTTAGAGTTAATACCCGATACTGCCTGTGTTCTACACACAGAAGGCCAGCTTCTTCATCACTTTGGCATATGCAGCAGGTACAATAGCTGGCTTCCTCAATCGTCGCTTTGATTTCTTCGACTGCATCAGGACCAAAATGCTTTCAGTAACCTTTTCTTAGGTTTGGACCAGTACAAACATGGAAGGATCAGTGATAAAGTAATTAACGATGAATAGATTATTGATCCAACAAAAAGGTGTAAAATAGTGTTAGTTGATCTGCTAGAGAACAGGCTTCGCATGCTTAAATCAACATCCCCACCTATTCTGTATGTCTAACAAAATCCATTCAATTACTTTGTTAATGCAAGGACCACTGCCTGCTTAGGTTGAACAGATTGCAGCTTCAAAACAGCCAGAAATCCTCTAGATCACCCACCCCAGCACCCCACCCCAACCCCCCAAACCCCAAAAAAAGCAATGTGCAAAAAAGAAATATGAAATGTATTTATTTTTCTTTTCCTTTTTATAAGATAGGAAAGATAATATACTCTAAAGGCCACCAGGAGGATGCAGAGACAAACCATAAAGACTGCAAGCAAAGCAAAAGGAATGGAACTCAAAACAGCAAGCTTGGGACTCTATCATATCAAGGAAAAACACTTTGATGAGTAGTGTCAAGGGGAAAAAATGTAATCTGCATAAAATGGTGCCAAAACATTTTCAATCTCACATCAATCAGCACAAGAAAGGTAAAAAGTTTAGGTCAGGCACTAAATAAGGCATCTACAGTCACATAAAAGAAAAGGTAGAAGCATCTTATCTCTTAATAAATAAAAATGCAATCCTTTTCACTGCCTGATGCTAAAGCACAAAGTTCTTGCATCTATACAAACAAATATCACAATATGAAAAATGGAACTTGATTTGTCTTAAAAGCACAGCCAAGGCAATTTCCTTCTAATTAAAAACAACACACAGAGACTAGTATTTTCATCTTAATATGATATTGCAGACAATGTAAAGGTTGCTAAGTTTAAGGAGAAGCTCTTTCGCTGGTATTGTTAAGCACAAACATAAATCATAACTTAAAAAAATCATAAAGGTCAAGAATGTAGGGGTGCTTGAAATATGAAGATTCCATTCACTCAACATATATTCCCTGGAAACATTCACAAATAATTAAACAACATTCTGTTTTACAATGAATTAAGTTTAATAATGGTCTCACTGATATAGAAACTTTATCTATGCATATAGAAAAATATATATAATAAGCAAAACCTTTATTAATACTTTTCTTAAGAAGTAAGCAACAAGACGCACATGCTATCAATTCCAATACTTCTCATTGTTGTCACAGGTGTTGACTCGAGGACACACATTTTGACTGCAAGATTTAGATGATACGAACATATTGGTAGAAAATTGACTAAATTTCTGCTGTCAAATAAGAGGATAACAATTTACCTACTTTTGATAGTCAGTGGTATTATCTACTAGTATATACCACACGATGATATCCTAACTAAGAGAAGCCTTCTCTAAGTATACAAAGACATATAACATCATCAAACCATGAGAATTGCTGATCAAGCTGAGGATCAAAGACAAACACTTCCTCCTAATTATCAGAGTCATGTCTTGAAGGAAATCAGATGGTCACTGTTGCATCAATCTTTAATTCTCCAAATCCGTGATGAAATGTGCTCATAAATGAATAGGAGCATTGAGTCCACTACATCATAAGCACATACAGCTAAATTGATAAAGATCTATTTATCGAACATTTCCACCTATCCCATTCTTTTAATTGGCAATATCATGACAAAGTCATCCATCATAGAGACTTTTCACTATGAGTAAATAGATCAAAGATCATGATCAAAAGGAAAGGACAGCGCACCTTCAGATGGGCATTGTGCCTTTTGCCTTCCTTCCAGCGCCTTATGCTCCCGTCATTCATCACCCTAAACCTCTGTTTATAAGACCTAAAGATTCAGGTTTAGGTCAAACTCATTATTCAGCTAGACCCAACCAGCACTATTAACATAACAAGATCGCATAACAGCTAGCATTGAAAACCAAAGCCTGAAACATACGAGTAGAACTTCATCTTGGTCTTATTGAGTTTAGAAACAGTAGGAGTCGTAGGCTTCCTCTTGCTCCTCCGGTCTCTCGATGACACGTGCCGCACTTGCATCAACTTCAAATACGCACCATCAAGCAACGGTAGTAATTCATCGAATCCATACCCACGACGAAAAAAGAAAATTAAAAACGAAGAGTTTTAGCAGGGACAATGCAATTAAAAACAGCTAAAAGAGCAATCAACTCACAGAGGCAACGGAAGGAAAAGAGAGGGGAGCCACCGGAGGGAGCCGATACAGAGAAGATGCTGCATGTTGAGGTAAGATACTAAGACTCATCAGACTCTTAGAAGGTGCGGAGGTGAGGGTTTGGCGAATGAGCGGAGGAGCGTGGAGGAGGCGGCGGGGAGTGGATGCGGAGAGGAACTGATTCGACTGAAGACCCAGGGACCGGAGCCTGGTTAGGCATCGCTGCATCTTTGAAGGAAATGGGCTGCAGAGATCGGGCTTCTTCGAGGTTCAGCAGAGTGCTACTGCATCAACTTGAGAGTGCGGGAAGGTGATGGCCCTCCGCGGTACCGCAAGGCCCCGGGATCGATTTGGCAAAGATAGGGTAGCAAGGGAGTGTTTGGCAACATGTTTTTGATAAGCCCGACTGAGAATTGATGACTTGGGACAACTATTTGGAGTACAGCGACACATTACTTTTGTCAACTTACATTTAATTTTCCTCATATAAAATTCGATTTCTCGTCATCACCATCTTCATCTTCCTGCAAATGCCCAGCACCCAAAGCCCCACCAGAGTCACTCACATTCCCAAACATCAAAATCACAATCCCACCAACCCAAGTAAGGAAAGCTGCCCCGAGACAGGTCCCTAGCCGATCAACAGCAAACCCTAGGCACTTCCCGAGCCCTATAACCCACGAGCGCCAACCCGCGAAAGCTCCTTCCTTCTCTCTCGGTGCGCAGTCCATCATCAGAACTCGTGAAAAGGCATGGAGAATCCCAACCGACGTGCCCTGCACTGCGGCAAACAACAACAGAATGTACTGTGTCTTCCCTGTACCCTCGTCCTTGAAGTAGAAAGCGAATCCAGAGGTGACCAACGAGATGACTAACCCTAGAATCTCCATCTAGCGTTACGTAAGTGCTGTAGCGGGTGCAGCAGAGGGAGAGAGAACAGTGGGAAGATGAAGTAGGTGAGCCAAAAGTAGAGGAGTGTCCGTGATTTTATGCACATCTGGCCGACCAAGTACAGGACTCCGGTCTTGAATATGCTCATGCTGGTGAAGAACGAGAGGAAGGTGGCTATTAAGGTTCAGAGCGCGTGAGGAAGGCTGAAGACGGAGAGAGCGTGACTGAGCTTCGACGGGGGAAGAGTCGAGGCGGATGTGAAGTGCGAGGATAGACCAAACATGACAGTGATACTATGAATGATTCCGGTGAGCCATTTGATACCGCTGAAGATGGAGACGTGCCAAAGGCTGACGACCTTCTCCTTCCGGCTTAGCATGTGGTAGGTAGGTGAAGGCGAACATCATCGCCGAGCCTATGCCACCGGCAGCAGCACCAAGCAGTGAGAGTCAACTGGAGATTGCTCTTCTCAATGGGAATTCCGTTTCTGTTAGCTGCAAGTTTGTATAAGAAAACACTCGATACTTAGTTTTATTGGACAAAAAAAAAGTTAGAGGCCAAAGAAATCAAGAGCTATGTAAACCAAATAAACATAAATTATAATTACATTTTCTTGCTGTATTAAAGAAAAATTAAATTAAATTAAATAATACTCTCTTATCGAAAAAATTACATAATATCCAAAAAAAAACCCACAATTCTAGTTAACTTCAAAAGTTGAGAGACAAAATATCATTTTCTAAAATCTGTAAGTTAAAAACTTTCAAATATAGGAATATTATTAATTATTTATTAGTTTAAATATTTGTATCGGTTATAATCACTCTTTTGTGTGTACAATAAAAATTTTAACTTGGTGTTAAAATAAGTTATTGTGTGGGTTAAAATTTTGTCAAGCCTAATTGCAAAAGTGAAGGCACGCCTCGTGGTCAGATTAGAGAATGAAAGTAATATATATATATATATATCGGACTCGTGTTCAATCATTGAATCATAGTGTGAAACTTGTGATCAGAGAATCCGAGCTGTGGATATTTTATTAGGAATCGATGTTTAAGGGTTATTAGACTTTCATATATCATAAAATGCATACCGGAAGAAAGGAAAAAAAAAAAAAAAGGAAACAACCGGGTAAAGCAGAAGGGCATTCACCTTAGATCCAGTAAAGCCGCGGACCATGAGGCCGAGGTGGCGAGTGTGGGAGGCGGTGGCCACTGCATGAGCAGCCACAATGACGGCCACGTACGGCAGGTGGATCCAATACCTCTTTATAAATCCGGCTGGGAAGCAGAACACTGCGCCGACCAGTGTCGCAGCTCCCGAGATGACTTGATGGTTTGGGCCGTGATCCATGTGGCGCCACAACGTGCCTAACAAAAGAAGCAGCCATAATCAGGCTCACGGCCCACGAAGCTGCGACCCACTTCAGAGGGGATAGTCTGAGATCGTGGATCACGATCGTCTTTTGGGTCAGCCCCTCGTACCTGCAAAATATTAAATAATTTTCTTAATCGTTTTTGAGAAAAAGCTTTTTATACAAATTCCTAAGTTTTACTACTGTTCAGATCTGACAGTGAGAACTCGGCATTTCATTCGGAATGCATTACTTTCAGAAAAAGCTTCGGTACATCGTGGAATCGGATTGACTTACAGCGTCATCCCCTTGACATGGCAGGGCAACCCCTTGTAAATCTCGTCCCATCCATGAGGAGGCTCGGCGAGGGTTGTTGAAACGGTCTGGCTGATGATCAGAGGGAAGATGATCGAGTTGAGAACCGTCTGTGTCGAATATGAGCACAGACCGTAGAGGTACCATCCCAGACCTTCCGATCTTGATGGCAGAGTCTTCTGTTGGTCGGCCTTCTTTCTTGGGCTCGCCGGTGTCTTCGACAACAAAGTGTCTTCACTTGGCCTGGAGGCAACCATCACATGATCCGACCCCGGTCCGATAGGTGATCCAGCTGCAGATTCTTCTTCAGAGGACTAGAGAGCGCCATACGGTTGGGAGCGTCCGTTCAGTGGTCGGCATGCTGCCACTGACTTCAGGTGTGCTGTTCAATGGAGAAGGCATTGTTGCTCGATCCTTTTCTCGACGAAGATGAGTGCGAGATCATCTCAACGAGGTTTATTTTCATAGATTTATATGAACTATGAAGGGGGAAGAGTGGTGGTGGTGGAGTCTTTTATTGAAGGTTTCAGGAACAGCTGGTGGAGGGTCTGTGGAAAAATTATGCTGGACCTCGGTTTGTCCATCTATGCGTGAGCATGATGATGGAGGGGGATATTGCCTCGCACATTTCCTTCCTTGTTCACTTAGCTTGTCATATGTTTGCATGGTTCAATTAAGGTACAAAATGAGTTGTTGACATCGTCAATGTTCTCTGATATTCCTCCTCGTACATGTTGTCTATGTGATCTTGTCTGTTCCTGTGTCATTTCAAGCTGTTTGAAAAGTCTCTTTAACAATTCTCCACGTATTACTTGTTTCTTTGTCATTATTAAGTTGGTAATAAGTTCAAATTTACCATATTATTAGTTAAAATAAAATAAAGTGGGATAGAGGCACATTGCGTCAAACTCACCTTGATTTTGCCTACATCTGTGTAGAGGTTGGCATAGAGGATGAGATCCCCAAAACTTCACATATCGATGCCGGTCACGACCAAATTGTTGAAGCTCGAGTGAATTATGCACCTTGGGCTCCTGAGAGATGTCGATCCTGCCTCACATTTGATCATGACTACTGCAACCAAAAAAAAAAAGTGACACGATAAAGAAGCCAACACCAAATGACTTGCTTGATGGACCCTCCTATGATGATAGCAGAGGACACTTCCATAGAGGAAGCAACCAAGGAGCCACCTACGAGCCCCACTAAGACAAGTAAGAGAGAGAGAGTCAAACCTCCACAAAGACCACCGGCATTGGGGATAAGCACTATTTTCCACTGTGATCAGTAATCCTTATGTGTTAAATAGATTGATATAGCTATAATCCTTATTTTGAGCATACAATGTACTATTCTAGATAAAACACAACAACTATTTTGAGGATAATAACCTAATTTTTAATGATTCTTATTGCCATATAATATAAAAAAATACGAATAAAGTTAGAATAAATGGGTGAATGGACATTAAATGCCCAAGCTGATGTCATGTATATCATTAATTGAAGCATATTGATGGGTATTTTCTCATCACCTCGTTATAAAAAATTTGACCATCATTTTTTTTTTCAAATACATAATTTTCTGTTTGTTAATCTCTAGTTTTCCTATAATTTTTTTTTCTAAAATATCTTATTGCCAAAGCCGATTATAGCCAAAGAAGTCGGAATCATGCTTGAGGTCCAACAAGCACGGTTCTAATAGATGTTCTGATAAGCGCTGCTCTACGAGTAATTTAAGCATAGCAACCCGCAGAGAATGAATTGTGGGCAGCTAAATCACCGCCGTTGATGGGCCATTTTAGTTCTCTTATTTACGGTAAAACCTGATTTTCAATATCTGAAAAACGTGTGTGGGTGCACAATGAGATCTTATGTGCTATCTATCCCTAGGCAAGATGTCACGTGATACCAATTGCTTATCATCTACATAGAAGATCTGATCGCAGTCCCGTATCGTGGATCCACTGGTCCGGGATTCGGGCGCAGTATCATGGATGTACGATAAAGTTTCCCTAATATATAATAATTAAAAAAAATTGGCTTGTCTCGATAAACTCAACTTTGTTGTGATGTTTTGCTGCGCAGAATCTTTGTCCTTTTGGATTCCTGCCCTCAATATTTCTCTTGGTTAATGGGTTTGTCTTTACGTGGTGTGACAGTAGTTATTTATATAAATAAATATACTTATGTACATATATATATATATATGCTTAAATTAATTGGGCTAAAAGATATGCTACTCCCGATAAATCACAGCGCGGACGGGAGATATAATATGTACGGTTCGGTCTGGTTTCGAATTAATTCAAAATGAAGTTAAAATTATTTGACATAATGACTGACGGACGAGTTACAATTTAAGAAATCATAAATAAGCTTGGAATTGGGCTATAAAGGCTGGGCTCACGGTTTAGATTAGTTCAAATCGTTAATCACAGCCTTTGCATTTTCATTTTTTTAATTATTTAAAATAAATAATTTTTTAAAATTAACTTGTATATATTTTACTTATAATTCTAAGCCATAAATTTATTATTTATATCATTTACATAAAATAAAATATTATATTTTTTCAATAAATATTAAAATTTGATGATGGTTTTGGCGGGCTAGGCAAGTGTTATAACAATTTTGTACCGATTACAATTCCTAACTAATTTTTGGGTCAATTCCGATTCAATAGATCTATTTCTTGTACTTGACTCATAAATAACCATTAACTCAATAAGACTAGTTATATGTCAGTTCCAAACTAAACCAACCCATTTAATATTTGTAGTGTGGACAACCAGAAGTGTTTTTTTCAAAATAAATTAAAATTTAAAATTCAATAAATTCTAACTAAATTATATTTAAATTCAATTGTCATTAAAACTTAAAATTCTCTTAATAATATATGTTATTAAGTTATAATATTTGAATTTAAAATTTTACTTGGGAGAAAAAAATCTCTAAGTAATAAATTTACATTTGTACCGAGGGACAAATATTGAATATCTACACATTTATGAAAAGAAACGATTTTTTTAATTTTAAAATTTCTTGCCGTCTATGCTACTTAATCTCCGGTCCATTTTATTAATAATTTGTTCATTTGCCATACACTCAATTTGCTAAATTTATATTATGGATATTAATATCCAGAAAATCTGGTGGAAACTATATCCAGCATCAATCGACAAGATGCTTAATTTGACGTTAAATTAATTTAAAAATATTATGAGAGAAATAATATTCTTATTTATAGAGAGGGAGAGAATCTTGTTGACCGACGGGGCCAGTTAAATCTCGGACTGTTTACCGGGCCGTCTTAAAAATACGCTATAAAGGAAACACATAATTTAGGAAACGACTGTTTTGTCCCCCCTCACCTCACCACTAAGGCCGAATCCTCAGGGACAAAAAGGTAAAAGAACAGAAACAGAGGAGGAAACATTTTCATCTTGGAAACAACGGTGGGAAGACTGGACGACAGTCTGATGAGGTACGAATCCCACTCTCCCTTATAAACGCATTCGACTTGCTTCGCCTTCCGTGATAGTTTCAATCACGAGCAGTATCAAGGGAGTCAAGGGTGATTCGAGAGGAGTTTCACTCGGACAACCAATGGTGTTGCTGCACACGACCTGTATCGACTGCATCGATGTCCAGAACCCAGTACAGCGGTCGGTTCTGAGGCAGCGCCGGTGGGCCGAGGCGGACGCGGAGTTCCTGAAGTGGATGAAGACGAACGCGTCGACCCAGTCGTCCTCCTCGGCGATCTGCGACAAACCCGAGATCTATGGAGGGTTCGCTTCGAGGCAGAAGTACCTGAGGAGCTACACTTTCAGCAAGAGGAAGTCGGCGACGGAGAAGGCCAAAGGGTGGATGCTGTTCAAGGAGAAGGCCGGCTCGGACAAGGCCGGTGAAAAAATGGAGAAGGCACCGGTCGTCTCCAGCAGCAGCAGCAGTGATCAGCGCCCCTGCTCGGTGCTGGAGGCCGTCCTCAGCTTCCTCTTCATGTGCATGGTGAAGGTCGAGGTTGATCAGGATCCAGTCCACTAGGGTCGGCGGGAATTCTCAGTCTCAGACCTCTGCTTTCTTGTACTTCCTTTTGCTTGTTCTGTTCTACCTCTATACTTCTTCCTCCTATTGCAGTGATGGTGTATACGGCTTGGGATTCAATGCAATGTCAGATTTTAGGAATTCACTTGTTCATTAATGGAGATGGAATTGGACAGAGCTTGGAATTTTGGTCGTACATTCTCGTGTACCCCCCTATTAATAGTGTACACAGTGTACCCTTTTTCTGATCAGCTGCTGCTTCAATACAAGAAAGGAAGCCAAATAAGAGACGATGTGTGCTAGGGCAACTTCGTTATCACTAGATAAATTTTTAGGTTTCTTTTAAAATGAGATTGTTTAAGATTTTGTATTTATTTTTAGAATTTATATATTCTTTGTACGATTTATTGAGATATTCAATGATTTTTTCAATATTCTTAAGTTGTATATTGTATAGTTTTTTAAAATTAAACCGGATCGGGTGTAGACTACAGTTCATGAATTAGATTAAGGTTTAATATCTCAAATCATATATTTAATATATAATATTATTAATAAATTTATATATTATG
>CXYZ01003352.1:1901970-1925172 GCA_900006705.1 Sonneratia caseolaris | reverse complement strand
TAAAATAAAATAAGTACATTATAATAGATTTTTAAAAAAATTTAAGTCCGTCGATTTTTTTACCGGTTCAATTAAATTTATCGATTAGACTAGAAACCTACTGGTTCAACCGGAGTTAATCTAATTAAAAGTGCGATTGAGTTTTTATAAGAATCGGATGAGTGGTTGTTTCCTATTGAATCAGTCAAACCGACTAGTTCGGTCTAGTTATTAAAACTATGGCACATCGTTTGATTATCATAATTCAATTTTGTTGATCTTATAGATTATGGGGCTCGCTCGCGGCTTGTTATGATTTTTCTTGCAGGCTTGGCATGATTCTTCTTCAGACGTGACCGGCCTGGAAAAGGCTGAAAAATCAAAAGCTAAAAAATGAAATTAGGACTGACCCCAAAAAAAAAGAATTTTCATACTCTTATGTAAAATTCTGGTCATTTTTTAGGTTATAAAAACCACCTAACAAAGTCGTGCCCCGATTTAAAGAATGAAGCAAGGCCCGAGACCGATCCAAATTTCATAATCATACTAAATGTTTAATAAATTTATTCTAAATTTATAATTATACACTTAATATTCATTTTCAGTATATCTCTCCCTAAAATATTCATTTAATATTAACATTATGAAATTAAAAGAATAATTTAGGAATGATAAGTTTCTCGCCTAATAAGCTCGGGCCCAGACATGGCCTCATTGTGTGCTGGGCCCGTTTTTGCCAGGCCTGATTTAAACCAAAAATAAAAGTAGGGAAGTTTCGGGCTAATTCATTATCTTTGGTAAGGGGAAAAAAACAGAAATTTTGAAAAAGATTTTAGAAGCACGCCAACCGCGTGATCTTCCGGGTGACGTCCCAGCCTGCATTACCTCACCAAACTATGGGAAAGTATTATATATATATATATATATATATCATATATCNTTATTTCACTTTCACTTTATCAATCTAATTAAAGAGCTACACGTTTGCTAACTGTATATATTATTAATTTAATTTATTAAATATAAAATAAGTTAAAATTTTATTTATTACATATTATTATTATTATATTAAATATATTAATTACGTGTATATATATATTCGATACATTTAATTTATAAATAATAAATTACAAGTTAAAAAACTTTTTACCTAAACCATTTAAGTAGGAAATTCTTAAACACGGTACCATACCGCCCGGCAGCCTTACACTCGAACTCGAACTCGGACCATACCACGGTATGATAGAGTTGTAAGGAAAGAGTTTGCGTCTTCCAGGTTGTTTCTCTTTCCAAAATGTTCCCCTTTCCAAAAGAAGAGAGATTCTTTCCTTGCTCTGTTTTCTCCATTTCCCTCATCTTGCTTCTTCTTCCACCGCGGTGCACCGCCTTCGTCTCTCCCTTTTTCCCTTTCCATGGCTGCCTCTTCTTGCCTTCTCATGGATGAGAGGAAAGGAAAGAAAAAGGTTTGCCAATAAGTCAAATGAAGTAAAGCTACTGCTAAGTGCTAATATTCGTTCCTTCCCCTGTTTCCTTCCCTCTCTCGTCACCTCGCCACCCACGGTTCACCTTCCCCTTCCCCTTCCCCTTCTTTCCGCTGCTCTCCTCTCTTCCTGCTGCTTCCTCCTCCAATGGCGACTCTCCAGGACATCGGCGTCTCAGCCTTCATTAACATCCTCAGCGCCATTGCCTTCCTCCTCGCCTTCGCGCTCCTTCGAATCCAGCCCATTAACGACAGGGTCTACTTCCCTAAATGGTACGTGAGTGGGTCGAGGACCAGCCCACGGCGGCCGGGGAACTTGGTGGGCAAATTCGTCAACCTCAACGTCAGGACTTACCTCACTTTCCTGAACTGGATGCCCCAGGCCACGAGGATGAGTGAGGCCGAGATTATTTCCCATGCGGGCCTGGATTCTGCTGCTTTCCTCAGGATTTACGTTCTTGGGTATAGCTCCTGAGTTTTACCTCTTTAAACTTTGTGGGTTTTGTTCAGTGGTGCTCCCCAGAGTTGAGCTACGCTCGTGTTACAATCTTTTGTTGGTCTAAACTTCTATGATA
Source organism: Sonneratia caseolaris (assembly GCA_900006705.1). Taxonomy (NCBI): domain Eukaryota; kingdom Viridiplantae; phylum Streptophyta; class Magnoliopsida; order Myrtales; family Lythraceae; genus Sonneratia; species Sonneratia caseolaris. The sequence goes on along the minus strand of CXYZ01003352.1, from coordinate 1,923,138 downwards.
ATCAGCCGGTTCTTTTGCTTGATATACATGTGAGTTATGTCGTCACATCGGTTGATATAAGTTGTGTGCAAGCGCATTCTTTTATAGGAAAATCGGCTGCATAAGAGTTGACACTGTAGCTATCGTTGGATTTTACTGTAGCTGCACCATAGAAAAATGTTGTCACCTCAGACGTCAATGTACGGCCTTCTTCCGGGTTATGCTCTTTCCCCACTGGACAAAAAGCCCGAGAACCAACTCACTTAGGTTCCAACTAGGGTTGAGTGGAGCCCTGTGATTATTGGAGACTCCCTAATTGATTTTCTCTGTTCACAGGACTAAAAGTCCTTGACAGTGACAAGTGAAAGAGGTGTCATATAACTGGATCTCAACTACGTTGGTTGTAATGTACCATGCTTTGACCAGAATTGCACGAAGCCTTTTCATCAGTGGCTTTTGGGAAAAATTGTGGGGCATCAGCTAACTTTCAACCAGTGTTTTCTAACCTGCATTCAGGCACTGTGAAACTAAGCTTTATAGGAGAATGATTTCGATTTTTGGGTTGCTCTACGTTGTCAATTGGTGGTTAGGCTTCTGCTATCAAGGACTGTTGACTTCATTGCACTGATGAATTGAGCTTAGATCTATGACTTCGCTTCCGATCCCTCTTTCTTGCTCAGTAGACAGCATAAATCAACGGGAAATTTCCTTATTTATGGAGTTAGGTTAATGTCAACACATGTTGCTGTAGCTTTTGATCGGTTCAAAAGATCAAGAGGCTTAGGTTGGGGAGTTTTACAATCTGACATGATTCTGTTATTTTTGAATTTTTATGCTTGTTCGAGGAAATATTCCTATCTAGGATCTATTTTCCCTCCAGTACACGAGGAGGCAGGGATGAATCTAGAAATTGAGTCTAAGAGGCTCTAATATATAACTAAGAGTAAAAGAAAATGAATAAATTGATTAAATTTAATTACTGTTTCACGTAATTTTTTTCCAAATTCACGGGTGGCGATTTCTATGCGATAAACTTCCCTGAAAAGTCATATCTCTATGCTGCAGTTTAATAGTTGGCTTTTGATGTCAGCTCCTGCTTTATGTATGGATTTCATATATCTGACTAGCCATTTTACTGTTCTTGCAGCTTGAAGATTTTTGTGCCAATCACAGTTACTGCACTTCTCATTCTCATTCCAGTCAATGTATCTAATGGAACGCTATCATTTCTGAAGAAAGATTTGGTCATGAGCAACATTGACAAACTATCGATATCAAACGTCCGTCCTAAATCGATAAGGTACTCTTTTATTGAGCGTATCTGTATTGATTCATGCTGTTGATTCTATTTTGAATAATATTAGGAGCTGCATCTATGTTGTCTCCACTTTTAGTCATGGAAAGTTGAGGCTTCTATGTTTTTAGGAAATGCTAGCTAGACATGTTTGTGTTTTTTATTCTGTGCAGAACTTCTATCTCAGGTTCTTTTTTCACATCGGCTTGGAGTATTTGTTCACCCTATGGACATGTCTCATGCTTTACAAGGAGTATGACTATGTAGTGTCGATGAGGCTGAAATTCTTGGCTTCACAAAGCAGGCGTCCCGAGCAGTTCACGGTGTGTTTGTCGAACTTGATATGCGATCAGTGCCCTCCTCTCTCTCGGTTAATTTTGCTTGTCTTACACTTGTACAATCTTTCTTCAATAAACTTTTTGTTGCACCTTACTTCTTGCAGGTAGTCGTTCAGAATGTGCCTCATCCTCCAGGAAGGTCAATATCGAACACGGTGGACCACTTCTTTCAGACTAACCATCCCGATCACTACCTCTGCCACCAGGTAGTAATTTCTAAAACGGCTTATTTTTATGTGGCCTGTTATTTTTGTCCAGTTTCTCGTTGATTTAATGAGAGCAATTCAACTTCTTTTAAATTCAATCTCAAGAAAGATAGAGAGGTGAAGGATAGCGTTGATGAGTTGAACTGCTTAGGTCTACTTACAGGAAGTTCAATTTTGAGTCTTCTTTCCTCTCACGATCGTGTTTGCTTCGTTATTCAATTCAGGCAGTCTACAATGCGAACAAATTTGCTAAACTTGTGAAGAAGAGAGACCGACTCCGGAACTGGCTGGACTATTATCAGCTTAAGTATGAAAGACATCCCGATAAGAGACCCACCACCAAGGTTGTCTTTTCCTCGAGCCATGCTGATAATATAAACAATTCATCTGATAGTTTGTCAGTAACCAAATTCTAAGTTCAAACTTTTTTCTGTTCTCAGAAAGGCTTCTGTGGGCTCTGGGGTGAACGAGTTGATTCCATTGATTACTATGGTCAACAGATCAAGGAGCTCGAGAGAACAGTAAGTTATGCTCGTACTTATTCAAAAGTTGATCACACGAAGGAGGATGGCAATATCCTGATAGTACAGATTTTTTATCATCAAAATTTGCGCCAACATGATTTGATTTTTACTCTTGATAAAACAATTTAGTCATTATGCCCAAAATTTGAGAATGACAGCCAGTTCTAAGAAGAGCTAGCCTCTCCAGATCCAGACCCTTGATCTGTCATGTTTCCTCCCTAGAGCCCCCTTTGATTTATCCACCACGGGCTTTGATCTGTGAAGTTGCTCAGACCCATGCAAGTATGGGGTGGCACAGGCTACCGGGATTCAGCCTAGATTGACAAAAATATATAAATATTTTTGTATATATTCTGATTTGTGTGAGAACCATCCAAGTCACAGCTCTCATTCGTTTCTCTTATGGATGTCCTCACCTTATTTGATAATTCTATTTCTATAGGTTATTTTTGTCGCTTTCATTTATAATCTGGTTGGCTGGATAAACCTTTAGTTCAATCAATGAACCAGCAGCTTGGTCAGTTTAAAGTTTTTTAAATTGAAGAATGATAACAGTACTAGCACGAACTGAAATATATATTCATATATTTGTTTATGGCACAGCCTTTGGATGCCTAAAGTTTAGTCTCATGCTTGTTATTTTCTATACAGATGGCTTTAGAGCGTCAGAAGATTATCAAAGACCCGAAATCTATCCTACCAGTTGCTTTTGTTTCCTTCAATTCACGATGGGGGGCTGCTGTTTGTGCACAGACACAGCAGACCAGGAATCCTACCCGGTGGTTGACAGACTGGGCCCCAGAGCCACGTGATGTGTACTGGAGAAACTTATCCATCCCATTCTTCTCTCTGAGCATTCGGAGGCTTGTGATATCGCTGCTAGTTTTTGCACTGGTGTTCTTTTACATGATACCAATCGCTTTTGTCCAGTCTCTTGCAAATCTTGAGGGCCTTGAGAGAGTTGCTCCTTTTCTCCGACATGTGATCGAAATGTAAGCAGAATACATTGCTATTTGGTTCTGGATAACCTGGTAATCTATCCAGCTCTCGTGTATTCTTTTCAGAGATCTGACCTAGCCTTTCACACACCGCGTACTATGAAGTACAGATGCATCTTTTTTACAATTTGTACCTATTCGAATAGTTTTCAAAAAGAGGGTGAAAATTAACAAGAAGCAAACATTTTGTTTCCTATATCCTTTATTTAACAGTGAATGTTCAATTTTACTTCCAAGTTTTATTCAGACCAGAATCTAATCCCAATTGGCGTTACTGCAGGAAATTCATCAAATCATTCCTACAGGGTTTCCTCCCAGGATTAGCTCTCAAGATATTCTTGTACATCCTTCCAACTATTCTGATGGTTATGTCAAAGATCGAGGGATACATCTCTCTCTCAATGTTAGAACGGCGAACTGCAGCAAAATACTATTTCTTCATGTTGGTGAATGTTTTCCTGGGAAGTATAGCAACTGGAACGGCCTTTGAGCAGCTGGATGCATTCTTACACCAGTCGCCTACCCAGTATGATTTCCATCTTAAGCATGTAACATGTGGTTTTGAAAACCAGATAGAAGTGGCCTATCATATATCAACCAGTTCAATGGCTGCTCCATTGGAAACTATCCTATTGCATATTTGTCTGCATCAAACCTAACTTTCTAGAAAAACCTGTATCCTTTTCTTGCAGAATCCCAAGAACTATTGGGGTTTCAATACCCATGAAAGCTACCTTCTTCATCACATACATAATGGTTGATGGGTGGGCCGGGATCGCAAGTGAAATTCTTCGTTTAAAGCCGTTGATTATATTTCATCTCAAGAACATGTTTTTGGTGAAGACTGAGAGGGACAGGGAGATGGCAATGAACCCCCCAAGAATTGATTTCCCCGAGACCCTACCTAGTCTTCAGCTCTACTTTCTTCTAGGGCTTGTTTATGCTGTGGTGACTCCAATTCTCCTGCCCTTTATTCTGGTCTTCTTTGCTTTCGCACACTTGGTGTACCGTCATCAGGTCAGTATATACCATGATTTTTTATTTAGCTGGTTGTGTGTGTGAGTGATAATATACGAAGTTGGAAGCAACGAGAAGGTTCAGGTGAAGTGATCAAACCACAGCATTTCATCATATTTCTTCAGGGAGAAAGTATGCTATTCAGAAACTTGTAGCAAATTGACTGGACTTTGAAATATATGAGCTCTGAGTCCAAGGAGCCGTGGGTTTTAGCATGGATTTTACATAGTTCCCACTAGAAATATGTAAATGACCTCAAATTTATTGAAATATTAATATCATAACTCTAGATTATCCTTGGTAACAACAGAATGGAAGTAGGGTCTGAAGAATAAAACTATAATGTGGAAATATTAGCTGAATTTACCATTAGTCTGTAGCTTGAAATGAGAATGGTCAGTATAATTTGGATCGACCATTTTATATTTTTCTGTTCTGTGACCAGATAATCAATGTCTACAATCAGAGTTACGAGAGCGGGGCGGCTTTCTGGCCTCACGTACATGGCCGCATCATCGCAAGCCTAATAATATCTCAACTACTTTTACTCGGTTTGCTCAGCACGAAAAAAGCAGCTAACTCCACTCCTTTCCTGGTTGCACTGCCCATATTAACCTTGGCATTCCACCATTACTGCAAGCACCGGTTTGAGCCTGCATTTAGGAAGTTTCCTCTGGAGGTAAGTTTTGATGGTCCGTTCAACTTTAAAATTAGTGTCTCAAATTGATGGTTTGTTCTACTTGAGTGAATAAACTAGAAATTATATCAGCTAAAGAAGAAACTTTGGTTAGTTGTAGTGGGGTTGGGAGAACAAATGCAGTTTCATCAGGGCACATTAACCTTGGATTAGAGGTCGAAACGTAGCCTCACTATGTTCCTTTTTACAGGAAGCAACGGCCAAGGATATTGCTGATCGCACTGCCGAGCCCAACCTGAACCTGACAGCATACTTAGAGGATGCGTACTTGCACCCGATCTTCCATTCTATCGAGGTCAATGGAGGAGAGTTGGTTGAAGTTCAGGTAAATAAACATCAGGCACCCATCCCAGGTCCCATTACACCCCTCAGTACTGTCCATTACTACGATCCTGAGCACCCTCAGGATTACACTTACGAGCCTGAGGCCGAGCCCGAGGCCGAGCCCTGAGGTAACAGGTTTCTGAGCTGCTTACAGCTAGGTTCCAAGAGAGGCTGACAACGACCAGTATTGCAAGTACGAGATGGTGATGACTGCTGGTAGTAGGATGGACTTCGTCGAGATTGTGGCTGTGGAGAATGACCCCTTCTGTTCTTCCCCTTTTGGTTCAATAGCTGTGAATGCAAATGATTGTAATTATCTGGCTGAGTTGATGGATTAGTGGAGTTTTCATCATATCCTTGTTTAAGAGTAGATTGACGTTGATGGGACTTGCAAAAGTCATTGAGAGGATAAATTATTGCGAGGGCTTCCTCGTGCACTGTACTCTGCTAATCAAAGAGGTTATATATATATATATATTATATTTTGTGGTGTATATATATATACATATAGAATGGGTGAAATCATAGGCGAATAATGAACTCTTCCGGGGTGATAATTAGAGATTGGAGGAGTCTGGACCCGCTAGATGGTCTCCAACTCCTAGATCGGGCAAAATGCCTAATTTTTTTTAATACTTTAAAACACTTGCAAAACTATTTCTATTAATGGTGTAATTAACAATAATGACATCACTACGATGTTGTCAAGATTTGGACGATTTATATTAACGAATAACAATTTATAACTTCTTACCGGAACTTAGTGCAAAAAATTCCTTTATTATCTTTTTTTTTTCTAAACTTTATGTAGAAATTGGATTAATCGCCCAAGCCCACTGCCTTATCAGTAGGGATTGAATTGGCATTTGTTGGGTAGATTTTTTTTTGTGAATAATTGGGCTACATCATTTTCGGACTAATTTTTCTAACAAAAAACATTATACCAAAAACTGTTTACTATACAAATATAAGATTAAATATGAAACTAACTAAACAAAATCCATCAAATTGGATAAAAAAGGGCAGTCTTCTGATCGAGGACACGGCTTTCCAAGTCCAGGGAACCGAGTCTAACCAAATCATTAAACTATTCTGTTGGATTTGAATATAAACCATAACTATTACAAATTTTATTGAGTTGAAGTTTATGAACTAGTTTGAATTGTTTTTTAGAAAATAATAAGAAAAATTAATAAATTAAATATAAACTGAATTGAAACTAGTAAAAAAAAGTATACCAAAATACAAGTGAATTGAACAAGGAGTTAAAAAAAAGGAAAACATAAAAGTCATAAAAATCTTAGTTAAAGACAACCGAAAATGGAACATTAGTGTTAGTGCACGTATTTAGGATGAAGGTTAGAATGAATCAGTAGAAATTACTCTGCTTAATGGTAAATTAACATACATCTAAAATATTTTTAATATATTCATATTTTTATTTTTAATGTATTTACAATCTTTTAAATATTTTAAGGAAGTGATTCGACCGTTCGAATAATTTGAACTTAATATGAGAACTGATTTGTCATAAACCAATTTTTTAGGTCTGGTTTAGTTTAATTCTTTGATTTTTTTTTTTTGCATCCCTAGTTGGGCCAGCTCTCAAGATGAGGCATCAATTTTTCGAGTTGGTTTTCCTAGACCTTAAAGAAAAACCACTCCAGTTCCATATCCGGCTAACCAGTCGGTTTTTTCGGGTCGAATACGGTAAGATCTTTCATATGTGTGTTGGGTTCCTGTAGAGAACTTGGAAAAGCAAGAGAATTGAAGGGTCTTCTAAGCAAGAATAAGAAGAGCATCCACCCTCCCGTCCACTGAACTGCATGGAATTTTTCTGTCTATTCATTTATCAATCATTAATTAGACCTAATTAGGACAGTTTCATTAATGGTCCCTCCTGACGTATGACTACCTAAGATTTTCTCACCACTCTGTCCCCTCTATGGCTGACCATGTTAATTGCCCAACTCATTAATTTGAGATTCTGAATTCTGTTTCTCATTGAACTAATAAGGGAAGTTTTCGGTTGGGATTCGTCTTGGTTTCGCCTGATGCATTCATTACCCACTGTCCAATGAATTTTTGCTACCTTAATTGGTATCTACGAACACGTGAGCTCCAATTAATCCATATTTCAATTAGTCATGAGTGAAATTCGTATCAAACCATGTCAATTAACAAATTCGAGCAAAATTTTCCCGGGTGTTGGAGGGGATGGTTCTTGCTGCATGGGGCTTGCCCCCGATCCACAGTGTGCAATATGGGATGACATACAAATTCAGGGTGCGAAATAGAATTAATGGAAAATGTAAGCTGAAAAATCAAAATACTTGGAAAATGGTTTCCCGTCTTCAACGGCTTATATTTTTCTTGTCGGGCAAACCATGCTTCTTCCTGTTCCTTCTTCTTCTTGAAGGAGACGAGCAGCCGTAAGGGGACTGGATACGGATCCGAATCTAGTAAATGGCGGCGACACACGTAAACCCCACAACTGAGTTTCCGGCCTGGTACTCCCCGGAGACGGGAATCTACGACAGCACTCACCCCTCCATCCCATTACCGGATAGTCCGTTCCTCGATGCAGTCTCCTACATCTTCTCCCACACCCATGACGGCCTCTCTGCCTTCGTTGACTCTTCTACCGGGTTCTCCATCTCCTACTCGGAGCTCCTCCGGCTCGTCAGTTGCATGGCCTGTGGGCTCCGCCAATTGGGCGTCTCGCGAGGTGACGTCGTCCTTCTCCTCTTGCCCAATTCCGTTTACTATCCTGTTGCCTTTTTGGGCGTCCTCTACTTGGGAGGAGTCGTCACCACCATGAATCCCCTCAGTAGCCTGTCGGAAATCAGGAGGCAGGTCGCTGATTGTGGGGTCCGTCTCGCTTTTGCTTGTTCTGATAGGTTGGAGGAAGTTAGGAGATTGGGTGTTAAAGTCGTCGCCGTTCCAGAAAATGCGAATGGGGACTGGTACAAAGTCGAGTTCGTGGACTTTTATGGGCTTATTTCAAAATCAGGTGGGGTTGAGCTTGATTCTGTAGCTAAGCCCGTTATTACGCAGGATGACAAGGCTGCGATAGTCTATTCATCGGGAACTACTGGTTTGAGCAAAGGGGTTGTGCTGACTCACCGGAATTTAATTGCTATGGTCGAGCTTTTTGTGAAGTTCGAGGCCTCTCAGTACAACTTCTTGAGTTCTGAGAATGTCTATTTGGCTTCTCTGCCCATGTTTCATATCTACGGACTGTCTTTATTCGTGTTGGGGCTGCTTGCACTGGGTTCTAAGGTTGTTGTGATGCGGAGATTCAATCCTAGAGAGGCTGTTAGGACCATTGATAAGTATCAGGTATCTCACTTTCCAGTTGTACCGCCAATGTTGAAAGCATTGACAAAGGCTGCAAAGTCTGCCAGGGAGACCAGTAGTTTGAAGAGTTTGAAGCAGGTTTCTTGCGGAGCTGCTTCTCTCAACCGGAGAAGCATAGAGGAGTTTGTTCAGACTCTTCCTCACGTGGACTTTATTCAGGTTAAAAAGAAAACCAAAACTGTCACTAGCAGTAGTTGTTTTGTGATAGGTGATCCTGTAGCTGTTCTTCCTTTCATTTTAGACAACAGAAGAAGAAATTGTACTATGTAGATGGACTATCTGGAAGCTGTATGTCTTAAATTGCTTGATTGCATTGATTCATTGTTACTCGCATTATATGAAGATATAGCGAGGGTATTATTCTTTTCATCTAAATTAATCTGTGATTGTCTCTGTAGGTGAAACATATGGAATCCAATATTTATAAGCAAAAATATTTAATATCAACCTCCTCTTCTATGAAATTTTGGGACAGTTTTTAATTTATTCGCTCTTCTTTGCTGGTCTCCCTATATCTGAGTATTTTCTCAAATTTGAGTGATCCTGCTTGATGTCTTTGATGTTGATAGGGCTATGGGATGACTGAATCAACTGCGGTTGGGACTCGTGGCTTCAACTCTGAAAAGTTTCGAAAGTATTCCTCCATTGGACTGTTAGCTCCAAACATGCAAGCAAAGGTGGTCGACTGGAGAACAGGTTCTTTCTTGCCCCCTGGTGTTACTGGGGAGCTTTTAATGCGTGGGCCAGCTATTATGAAAGGCAAGAATTTCTGAGCATCCTTTTATACTGCTTGTCTTTGTATATGCTAGCATGTATTATTCTTTAAATCGTTGGCATATATCAGCTATTCACTTCTCCAAAGATCATTTCGAGCATTTGTTCATCAGATCATGCAAGAATTATTTTTGCATGGCTTCAGTAATGGAAACCATTTCTGAGCATCCATACTCAACTGATATGTTCAGGCTTAATGACTTCTGGCACATTCTTTAGTCATTGTTGGATATTATCTTCATTCAAATGATTCAACTTCTAATGGCTCTTCAGATACCTGTTTTTGTGAATGTGTGTGCGCGCACTTATATTGATAAAAGAATCATTTGTTTTGACCTCTCTGTGAATACATAGGATCACAAGTTGCTGTATCTTTTAGGCTACTTAAATAATGCTGAAGCAACTTCATTGATGATTGATGAAGATGGCTGGTTACATACTGGAGATATCATTCATTTTGATAATGATGGGTTCTTACATATACTCGATCGCTTAAAAGAGATCATCAAGTACAAGGGGTTTCAGGTATAGACAGGCTTCATTCAGTGCGCTTCTTAGATAAATTACAGCTTTCCTGGAAAACATGAAATTCTTGTGATCTGATTATATGAATTTTATTCTTCTCTTTCTTCTCAGTTTTGCAAAGAGCTTTCAAGCGAAAATAAAATGTGAAAACTTACATATATTACTCTCTTTTGGCAGATTGCCCCTGCTGATCTTGAAGCTGTCTTGATCACCCATCCCGAGATAACTGATGCAGCTGTTGCAGGGTGAGTAAGAATGTGACCCCCTTGAATATTTTAGATTCATTATCAGAATAATCAAAGCATGGCCTCTGAAAGATTTCTTGTGAGGTGATTCAACATTGCATTTGACTGTGAAGAATTCTTAAACATACTCATTACTGGACCAATAGAAGTGGATAAAAATAATTTAAATATCATCTGCCTGAAAAAAGAGGTGAGTGTCTACCTACCTATATTGATCAACTTCATCTCTTCAAACTTTTAGGGACTTTTCTCCTCTTTACACATAAATAGAAAGAGTAAATACATAATTCTGTCCATGAGAGGTGCATTATCCATCAAATTCATCATGGACAGATTTTATATATCAGTATCATCCTTTTGAACATTAACTAGGTCCCTCATACATCAAAGTTATTCTACACATCAATTAGGTTCCTCTATACATTAATTGGGTCCTCGAGAAGTATACACATTAATTCAAATCCAGTCCATTTTTTAACCTCCTCATTTTCTCCTCCTTTCTCTCTCCCTTTCTCTCCCTTAGCTTCCTTCTCATCTCCCCTCCTTGCCTGCATCGAGACACACTTGCAGTCTCTTTTTCCTCCTCCGCTAAACTTAGCTTATCTTCTTCCTCTTTGTCGTCATCATCATCTTCTACTTCTTCTTCAACAACTTTAATACATTTAACAAAATTAGATTCCATAAAATCTTATAGCTTTTTAATAATTTGAGTAATATAGGAGTACAAAATTTTTCAGTTGAAGAAGTTCATGTGAAAAGTTACAATTAATGAGTCATTTGAAACTCTCTCTCTAAGCTATGATTTCTTTGATGATACCTTTTTTTTTATTCATAATTGCTAAGTATGAGTTCTACAAATATTATATAGGAATAGCGGGAAGAAGTTCGGGGAGGGGTGTTCTTTTGATTGAAAGGAAATTGCATTAAAATACTAACAGCTAAAAAGTTCGAAAGTAGAAGAATCTATTCCATTCCCTCTATCCTATGGTAAATTGTAGGAGGTAGAGAGGAGATTGGCATAAATCCAATAAAATGAAGGGAATTAACTGATTGAGCAATGTTGTGAGCTAGGAAGTCCGCGCTGCGTATGTATTTTATAGACCAAGAGGAGAAGCCAATCAAAATGGAATGGACTTGCTTAGTTATGTGCTTTAATGCCGCCGTATGATGAGTTCCCATTTATAGGAATTCCTCTATAATATCCTTTGCAACTTCTGCAAGTTGGAGTTGCTTCGCATCCATTTCCTTAGCTCTCTGGATTCCTTCAAACAAGGCATATGCTTCAACTTCTTTTGGGGAGTAAACCTCCTTAAAGGTTGCCCATTCTACAAAACATAGGGAGGGATGTTCTTGTTCAATTTTTATCCATTTAACGAAACCAGATTCCATAAAATTTTATTCTTCTTTTATTGGCCTAGTGCTTTTTTCTAATGACTTTTGGAGGGAGTAGAGGAGAGGGAGGGAAGAAAAGGAAGAAGAAGGATCAAGTTCGAAGGAGGTTCAAGTTTGAAAGGAGGATGAGAACATGTGACTGAGAGAGATACAGAGAGAGTGAGAGAGTGAGTGAGTCACTGAGAGAGAGAGAGAGAGAGAGAGAGAGAGGAAGAAGGGTCGGTTCAGAGGAGAATGATGAGAGAGAGAGAGAGAGAGAGAGGAGGAAAAAGAACTTTTTGAGTTTGGAGGAGGAAAACATAAGAGAGAGAGAGAGAGAAGAAGAGGAAGAAAGGTCGGGTTCAGAGGAGAAGGGATAAGATAGAAGATGCAGGAGGTGGAAAGAGCAGGAGAATGAGAGCGAGAGAGAGAGAGACAGAAGAAGAAGGAGAGGAAAACGGGTGGGTTTTGGAGGATGAGACGAGAGATAGAGGAAGAAGGATGAGGATGAGGGGGGAAGAAGAAGTACCAGGTTTGAGGTAAGAGGATGAGGAGAGAGAGAGAGAGAGAGAGGAAAAGGAACAAAGGTCGGATTTGTCGTAGGATGCGAGAGACAAAGAAAGAGGAGGAAGAACGGTCGAGTTTGGAAATGCTTAATGAACCAGAGAAGAAGAAGTATGTGTATAGTGAGAGGGATGTAAATATTGAACAGTTAATATTACTCAGGGACCTAAATACTGACTCTATTGAAATTCTTCTAACACCGTTAAATGTTGAGTTAATGGAGGGAGAGTATTAATCTAAAAAAAAAGACTCTTAATTGATGTGTATATCTCTTGGATCTAATTGATGTTCAAAATAATGATATTAATATGCAAAATTTGTCGACAATGAATCTGATGGATATTGTGGGATGAAATTATGTATTTACTCAAATAGAAAATTGTTGGCTTTGTTCCTCAATCATCATCATTCTTAGCTTGCACGATGCTCATCCTCTCTCCTGCACAGTGCTGTAGATGAAGAATGTGGAGAGATCCCAGTGGCATTCGTGGTTCGGAGAAATGGAAGCAGAGTCTCTGAGGATGGTCTCATAGACTTCGTAGCTAAACAGGTCTGTCAGCCTCTAAGTTCATACTCAATACATTAGCCGAAGAAGTCCGTATAATATAATCTTATTTTGTAACTTGGGTTTCAGAAAGATATAGTGGATAACATAGTTGGACTGAACCGCTTCCGCCGAATCTCTTCTGGGCATTTGACTTAAATTCTCTAAACAAGCAAGAAATTTATGAAACTGATAATCATCTCTTGTTGATAGGTTGCGCCATACAAGAAGGTGAGAAAAGTGGTCTTCACTCGCTCAATACCGAAGTCTCCAGCAGGGAAGATCCTCAGAAGGGAACTAAAGAGGTTGTTTGCCTCTCGATTGTGAGGCCTATTCATCATCAGACACCATCTTTAACTCAGGTGATGATTTTGTTTCAAACCATACAAATATTCTATAGAGAGGAGAATAACAGGAATCGAGACCAACTGGCTTTTAGGGCATTTCTCCATGTGCTGGATGAAATTTGTTGGTAGACCTTGAGATTTTTAATAAATTTGTCGAATAGTTTTAGGATGAGTTTGTGGTAATGAAAGATTTATCTCTATGAACAGTGGGCTCCAAAAAAGTTAAATCATTATCCTAAGTAATAAAATCAGGTTGAAAAGTGTGACAAACTAAGTACAGACTCTGACCAACTTCTGCATTGAAGATTGATCTCCTGTTATTGTTCTCTATGTTACAAATCTTTCATTGAATCGACGATTGAGAATTAAATATGCATCTGGGTGTTGCTCACTCTAGTCAAAGCACACCCCACCACGCCAGAGAGGGAACTTTGAACCATGATGTCTAAAAAATAGTGCGACAAGGGAAAAGAATATAGACTTAATGGGTTTCTTCAAGCTTTGGTGGCTTCCAATGGAGCGGATGCTTTCTCGGCAACAATCTGCTCGAAGAGTTCTCTGATCTTCAGCCCAATTATGGTCTGGAAGAGGCCAGTCCCATTGTTGCTGCCGGGGAAATCGGAATGCTTCAGCATCTGCTGAGTGACCTCACCGTAGAATTTAGTGGAGAGGTTGCTCAGGTGGCTCTCGACGTATATGAGCTCGTCCAGTCTGTCGAATTGCCCATCCATCTCCAAAACAGAGACCTGGTAATCGCAAATTAATGGATCAACACGAGTTAGGCCGTCTGTGTGCCCTCAAAGACCGACCCAGGTAAGCAAGGCTGAGAGCTTCCGAGGATCAAGCGAAGAAAACGAAGCGATTCGGGCAGGGTGAGATGAAGGCAGTTGGTACCTCATGGCGAAAGTAAGTCTCGGGGCCGTAGGTGAACTTGATGCCGGGGTAAGAGCAGGTGAGCTTCCTTCCACAGGGGATCCATGAGATGGTGGAGCCCTCGTCGAACAGGTAAACGGGCTTGAAGTGCTCAACCTCTTCCTTCATTATAAGCCTCACCCTCAGCACCTTCCCCTCGTTGTCGCCCGGTATCAGCTCCGTCGGCAGCACCTCGATCACCGCATCGGCGTGCTGTTTCTGCGGGTCTGTGAAAAACCCAAAATCTCCATACAGTCACCGACTTGGCTATGACATTAACAGATCTCTCACGGCTCTAATACTAATGTGCTTTCTTAACTATATACCAAAGTCCAGGTTCCAGTCTTGGATTGGGGGTGACTTGTTTAGTTTACAAAAGAAGCGGGGTGAAATTACCAATATAGGCATCGAAGTCGGGCTTTCTGGCTTCAATGCTGGCTTTGATGCTCTCAAGGGAGTGTCCTCTCTCAGCCATATCCCTCTGCAGGAATGTCACCACAACTTGAACTATTATCATTCTAATATATTTTTATACGCACCGATTTTATTGACTGATTTGATTAATTAATTAATTTGGTCACAAGCTCTGTGGGGAAAAAAAGAAAAGAAAAGGGGAAAATGAATGTTACCTGAATTTTCCATGCAAACTTGACCTCATTGCTGATGTCCAAGTAGATGCTGAAGTCCAATAGCTCCCTCACGCGCCGGTCAAACCTGGATTTCCCCGAAAACGACAAAAATTATTTGTAATTGATGGACCAAAATGCCCACGGGCACGATTGATCTCACATTCCTTATCCTTGCCTCCTTTGTTGAGCTACAAGGAGTTCTACCATCCATGTATCCATCCATCCTAGGCCACCAATATCTGGTTGATCTATTTATTTATCTATCACATATTCTCGAAAAACAAAATATGAAAATTGCACAGGAATTATACTCCATCCATGAGAGTCAAACTTACGTATCTTGGTTCCTAATTTAGGAAGCGGCTAACCTTACTAAAATCTCCTATCTCTTGACATGGAACCATATACTGACAAGAGGAGTTGGCAGTGGCATGGCAGAGGACGGACCGAATGGAGGCCCAGCCGATTCTGGACCCACAAGACGAAGCGCCAGCCACAGCCTCAAAACGACAGAAGAAACGGATAAGTATCTCACTCCCGACTCTCGATTGAAGATAAGATATATTTGAAGATAAAGCTCTCATTGCTCACTTCCCACCGTTTTCAATCTCCATGAACACCACACAAACTTTTCCTCAGGTTTCTGGACCCCTAAATATCAATGATAAACGTATGGGAACAGAGTTAATGCTCCTATCAGATTTCGAACACTGACCATCTTTCACTGGGGGGAGACTCATCGAACAGTTTCTTGGTTTTACAGCAAGAGAGAATTGATGTTGATGCATCTCAATCTGAAAACCAAGTGACTGTACATCGGAAGAAATGGAAGGCGGTCACAAATGAAATGGATACTACTTATAGAACAAGCAGAGGAGAATGTTTTGTGCGTGATTAATACGGTCTGTTAGCGTCGGAGACTATGTGATGACCCGACAAGTGTTTTTTGACTGATCGATGGAAACCAAGGCTTAGAGTAAAAGTGGAAGAGAGAGAGAGAGAGAGTAGAAGGAAGTCTTTCTTACATTGGGTGAAGCCCTTCGATGACGAGGATCTTGGGGGGCTTGATGAGCTCGGGAGGGTCGAGCAGCCCGGTGACGTGGTTGTAGATGGGCTTATCCACGGCCTTCCCTTCCTTGAGAGCCTTAACCTGCTCGTACATCAGGTCGAAGTTGTTGGCCCTCGGGTCGAGCGCGGTGACGCCTTTCTCCTTCCTCCCGGTCCGGTCGAGGGAGTGGTAGTCGTCGAGGCAGATCACGGTGGTGGTGTCGCTGATGAGGGTGTTGGAGTCGGGGTTCCCGCCCTTTGGGGGCTCCGCCGCTCCGCCAAACACGCTGGTGAGCCGCCTCATGAAGGTGCTCTTCCCGCACCCGGAGTCAGCGGCGAGGCCGATGACCACCGTGTCGCCAGCGGCCGAGCACCTGACCACGAGGGCGGAGGGGCAGGACGGGCCGCCGCTCCGGCTGCCTCTCCAGGAAGCGGTCTTCCTGTAGAAGAGGACCTGCTTCTGCTGGGAGAAGCCCAGCTGAGGAGGAGAGATGAGGGACTGAGCTGTGTGAAGTGTACAAACTGCCATTGTTGATCCTCCTTCTCCTTCTTTCTGATGACTGCTGCTTTCCCTCTGGGAAAGGGTATGTATGGTATGGA
This sequence comes from Sonneratia caseolaris, assembly GCA_900006705.1. Lineage (NCBI taxonomy): Eukaryota > Viridiplantae > Streptophyta > Magnoliopsida > Myrtales > Lythraceae > Sonneratia > Sonneratia caseolaris. The sequence continues at coordinate 1,906,843 of CXYZ01003352.1, read as the reverse complement.
GAGGGAAGCAGAGAAGGTAGGGAAGTGGTTTATACGTGTTGGGGCAGATTGAGTTGTCGATGGGAATGGAGAAAGCAGTTTTAATTAAGAAGCGTGAGACTGCCACTGCCCCTTGTTTCCGGACAAATTTCGGAGGTGATCTTCGGCGTCCTGAAGCCCATGGTATAGGGGCAGGACTGTCATTTCAGTCTAGCCAAAATGATTGAATTAGCAAGAGTATGTCATCCTCCTCTCAACTTACAAAATTTAAAAAGCGCCAGACATCCAATTTTCCACCCTACAACCCGCACTTATATCAGTATATTCTCCTCGATTTAAATTTAATTTTTTGACATACTATATAATATTTATAATAATCAACCGATTAAATAATAATAAAATTTTAATTATAGGCCGCTCGTGTGGGATATCGAGCAATATGACGCGAGCGCATTGCATTTTTGTGATGAGAAACAGAGCACGGCGAAAGCTTGGCTGTTATTGACGAGCCTGACCCTTGAGTTTGGATATCTGGCACGCCCACGCGGTGCGACGTGAGTGGCCAGACGGGGGTGAGGGGGGCGGCCCGTGCCCAGAGGTGTGGAGGCAAATCACCACTCCGTATAAGATCTTCAAAGCTCTCTGGATTTTTCTTAGGGCTTGGGGATAGAGGATAGAGAATTTTTGTGGACATCAGCCCTCTTATTGATTCTTCGGTAAGTTCCAATTCTTCTTCTTGTTTTGGAGCCATAAACTTGAACCAAAATCCTAGAAAATGAAAGAATTTCGAAGAGACTTAAAATGCGGCCGACGGATCAATACTATATCATCATTAATATTCTACGTCGTTTATGCTACTTTTCGTCTATATAAAGACTGATTGCACAACAGTTAAACTCACAGGAAGCAGCTTACCATCTCGAACACTTAAAAAGGCCCTCTCTTACAGACAGGCATTTTTAAGGGACCCAAGGTTTGGATGAGGGGATCTGAGTTCATATTGGAATGGATGAATGGCGAGGTAAACTATCCAAATTACAGATGAAAACAAATAATTCCATTAAAAATTTAAGATTAATACATAAATTTTGTTTTAGTATAAAAAAAATTACACCATCTTGGCTAGACTCGGTAACTGAATCAAATCAGACCCGATTTCTCTCCTATGTGGAGTTCTTGGTACCTATGGGGGTAAGAACAGTGCCACTCGACTCAAATGAAGATCGTCTTTTTCCCTCATGATAGATCGATGTGAAGTTTGTAAGGTTAGTGATTCAAGGGGCGAGCAACAAGCGAAATCGAGATCCTACGCGGGGTGGCTGATCCATGTGCAAAACTCGAATTGTAGCTTCAGGAAGCAAAATGCGCCGCAGCTGACTGAGCACATAGATTTTCATTTGGGCAGTTTAGTTAGTAACGCGAAAAATGCAATCAGAATAATAATTTTGCATAAACTATGGTCTATTAATTATTATTGCTTTATGATCCTACTAGCACTAAATTAATCACCTTTGCCAACTTGCCTTTGACGCTCGCCATCCAAACTTCATGGACCCTCCCCTAATTCCCTATTGGCAAATCTAAATTTAAGTTGAATCAATGCATTCAAAGACAATTTTTTTCTTTCAATTATGCATTTCTTTTGCATCCGTAGAAATTGTACCCACGACCCTCGAGATGTCGGATCATTTCAAAGAATTTGTACAGATAGTATGACGGCAACTCTGATGGAGGAATATATGCGATGATTCGGAGATGCCAACTCAAAAATAGGATTCAACGATGACAAATTAAAATTAGTGAAAGAGATTATTCAACCGCATTTGGAGATTGAATAATATGTGTTAATGTCGGTTTCGATAAGTGGCTCGTGTGAGATGGACCATCGAGATCGTCGCCTCCCTCGAAACTTTGATCCTATGTGGAAAATCAATTTTTATATATGCTATATTATTCTCTCTTATATGTATCTAACTAAGGGAGGGTGAGGGGTCATTCGACTCAATTTTTAATTTCTAAAATATCGTTCACGAATAGGAATTCAACTAATAAGAGATATAAATAATGATTAAGTCGTGAAATTATCATTAGAGTCATAATTATCACTGAAATTGGATATTTAGCTTCAATTTTGAGTAATAATTCTAGTAAGTTTTCTTGGGACGACATGTACCATGTGCAGAATGGGTCAGCATCTAGTATGCATCTATCTTATGTATATGCGGGTTTGTCTATTTGGCGTACTTAGGACACAAGGGAAAAACAATGATAAACTTCTATGTATATTTCACTTATCATTAATCAAGAGATAATTATAATTTCAACACCAATAATAATACCCTTTCAGTCAAATTTAGAAACAAATTCTCACGACATTAAGGGTAAGAAAGCCTAATCATAAGAAAATAGATCAAAATTATCTTTCCCAATCCAAAAATTTTTAAATAATATAAAATATAAAAACCTTGAAGAAAATCAACCCTAAAAATCTTTAAATTCTTAAAATCCTAAAATTTAAAAATAATAAACCCTAAAAATTTAAGAAACCCTGAGAGATTATTAAAAAACCCTAAAAATGATAAAATCTAAAAAAATTAATCATTTCAATTTTTAATAATTAGACATTTTTTCTTTTTATCTACAATATTTTATGATAGGTAAGAAAGAGTTAGTTGGATGTAAGTTATTTTCAATATTAAATGAATGGTAAATTAGATATTCAAAGATTTTAAATTAGTTAATCAATGATCATTTGATCACACGAGGCAAGCGATTATTGCTTATCATATGATGTGCCCTAGTAACACATTTAAAATAAAACCCATTACAAATAAGTAATACTAAATCAGAATTGATGTGAGTAAGACATGGTGCTCAGTACTCAGCACTTACTTAATCCTAGCCGCCCGGCCCCTCGGAGCAAGGATCCGATCCGTCCGTGCGTCCATGACCTGAAAGACGGGCATGACGGAAAAAAAGGGCGATTTCAAAGGTAAAGTCAAACATAGTCTCAACCCACTAGAATATGATGTCTTGCCAGCTCTAGAGTCTTGCTTTTGGGTCTTAAAACAGTAAGAGAGAAGAAACGCGGGACTCCATCGCATGGAAAACGAAATCCGGCGTGCTGGCTGCGGTAAGGCTATGGTATTGTGGGCAGCGCTCCAGAAATCAGCTTACGTGACAATGGGTGACTCGAAGGTGAAGGGGGATTATTAAATCGCATGCCACAGATTCAATCGCAACGTGCTCGGACAGACATCAAACATCGGGCTTGGTACACTGATACGAAAGAGGAAGGGAACGAGACGAGTTTAATACAGTGAAATATTATAAATATTGAAGGTAGTAAATACATCTTGGTAATAATCTTGGAGATATGAATGAGTCGATTAAATACAAATAAATTCAAGAAAAAGTAAAGCGATGAGCACTTGTAAAACTTCTTTTTACGAATGAGATGTCGTTCTAATATTTTTATCTTATATCTTTAAGATTAATGGAGGAATTTACTTATTACTCTTAATATTATTATTTCATTATACCCATTCCGCATATTCCTCTATAGTGTTGTTATGTTTGGCAAGAAGAAATGCATGGAATTGATTTTTTTGTGCTTTCTCATTATATATTTTTATGTGATTATATTATTAATAATTGTTCATTTCATTATAAAGAATTTTATATTAAATTGATTGAATGGGTATCTTTTTTCAAAAAAAAAATCATGAATATTTATTATATCACTTTTATCAAATTTATATCAAATATATTCATTCACATCGTCTTCGAGATTATCATAAAAATTTACTAATCATTCTTAAATTATTGTATTTTACCCTATTAAACCAAATTCCATTCCATTCCACCCTTCCCCTTTCCACCCAAAACACAACATAATCACCTTTGATTCTTGACGAACCGGGCGGAGAAGAGATTTATGCATGTCTAGACCTATGGATGGCATTGCTCATCTAAGCCAGAGATCGACCACATATCCAGCGCGTGTGCTTTGTTTGTCGTCTTCATGGTCAGTCAACACCAACAACCTAGTATCTGACCAATTGCACATCATTTATACCTATACGTGGCAGCTGATCAATGCCTATACTCTAGATACGATAGATTAAAAGATTCATAACTTAATTAAACAGGCCCATTTTGATAGTAATTCCATTTTGTCCATCTTGGCTCTTCTTTAATTTAAAATTAATCGATGGCACGTACAAGTCCATGAGGCTTGATGGTTTGCCGTACAGTTTTCGGCGACAGTGGGAAAGAGATACGTGCCTCGTTCTCGTTTATTTGCAAAATGTCATTAGTGATATTGCCATTAAGTTTCTTCGTTAAGGGGTATGTTTGGATGAGGGATTGGTAGGGATAGGAAAATCCCTCATCTTGGTATATTCTATTTAGGAGAGTTATGGAGGGATAAAATTATCCCACCATACCTCTTTTCATACTTCTTCGTTTTATTTCTCCACTTTCGGGGAACAGGGAGGGATGATGAGGAATAATAATTGATTTTAGCAAAAATAAATAAATAAATAAAACCCATGATTTAAATAGTAAAAGAGATTATAGGAGGTAAAATATCCTCTTTACCTGCTTTTAAATCTTCTCCCTCGCTCCTCCACAACAGTACTATTTAAACAAGAGATATAAAAGTGTATTTTATCCCTCCATCATAACTTTCACCTCCCCTCACCTTCCCTCCCCTTGGAGGTGACAAGAATTGGCACAACTCATGTACAATAGGGAAAAAACCGTACTTGAATTGGTATTTTTAAGCTGTATGATTTTTTGAACCGTGAATTATGTTGGTTTGAAAGTATGAAAATAAATTTTATAATAAAAATAAAATTATGAGAAAAATATTAGAAGTACTTAATTATGC
>CXYZ01003352.1:1873520-1898800 GCA_900006705.1 Sonneratia caseolaris | reverse complement strand
GACTAACATTATAACTATATTAATGATTTTGATTATAAATCATAATTAAATTATAATATTATATTAATTTATTTGAATATTATATTATTAAACATGCGGTTCAACCCATTGAACCCCCGGTCCAACTCATGAACCCATGAACCCATACCTTGACCGGTTCCCGGCCTGGTCCAGTTTTAAAAACTATGATTGAAACTATTTGGTGAGAGTGTTTTCCAGCAGATGACTATGTCAAATATCGAATAGGAGAATGGGTTTTACGTACGTGCCACTGTTTTCTCACTATAACATCAAATAATGATTCTAAATGTAATCCAAATATTCTGATAATTTAACAATATTTGAATTATATGTTTTATAAACATGAAAGATAATTCAAATAATCTTAGTATTTTAGGTTCGATTGGACTCAATAAGACGATTTAATTTTAGACCTGTCAATTTAGGTCGGCATGACCCACCATCTTAGCCGATCTGAAAATCTCGGCCAGTACAAATATTTTGTCTTCGGACCATCCAATCTAGCTCAAATTAAACAAAAATAACTCAAAAAAATAATTTTAAATAATTTAATATTTTAAAATAAATTTTTATATAATATAATTCACTCATTAATTTAAATATTATATTAATTTAAAAATATAATTATCATTTTAAAAATAATTTCAAATTAACCCTGTTCTTTCAGCCGAACCAATTTTTTGTTCGACTATTTAATTTGGTCCATGCCACTAGCTGTGCGCTGATGCTGTTACGCCGTTTACACGTGCCGACAATTGACCCGAATGACAAAGTCAAAACCCTAATATAGACCCCTCTCTTCGCCTTGTACCCTTGCTCCTTGGGCACTGGTTCGCTTTCCTCTGAAGCCCCTGTAGCCGCTTCCAGAACTCAGAGCTGAAGCTTCTGCGATGGGGAAGAAGCTTAAAGAATCCTCATCGGATAGCGAACCGGTTGCCCCTGAAGCCATCCCCGAGCAGGAGCTCAAATGCCACAAGAAGAAGGAGAAGAAGGACAGGCACGGAAAGAAAGAGAAAGTGCAAGAGGGGGTCGTAAGATTATCAGCAGAGAACCAGAACGAGTCCGGCCGCAAGAGGAAGAAGAAGCAGTTGGATGAAGTGGACCCGGAAATTGAGCTGAAGAGCGAGAAGAAGAAGAAGCATAAGAAAGGGAGCACAAAAGATTCGAGTGAAAATGGAAGTATTGGGGCTGGAGAAGAGTTGAGGGATGGGAACGTGGTGGTGAGCGGAAAAGATGTCAAGAATATGAGATATGCTCCAGTGGAATCGTTCGTGGGCTCGAAGCTGCCCGGAGAGGTGCTGGAGTGCTGCAAAGGGTTTAAGGAGCCTTCTCCGATACAATCGAGAGCATGGCCTTTTCTGCTTAATGGGCGAGATTTCATTGGTATTGCCGCGACTGGATCAGGTAGGCTTGCTTGGGAATTGTTAGAAGCCGGTGCATGCAATATATCTATGAACTTATACTCAAATCAATTAAGGCACTTGAACGAGGTGATTTATGAACTTTTTGAGTTTTTCTATTGTACGCCATTCGATTCAAACGGATTATCCGGTGTGTTTTCTACTTAAATGCTGTTACTTGATAAACTGTTGTGTTCGTGCATTTGTTCCCGTAAAGTTGTACCTGCGCGAGAAAATGATCAGTTTATATGTTGTATGTCGGTGGTAGTTTGAAACTGTTTTCAGCCAGAAAATTGGCGTTTTGTAATTGCAGGAGGACTCCACTAAACTATTGCATGATATAAAATTAGCACGATTACTCGATCTTTTATAATTATTTAGTTGATATTGATGATAAAGATACGAACTGCAAGTGAAATAGATGCTACACAATTGAAATTTTAATTTTAGTGCTGAGTTCTGTGGGTGTATAACATGGGTATTTGCTAATAGAGTTTGTTATTTGTTGTGGAAGGCAAAACTTTGGCTTTCGGAATTCCGGCCATTATGCATGTTTTGAACAAGAGGAAAGGGAAGATGTCCAAGGGCAGGAATCCACTTTGCCTTGTTTTGTCTCCTACAAGAGAGCTTGCTCAGCAAGTATGTATTGCAGTAATTTGCTTCTTGTTCCTGAAGATTACGTACTTAAATATTCAGTCAATGAAATTGATTCAGCATACTTGCATGTTGTGGACCTTCATTTCTAATCATGCTTAGCACATCTGGAAGATAGAGTTAAAGACCATAGTTCTACTGCTGGGATGAAATTTTATGCATTTTTAGTATTTGAAAAAAGGGAATCAGCAACTATCATGAGCTCTAAGTCTTTCCAAAAAACCTTGGCACTCTTATTTATCTTTGCCTTGATTCTCTTTATGTCACATTTGTCATATAGATTGTCTGATTGAATTGGAATATCTGCTTGCTAATAGCAAACAAAACTTTGACTTCCTTAATTTACATTTGCCTTGGATCCTCTTCTGTGACATTTGTCATGTAGATTGTCCAATTGAATTGCAAACATTAGCTTGCTATTATTGCAGATTGTTGTAACATCTATTTTTCTTTTAAATAAATCATGCAGATTTCTGATGTTCTAGTTGATGCTGGAAAAGCTAGTGGGGTAAAATCAGTTTGCCTCTATGGAGGAACATCTAAAGAACCACAAAGATCAGCTCTTAAGGCTGGAATAGTGGGTGATTCCAATCCTTTGTTTTAGTATCTTGATGCAATGCAATACGATTATAGCCGTTTGAGGATGTAGTTATTATTAAACTGCATGTCATGTACTCTCTCGTTTTCTGGACTGTGATTATTTTAAATAGGTTATGATGTCTTAGAACATCTAAGCTTGCCAATTTAATCAACAAAGCCAAATTTTCAGAAATTTTAGATCAAGTTCCTTGTAGACTTTGATTTTTGGCTATCCCATCGCCCAAAATTTCTAGATATTTCATGCAGGAAGTTTCCCTTATATCATTGAGAATAAATGGGACCAAATAATTCTATGGAGGTAGTTATTGAAACATAGCACATATTTCCAGCAATTAAATGGATTCTAAGGATATCATACATGTAGAAATTATAACATATTTCAGGGCGCTATTTGATGCTTCATTTTGTTATTGGTGTTTTATGAACTACAAATGTAGTTGAAATGCTTTGAAACCTCATATTGTTTGCAAAACTATGATATTAAATAGTTGAATAGGTAAGTATGTTGGATTCACAGAAAGGGTTTTCTTTTTTTTTTTTATAACTTTATGTTATTTGCCTCCAATACATCTCAACAGTGGGAATATGGAGATGAAATTAGCAGAGAAGAATAAGATGATGGAGAGATATCATCTCGAGAATAATCTAGAATATGCGGGGTGAATAAGATGGTTCTTCAACTTTCAGAGTCAACTGAAGCTGATGAATAGACCATCAAGTGTTTGACAACTGAAGAATAAGATGATGGAGATATCATTCAGAGATAACTCTAGAATGTGTGTTGAATAAGATGGTTCTTCAACTTTAATTTATGGTCAATGAAAACTGATTATTACACCATTTAAGTATTTGATTATTGAAGATGGCAACCTGCCTTTAATTGGCTTTGTTCAATTTAAATGATCAAATTTACTTGACAGAGCTGTTCCTTTTAAGTTATTGAAATTCCATGTCCAGATGTTCTGAGTAAGCTTTAACCCTGTCTCTTTAATTCGTCATTTAAAATGTTACCATGCTTGTATTACTAGTAATTGGGTTATGATACTTTTTTATTGATAACATGTTAACTTTTCTTTATTGTAATTTATAATTGATTAATGAGCTCAATTGCTTGTGCTAATATTCTTCAGGACATTGTGATTGGAACACCTGGACGCTTGAAAGATCTAGTTGAAGAAGGCGTCTGTTGTCTATCGGAAGTAGCTTTTGTGGTAAGTGGACAGCCATCTGATCATGTATCCCATTAGTTCACTGGAAATGGTTGAATTTACATTCATTGGATAGTACGACTGTTATTCTTCTGAAATGGTGAGATTTGAGAGATTGCCAATAGAATGTGCCAAAAATTGGTATGCTTCATCCTGATGTTGATTCATTGTGTATAGTGATAGAATCAGAGTTTTGATTGAATATAAAAAACTTAAAGAAGAAAGCATTCCACATACACCTGATGGATTTTTCTCCACTAGGACCACCAGTCACTGATTGTGAGACATAACAAATTCAGAATCTGAACTATGATGGCTTTTACCATCCTTTTTTTTGTATTAAAGGATGTCCAGGATCCATTTACATTGAAATTGCTGACACACTTAATATTGGGTTTCTTAAAACTTTTGGTGGAAAATTTCAGGTTGATTCTAGCAAAAGTAATGTCAAATGCTGCAAGCTTTGTGATCATTATTCTGGGCAAGATTGATATTTGATTTTGTAGGTGCTTGATGAAGCTGATAGAATGCTTGACATGGGATTTGAACTGGAAGTTCGCTCTATACTGAGCAAGACTTGTTCTGGTTAGTCTACTGTTTTCACTTCCACATTTACTTCTATCATTCCTCCTACCACTTCCCTGATATTGGTTTGTCTCTAACATGTCATTGATCGGCATTTGACTAAATGTTCTGGCCATAACAACTCCCCTATAGTTTTGTCCTTCAGGCTCCTTTTCTTAACCAACTGCAACCATTGTTTAACTTATTTGAGTTGTCAAGAAAGCATCAGTTCTGAGGATGTATAAAACTTAATTTATCTCCATTGTCATCCCTTTACTATCAGTCCCATTTGGATTTATGTTTTTATTAATAAGAGGTTCTGAATTCTTCGCAGTTCGCCAAATGGTAATGTTTACTGCCACATGGCCACTGCCTGTCCATCAATTATCTCAGGAATTCATGGATCCTGACCCAGTCAAGGTGTGCATCTTAATTGAAGTCAATTGTCCATCTTTTTTCATATAAAGTACTGAAAATATGATAACTGCAGGTTGTGATTGGTTCAGAGGATCTGGCTGCCAATCATGATGTTATGCAGATAGTTGAGGTACTTGTGATCACAAGACTATTCACTTTAGCAATGATGCTTCTGGTTCTCAGTATAATGTTTATGGGACAAAACCTCTTGCTATGTAGGTGTTGGATGACCGTGCTAGAGATGATCGATTAGTGGCTCTACTACAAAAGTATCACAGTTCAAAGAGGTACTATGGCTGTTGATCCTGATATTCTCATTTAGCGATCCACAATTGCATATCTATTTACATTCTGAATTTTTAAGAAGTTGATATTCTGCTATCGAATTTGAACTGACAGTTAGTATTGATATATTTTCCAGTAACAGACTACTGGTCTTTGTGCTATACAAGATGGAAGCTTCTCGTGTAGAAAAGATGCTGCAAGGAAGGTGTCATCCTATTTCTCTTAGGCTGTTTACGCATACTTTTGTTGGATAATTGTTATGCAACCGATGGAACACCAATTTTCTATTTTTCCTCAATTTTCTTAGAGGCTGGAAGGTCGTCTCTATACATGGTGACAAAGCACAGCATGATCGTACAAAAGCACTATCTTCATTTAAGAATGGAAGCTGTCCTTTGATGGTAAGTCAGTCAGATTAGCTTTTCAACAGCATTTCGAAGCAATTTTATCATGTATTGTAGGTTGCTTTCATTGAAAAGCTATATTATAGTACAGGAATATGTTGTTTAATCAATTTACAAACTTGAGACAAGTAGTTTGTCAGAGGACAAGCATGTCTGCTTTTGCCTCAGTCAAGTTTTAACTTGCCTGTTTTGTTTGTTGGATTATTTAGGTTCATTCTTTGTTAATATGTTCTGTAGAAAATTGCTTGCCTCGTCATGTGTGCTCAAGGTGGCAATTTCCTCCTAGAATACTTTGATGCACTAGGTTTTAAGGGCTACTTGACTTTAAGCTTCTTTGCAAAAGATTCTGAGACTTGTAATCTCTTTTTCTAAAATGGACTGGCTGACTCGTCCTGTTATTTTTGCATCAAGTGATCTGCATCAAGCATCTATTCTAGGTCCTGATTATCCCTGAGCCCTCTATATTGGTGTCAATCTAAATCATTCTTGTATTTCCTCCATTAGCCATGCACTTTATTCTATCTGAAAACTATATCCTAGGACAGGACAGAGCTAAGTTGATTAGGACCTAAGTGTTTGCTTCACTTAGAAGAAAGAGAGATGAAGAGTAGTCACTTCAAAACCTAGTAAATTGCAAGTTTCCTGTAAAAAGTTGGATATTTTAGAGGGTGGTCAGAATTTTGTTTTGTAATTACAAGTAAAAAAAATCTGGCCCATTTATGCAGAAGCCTGTGAAATTTTGTAGATTGCAACTGATGTGGCTGCCCGTGGACTCGATATTCCAGATGTTGAGGTGGTGATAAACTATAGTTTTCCTCTCACTACTGAGGATTATGTGCATAGGATTGGAAGGACGGGACGGGCTGGGAAGAAGGGAGTTGCCCATACATTTTTCACAAGGGAGAACAAGGTAAAAATTGCAACCTTATTTGGTTGTTTGCTGCTTCTTCAGTTGGGCACTATGAATGATAATTCTAATCTTGTTCTTGTTATGGAATGTCAACTCAGGGACTTGCTGGGGAGCTGGTCAATGTACTGAGGGAGGCTGGGCAAATTGTGCCAGAGGCCCTTCTGAAATTTGGCACTCATGTAAAGAAAAAGGTAATCGTTATTGTATATTTTACTGTACAATTTAGCTCATCTTAGCTTTTTATGGTAAAAATGTAGGTACCCTTTGAATTGGATCCAAATTTTCTAGTGATGAAAAATCAGGTGCAACTGAGAGGAGCCATGGGAGAAATTAATGGGGACTTGATTACTCATGAAATTGAGACATGTTGAATCAGATATTCAAAATTGAACCATACTTCCAGCCCACCCACCCATACATGTTCATGTGCATACACTTACACTCCAACCCATCTCTCTATGTCTCATGAAATGTTACCATGTTATAAAATGCAAAGCTAATATAACAATAAATTCACGAATAATACCATAATAGTGTCACTACAGGATCTATAATCTCAATGTCCTGTTGCCTTTTAAGCTTGGCATTGTCCTTTTCATTTTTTGAGGTGGGCTGAACATGACGGCATAGGTGGAGTTAGCATTGTCTATTATTTGAATTTAGAGGAACATTAGCATTTCCCAACTTTTCATCAGTTGCTAGTGAAGCCCCTTAATTGGAAAGTTTATCTTGTGTTTGCCAATTCGCAAGTGCCAGCATTAGAGCAAAAGCTTCTGTCCTATTATTTCAGGAATGGAAGTGACTTGTGTGAACTGAAACAGCCTATTTGTTTTTTTGCAAGGGAAATAATATATTGTATATGGTGACATCTGGTTGTTTTTTCTGTGATTTTGCAGGAATCTAAACTTTATGGGGCTCATTTTCGAGAAATTTCTGCGGATGCTCCAAAGGCTACAAAAATTACATTCAACAACTCTGACGAGGAAGATTGAAGAGTGATGGGTTTATAGGGTCGATGCTATCATTATTGGGATTTTATCCCTAGGAACCTATGTTTTCTTGTGCACTGGAGTACTCATTGTTGGTTTCAAAGGAAAAAGTAGATCTGTCATCATGGGCTTCTTAAGACTGCAGTATGTTGGGAAGGCCTGAATGTTGGTAGTTTATTTGTTGACAGAACCATAGTTTTGGATTATCTTATATTTGATTATTTTCAGCGTCAATACAGATGTATCCCTATTCATCCAGAAACGAAAACAAAAATGTATCTTGATGATTTTGATAGCCAAAAAAGGACAAAGAAATGCATTGATGATCCTGGGTTTAGTCGGCATTTGCGTGCAAAGTGTCACGGGCTGAGACTCAGTTGCCTGTGGGGATGCCAGAGGATTATATCACAGCTCTTCTCAGGTAAAGTTCTCTCAGAGTTAGTTGACAAACCAAATATATCAGGATAGCAATATCCAGGGAGAGCACTGAGGATGAGCAGGTCTGGTTGCCTTCCATTTGCCTTCTTATGGTAATCGGACCTTACATTATATAGTATTGGTTCCTAGTCTTTGCATCTAGACTGTATCTTGTTGAATTCCGGAACTGGGTTCTGCTGGAAACATGAATGAAACCACATGTTCCTAGTGTCATGTTAGAGCCGATTCATTTTTTCTTTACAGCATTTTGATAATGCTGTGACAAATAGGCTTAACTGTGGCTAAGTATTTGAACTTACGGTCCATTTTTTTGGACTTTTAGTATATTATTATAGTGTAATCGATAAGAGTTTCGTAGATATTTTTAGGTAGGCTTCGCTTTCATTATTTCTCTATCAGTCTTTCAAGTTCCTGTGTTACTGTGGGCACGATGAATTCATTGAATATGGTATAATTATTATCTCGAATAAAAGTTGATTGAGTTAAAGAACCCTTCGGTGCAACCAGCAGAATAATTGGGTTGAAGAATGGAGTCACTGGTTCCGAGTATATCCTGTGATCTTGAAGAATGGAGTCAACACCAATTTCCAGTTAAAGTATGATGTAACCTATGCTCTAGTCGAAATATGCCTAAGTGGACATGTATATCCAATTTCGGATGCACCTATTGCATTTGCGCACGCTTCTTACACATGCTCGTGAAAGGGAAGAGCATATTGGTCACGTATGTGAAGGGACGGACCCATGTCCAACTAGAAGAACAACTGTGGTTGCACCTTCGGGATGTATAAGGTGTTCGCGGTTTGGTTTTGGTAGAGAGACCATTTTGAATCAAATTGAGCTGTATATTTGGTGATTTGACCCGATATGGGATACTAAGCTTAAACCATATTCATTGTATTTTAAAATGACCGATTCTTATGGTCAGGTTAGTTGATTAATCATTTTATATTAAATAAATATAGTCTTAGATAACGAAACACAAATGGCTGGGTTCGATTCAATCTTCAGTTTGGTTTTCTGGTTTTTTTTTTTATTTTTTATATCAAACAGCCATATTGGGATGGGAACGGGGGCCGACGATGACCTCCTCACCTAATCTGCAAAGCCTCACGGTGGAAGAACTATCATGGTGTCGGTATTTTTTGCGACTTCGAATTGGTTCCACTTAAACGGTGTCGTACAAGGAAACGAGGACACGGTGAACCGTGCTGTGCTATTCAGGCGACCTGGTGGTGGTACTAGCACAGCTGCTGCCTTCAAAGGCTACATGTGTTTGGGTCTCCGACATGTAATTCTCGATGACTTCGATCTCTGGATCCTTTTTTCCGGGTGGAGTCTTTCCCATCATGAAATATGAAGCGCACAAACCTGAGATAACGGATGAGTTCCATGATCATGACAACCCACCATCTTTCCACCATCCACTCGGAGGAAGCAACCCAGAAACTTCCTGCAAGTTTCTCAGACACAACTGTCATCTTTTTTCTCCTTCCGCTTGGCGTGGAATTGCTCCGATTTAGGAAATGCCAAACAATTGAAATGTGAACTTAGGCAATGAATTTTACACTCAGGTCTGTCTTTTCCATCCCACCGGCTCTGGCACAGGGCCTCCAGCTCATGGATAGTGACAGCAAGCATTATTTTCCATCGGGAGGGTCACTGGCTGTGCGATTTGATTAATCGGAAACATGGAAGCTCATCTCGTCATCAGCATATGTCATGCATTAGCTGTGTCATTACTTGTGGAAGACTTTTAGGTTTGGCTTGTTTGATTCCTTCACCACACGAGTCTCTTTCGGGTCGAGTATACAATGCTTTTGATGCATAAGCTGAGCCGGTGTCTCCCTTTCCTGGAAATGCACAAGTCGGGCCAACTTCGTACCAATCAGAGAGTCAACAAACGCACGAAACGACTCCACCCAATTGGGTCCCCGAGCCGGTGCCTACTCAGCATAAGAAATCGATGTGTAAACTGATCTGTCAGCGTCTGCATCTTAAATGTAGGGATGAGAGTATCCAACTGAAGAGCAGTGGGCTTACGCATATTTTCCTTGTTAAGGGTGGATGTCTTCGTGACTAAAATCCCCCTTTTTTTTAGAAAAATAAAATTAAAATCCTGGACCCAAAAGAAAGAGTAAGGCTAGGCTCAAAGCTAACTAGATATGGCGGGGAAACTTGTGGTCAGTAAGATTTGAGTATAGAAGAGAGAGCTCACCTCGTGGAAACGTTTTCAATGATGTGGCAAGTATAGGCCATGTATTGACTTAAGCCTCGTATCATGAGAGTACGATCATAGTTTTTAAAACTGAATCGGGTTAGTAACCGGTGTAAACATAGGTTCATGGATCGGATCGAAAGTTCAATGAGTTGAACAACATATTTAATAAATAATATTAATAATATAAAATTACTAGTAAATTTACATAATATCATAATTTAATATGATTTATAACAAAATCATTAATATAACCATTATATTAAACAAAAATATAAATATAAGTCTAGTAAAATAAAATAGGTACATTATAGTAGGTTTTTGTTTTTTTTTTCTAAATTTTAAGTCGATCGGTTTTCTCACGGGTTCAATTAGGTTCACCGGTTGGATTGGGAACCGGCCGGTTCAATCGGATATTTCTCTTTGAATGTGCAATTGGATTTTTTCGTAGGAACCAAATTGGATGAATGGCCAGTTTCCGGTAGAACCAGCTGGTTCGATCTGATTTTTAAAACTATGAGTACAATACCATATTAGAGAAATTAGGAAAAAAAATCTTAAAATATAGGAAAAATTGACTACTAACTTAATATTTTGATTTAAATATGATCTCGGTCAGTAACATTGCGGTGGTGAAATCCTAATCAACATTGAATATTGGTCTACTTTTGCTTGGTAGGTGGCTTCATATAATAAATGAGAAAATCCACCCTTTCTTCGTGGAAATCTACAAAAAGGAAGATTAACATAAAAAAAAATATTTGAAGTCAGCCAATAATAGTGCTCGTTGATTGTGAGGAGATAGGAGAAGAGGGGTGTAAAAGGATTTGTAAAATTGTATAATAATAATAATTTAATTTATAATTAATTAATTATTAAATTAAAAATAATATCGATATATTATTGTTTTTAAAAAAAAATCTTGACTTCAGAGGTTGTATCCGCTTAGGAATGTTTCAATAGGCTATTGCCTGGAAACTCCTCAACAAGAGTTTCTTAGACTTAAAAGAACTCGGGAATTGGGATTATCATGGCAAATTAAGGTCGCCCATGGCTCGTTGTTGAGAAGGTGAAAATGGCGGAAGGTCCAGTGACTTATCTGCTGAGCAAGCTCTCGAGCTTGCTGGAGAATGAGTTACAAGTCTGCAGCAACATCCAGCAGGAGATGATCCTTGTGAGGGATGAGCTCACACGCATCAAGGCCCTCCTGAGGACCGCAGACTCTCTGACGGAGCGAGACGAGGAGGTCAAAGTGTGGGTCGAGCAAATCAGAGACCACGCTTACTGCATCGAAGACGTTCTCGACGAGTTCAAGCTCATCTCGATGAACGAGCACGAGTATGGGCACCGTGGCCTGCTCTCGAAGATTTCTGGGAGCATCAGGAGCATGAAGGCTCGTTACCGGGTCGTATCCGATTTTAGACGCGTCTGTTCGAGGATCAAAAGCATCTGCGAAGGGAACAGAAGGCTGCGACACAAGTTCAGGCGAGCTGGGCAGCTCACACGATCCAGCGAGGTTGAACATATGTCACATGATAACAGAGGAGATGCCATGCTGTTGGACTCGGCTGATGTTGTGGGATTTGAGGAGCCCAAGAAGCAGCTAGTGCAGCGGCTCATCGAAGGTTCTGTAGACAGGGAAGTGATCTCGGTTGTCGGGATGGGAGGGCTCGGGAAGACGACCCTCGCGACGCAGGTCTATGATGACCCAGCTGTGAAGAAGAATTTCCCCGTTCGGGTTCAGGTCACGCTCTCTCCTTCTTCCCAGACCGAGGAGCTCCTCAAGGACATGCTTCAACAGATCAGCAGGCAGATTAAGAAACCGACTTCGAGAAGAACCGCCGACACCTCGAACCGTGACTGGCTGAGGATGATGATAAAGAGTATGCTGCTTAACAAGAGGTACCTTATCCTTCTTGATGACATCTGGCACGTAAACAAATGGGATGCTGTAAAATACGCATTTCCGAATGACAAGCATGGAAGTAGGCTGATGCTCACTACTCGAAACAATGATGTAGCGGCAGCCTCCTGTGCAGATTTCGGAGGGAAGGTCTACGAATTGCAGCCCTTGTCAGAAGAGGAGTCCTGGAAGCTCTTTTGTAGAAAAACGTTTGAGGGAAGCACCTGCCCTCCCCATTTAGAGGAGATCAGCAAATTTATCTTAAGAAAGTGCGAGGGGTTGCCCCTTCCGATCATGGCTATCAGTGGTGTTCTGGCTTCAAAAGACACCCGAAAAGTAGACGAGTGGGACCTTGTGAGGAGAAGTCTCCGGGCAGAGATTGACAGCAATGACAGGCTGAGGAAAATCAACAAGGTGCTTTCTCTCAGTTTTGATGACCTGCCTTACTACCTGAAATCGTGTTTCCTGCACATGAGTGTTTTTCCTGAGGGTCATGTAATTGAGCGCATGAGGTTAATCAGATTGTGGGTGGCAGAAGGATTTGTTGAAACAAAAGAAGGTAGGACCTTGGAAGAAGTTGCAGAAGACTACCTAAACGAACTCCTGAACAGAAGCCTGCTGCAAGTTGTCAAGACAGCAAGTCATGGAAGGGTGAAACTGTGCCGAATACACCATCTTTTGCAGCAAATTGCCATAAAAAAATCGAAAGAGCAGAATTTTGCAGTGAGAGTGAATGAAGAGAGCTCAGAATCACCTGATAATGCTCGCCGCCTTTCAATACACGGCAAGTTCCAGACCTCAGAATATAACAGGTCATTTCCACGGCTGCGCTGTTTGTTCACATCTGGTGTGGACAAGCAATCTGCAAAAGCAGCAGTGCTATGTGCTCCTAAACTGCTCACTGTGTTAGATATGCGAGCTGCCCCACTGAAAAAATTTCCAGTGCAAGTCGTTGATATGTACTCCCTCAGATACCTGAGCTTCAGGTGTAGTGCAGTGGAAACAATTCCAAGTTCAATAGGAAATCTTCAGAATCTAGAGACGCTTGATCTGAAGCACACCTATGTCACTGAATTGCCTATCCAGATAGTGAAGCTCCAGCGGCTTCGGCATCTCCTTGTGTACCGCTATGAAACTAGTTCCTTTTCACACACCAAGTATGGATTCAAGACGCTTGCAGACATTGGGCATCTGCAATCTCTGCAAAAGCTCTGCTATGTAGATGCTGCCGATGAGAGAAGTCCCATAATTGTGAGGGATATCGGGAAGCTGACCCAGCTAAGGAGGTTGTGCATCCTCAGATTGAAGAAAGAGGATGGAGTTGTTCTATGCTCATCAATTGCGAAGCTGACCAATCTGTGTGCATTGTCCCTTTACTCATTGGAAGATGATGAAGTCCTTGATCTGCAGGACCTTGTCTCCCCGCCTCCATTACTTCAGAGGATCTACCTAAAAGGACGCCTACTGGCACTTCCACACTGGATCCCCTCGCTTGATAGCCTTGCCAAAATGTACCTGAGACGATGTCGGCTGAAGAGTGACCCTCTCCAGTCTCTCCAAAACTTGCCCAATCTTGTTCATCTGGAGTTGGAGGAGGTCTATGAATGGAAGGTATTACGTTTCAATGCAAAAGGGTTTAAGAAGCTGAAGTGGTTAGGTCTTGATGAATTTCATGAACTGAGAAGCACACAGATAGAGGACGGAGCCATGCCTTACCTCATCCGATTGACTATAAAGAGATGCAAGTTACTGCAACATGTTCCATCGGGAATTGAGCACCTGACCAGGATCAAGGTGCTCGAATTCTTTGGTGTACATGATGAATTGGTCAGGAAACTTAAGCTAGATGATCAGAGTGATGACTACAGGAGAGTTGCTCATGTTCCTGAGGTTCGTTATGGGTCCTGGACTGATGGGGGTTGGGAAGTCAAGTCATTGGAAAGACCAGGCAGTGAAGCTGGTTCATCTCACTCCAGAGAGAGTGAGAGCAAAAGTGATCTTCCTCCTTGTTGCAAGTAATCAATTTCATGGTTTAGCCAGTATACCACAGTGCTCTAATGTAAATATAGACCTGATATTTGTTTTGATTTGAGTCCCTGCATATGTATTATCAGTGTTCTGCCAAATGGAGCTGTTTAGGATCAGATATCGACTGCTGTTGTTGCTGCTGTGGTGTATTTCATAGTCTGTAAGTTCTCTCTGTCAGGTAAAGTATGTTGAGATGATTGTAGTGTAAGAGCGTTGTTTTCTTTCTTCTCTTCCTCCGTTTTTGCTGCAAATAAGGTGGATGTAGGTCCAGTTTCAGAGTAGATATGGTCTCATTTCTGAAGATCGAAGTTCCCAAATAGATATGGATCTGCTCCATGTGCAGCAAGATTCCAGTAGAGGATATGGTATTGACAGGACATGAAATAATCATAACCTGGCACCCAGTCAAAACCAGTTGTGTGAAACTATCTGTAGAACCTTTCCTTTATGAGGGGTTCGTACTTGTTTCCATAGAAATCGCCATTCTTGCCTCAATTTTCCATTTTGTCAGGATTGGGAAACCACATATTTTCTGCACTTTTTGAGTTTTGCTTACACCATCCGCTGCCTGCATTCTTTTACAATTGTTTATAACACAGAAGTCCTGGGAGAATGTTTCAGCTCTCTGAGTCTTCAAGACCTAGGAATATGATCAAATAAAGCAGTCAGTGAAGAGTAGGTTTCATTTTGTTGCTTTTCGTAAATAAGTTTTAGTTCACCCGAGAATACACAGCACAGTAACATCAGAACTGCGATCAATACAGGAAATGAAGAAACATATAACAAAGCTCGGTTTGGATTCGGTTGAGACAATTACGCAGGTGGATCCACAGTGGAGTTCATCTAAATATGCATCTCATATTTTCCAAAGATCTAATAACCTTTTATCTGGAATGAGAAACAATGGCCCTCAGTCGCTCATAAACTCTTCAAAATATTTGATGTCAATGTTACACACTACACGGGTCATATACATTATATCTGTCTGTAAAGTTAAGTGTATTTGCTGCCTGTTTCAACCGTGTATTGGAAACTTCATCAGTGAATGCATCCCAAGAGCTGCAAGAAAATGGGAATCGTATCAATGTTATGGTCTGCTGTGGACATGTTCTGCTTTAATCTTTTTACGGTCTTCGAGCTCAGTTTTGAGGTACTCGCAAGCAGCTACAGTATAGAGAATTGTCTTCAGTACAAGATAGTAGTGCTCTGTACTAATTATTCTGCAATAAGTGCAATACAGGTCCAACCCTGAATTACATAGCCTCACAAAGGCCACCCAGACCTAACCCGACATCATCAAGGAAATTTACAGGCCCTTAAAGATTGACAACCCACTCCAGAGGCAACAGCTTTTTCTTTTGAGTGGTCTTACTCTTGGGAAGAGTAATTTTGAAATTTAACCTTGTCAAATTATTGCTCTATGGGTTAGAGTTTTTCTTTAGTAAATACTTTTTAAAGGAATTTCAATGGAACGGACGAGCCCATCAACCGTTGAATATTGAGACTAGTTTTAAAACCATGGTTTTTATCAATGTGCGCTCTGATCTAATCATATTCATGGACAATAAATAGAGTCGATTTGTATTTCGGGAATGATCACATAGCGGTATGGGTTTATTCGTGCATTAATAATGTTGAATTTAAAGTGTACTTCATTGAAAAATCAGGCAAACTAAGAAAATACGACAAAATTCCGGGTTCTCTGCCTTATTCCCATGACTCTGTGGATGATTCTCCGTGTTATTCTCGACAAGCACAATCGGTGAGAATTGACAATGAGCTTCGACCTAATGAAGTCGAAACTTGGTGCAGACATTCCTCTGGTAAGTAAATCTATCGATTGATCAGTCTAGCGGAAGCCAGCCTATGAACTACATCTCTTGCAGCTTGGACAGATTAAAGCGAGGGCAAATGGTGTAAATGGCAAATCCGTTTACTTGATGAATAACTAAAGCAAACGTGGATTGGTTTTAATCAAGAATAAAGTGCAGAAATAAATTAGATGGTAAGCCTGAATGCTTGAGTCATCTCACAGCAAAAAAGAAAAAGAAAGAAAGAAAAGAAAGAAAGAATGCTTTGAGTGATCAAGGGGCAATGGCAGATCTACTTGCTCGAATAATAAGAGCAAATCCAAGTCGGATTTAACTTAGCAAGACAAGAAATTTAGCTGGTGCGCTTGAATATTTGACCAATCAAAGTAGGATAGACAATGTGGATGAGAAACTTGTCTGACTGAACAATCAGAGCAAATTGTAGGTTGTTTTTAGTTAAAACAGGGAAGGAGAATGGACTTGAATGCTTGACTGAACAAACCAAGGTAGATAAATTAGTTGATGACAGACTTGTTTGCTTAAATAATTAACCAGAGTTCTTTTAAACCAGAAAAGAGCAATTTAACATGGGCTCTGAACCATTTAAAAAAAAAAAATACACAGAACTAAATTCCATTCGGATTTGGGGAATGATGGCACTGTAGGTGTGTACGAGTGTTTGAATACACAAGTCTACCTGGTTACATAGTCGATTAAAATAAGGAAATACAATCAAATTTCTCGATTCCTTGCATTACTCCTTTGATCCTCTGCATAATTCTATATCTACTACAAATTGTTTCTGTTGGGTTGCGAATATAGCCTCCAGTATTTCCCGCTAGGGGTCTCTTTGCACTAGCCCCTCGAGCTCCTTGCTCTAGTTCACCCCTCCAAGACCTCCCAAAAGGGGAAATCAGGAGGGAATCCTGATTTCCCTATCTGATACTTAAGTAGGAATGTATTTGAGATAAAAGAGAAGATGTATTTCGTTGGCTCTCATCCTAGCGGTGGCATCAACCCTGGAAGCTCTTATAGCCTCATGTCATTTTGCATAGTTGTAGTTTGGCACCATGCATTGCAGCAGCTACGTGGTGCGGTAGCTGGCTTACCCGAGAATCTAGGGTTGCTATTGAATCCAAGCATCCCATTTCTTGCACTTCATGCAGGTCGGCTTCTATAATGTTCATGGACCCCTCATGTGCCAACTTATTTGGAGGCTAATGTCATGGATGAAACTTTTATTGTCACGAGTTTCCAACACTTTGCATCACTACATTGTTGCATGTTTACAGTGCTCCATGTCACGGCATCATCATATGTTCCCAGACCCTCTTCATGGAATCATCTTAAGCACAGATGTTGGAATGTTTGTCAACATCAGATTGTAGACACACAGTGCTCACCTTTCTTTGAGTCATAGCTCGAGTCTTCTATGTATTTTGTGTCTTGCACACTTTACAGCGCTCATAGCAATTAAAGATACTAATATGATGCAGTCATTCTACCGTAAGTAATGAAGCCTATGTAGGAGTAATATGAAATGAGTACATGATAAAATATGATATGCTGGTAATGTTTTCCGGAAGCAAACTGCATTGGGAAATATTTGGGTTCAAGGATGGACGTGTCCTCGGCTCCTACATCATCCTTCAACATTTTGATTGATGAGTTTTAAGGAGAGATTATCTAGATGATAAGCAAGATTCCTATCGCCAATGGAAGAGCCATCTTTGATAAATTCGGTCTAAAACTTGACTCCCACTCACGTCATGCAATGCACAAAACTTCCCCAAACTGTCTGCCAAGCATTGGATCAGATGAGTAGAAATTTCCTTTGGGAATCTTCGAAAACCGGTAGGAAAACTCACTTGATTAGATGGGAAGTTGTAATTCAGCCTTAGGAAACAGGTGGGCTGGGCCTTCACCCAATAGAGGGAAAGGAGCAAAGCTCTATTTGGAGAACCCTAAAGGAAGTAAGCCATGGGCTAGGGTCATCCGGTCCAATATATGGGCGTCGAGGCAGTGGACCCAGGGACCGGAACACCCTCAATCGGGCTGCCCAATGGGCTGGTATTGTCTCTTTTCCCTTTGATCAAGGCTGTATCTTGTGGGAGGAAACCTCCTTCCAAGGTGCTTGATGTATTAGTGTCAAACTCTTATGGAACCGCGCACCATAGGACGGTTAGTTCAGTGGGATCGGCTACGTGATGAAATTATCCTGAATTTAAATAATTTAATTTTAAATTGTATTTGTAAATATGTATAATTTCTCCTATTTTTGTTTGATTTGTTATAATTTAGTTTTTAAAATTTTCTTGGAAAATACATGAAAGATCATGAATTTTTGCTGACTTTCTAATTTTATCACCAACTTTGAATGTTCGATTGTAATTATCGATAAATTTTGAATTTTCTCCGTATGTATCTATCTATCATATCCACTATTTTTGTCAAAAAACCATAACCACTCTTTAGCAAAAAAAGTCATATATGGTAGACTTGAAAAAAGTTAAAATAATTATGGTTCATTCTAATCGAATTAAAAAATTCATAAAAAGAATCGGATAACGATCAATATTTGTAATATTTTAGATCGTATGCCCTCATTTATGATTTGATGTTCAGTTAAGTTGTCATGCTAAATTCTCATGGCGTTAAATTTCGCGGAACAAAGTAATTGAAGTCCCAATTTAAAAGCGAACCCCAGATTTTCACATGAAAAATCCCTAAATGAACCCAATTTTTACTCGGTAGATTCCCCCTCTCTCGACGTTGAACGAAGACTAAGAAGACATTTCATGCGGCTTTTCATGCCGTCGTCGGTCGCAAAGCCTCTCCTATTGGCCGGCGATCTGACCCATCGTCTTCTTCCATGTCAGAACCCCATTTCCATTTTGTCCATCCTGTGAACCTTAAATCCTTTTCTTTCTTTCTTTCATGTTTCATTAGCTGCTTTCGCTGACATAGCACTTCACAAAAGAGGTTGGCCCCTCATTTGATTGAACACGGAATCGCGAAAATTTTCAATTTTTGATCCCTTCGAGTATCAAATATCTCGCGCTTTCACGGTGCCCAGATGAGTTTGTGTCAAATTGCGTCCGAAACAGACCATGCATTACGAGGAAATTTCGTTTTGTTCTCTGGCTCCCTCCTTGGAGATGACTTTGGGGTTGAGGTTCTATGGTACACTACAATCAATCTCGAGAAGTCCGATTATTTTGATTTTTCCCATTTAAATTTTGATGGGCTATGATTAGGACTGGACAAGGGAAAGAGACGATGGAGCATCTCATCAGCTGCTTAAGTTGATGATTTGTTTCGTCCTTGACCCTTCTGGGTAGATATGAGATCAATTTAACAAATTTAGGGATGAACTAATCAGTTTGATACTTTCAGGGGCCAAATTTAGAGGGAAACTTGAATTTGGGCCTATTTAAAATGGTCTGGCCTCGATTGACTTTATAAAAACATTCTTGACCTGACTTAAATATCAAAGTCTTTCTTTTTTAACTGTTAGTGCTGGCTTAGCCCAACAATCCTACCAATGTCGACATTTTATTTGTCAGGACTTCTTGGACACATCTTACTGTTTGGATGCCCATTTTCTTCATTTGGCTTGATCCTTGTACGTGTCGAGCCGTCATGTTTATCTGTTTGGCAGTAAGCCTTGACTATTTTGGATTGTTTATTTAGCATTTAATAAAGATTTCCCCTCCACTGAGTAAGGCCATGAAAGAAGAGCTGGTGCCTCCTTGTGGTTGTGAATCTTTTATACGAAGAACATGATAAAAATGAGAATGATTATAGTGCAAACATGTTCAAATGAACAAAGGATATGTGAAACTTTAGTGTTTATTGATATGAAAAAAGGTGGAGATGCAAAGGAATTTCTCTGAAAGATGGATTTGATATATCAGTGTTCATCATCTCAACATTGAAGTGTTTACGAGCAGTTGACTTTGGGATGTAGGAAAGTGCATTTTATGGACTATGTGTTGTACGCTCTTCAATTGTAAAGTTGCACAACTGGCGTCTGTATAGATTGGCTACGCTCACTAGCAAATGAAGTTGCCACTGCAGGGCATGGAAATGAAAGGAAACTACTGTATCTAGTTGAACTGCGTATCTCTCTCTCTCTCTCTCTCTCTCTATATATATAGATGATGTCCTTGGTATCTACTACTTTCGTTTTAAAGAATTTCAGTTTTCAGTATGGTTTTGCATGATTCAAAGGGTGACTTGTGGATCAGGATGAGCGTGTCGCATTGGATAGGCAAGTCATTTAGCTTCTTATTCATCCATGGTGAATAATCTACAGCTAATGGACAGCGACAACCATTGTTTATTTAGAAAGAGCATCTCGCACAAGGAAAGAAGCACCTTATCACCATAACAGGCGCATTGCATTTTAAAAGGAAAATTTGAGGCTAATCCATTTCCCCTTGTTATGTCATGGATTACGTGACAGTGCAACAGAGACCTGTTTGTTCGTTTGAATATTTAGGAGACGTAGAGCTTTCAACTTCAAAATATATTGTTAAATCAAAATTTAGTTGTCTTATTAATGGTGAGCAGAGGCTGTTGTCAAAATGTGTATATGCTAGCATTTAAAGAATGTATTGCCTTTAGCAATTGGCGGCGAACTGGTTGTAATTGTTGGTGGAAATCAATTGGAGTGCTCTTCTTTTAGACTGGTAGGATTAACACCCAAAAATTTTTTTTTTTCCTTGCCTTGGCTTGCCTTGCAGATGCCGATCGGACTTGCAGGAAAATACGCTTCAATTACCTTTGACAGAGCTTGATCCTGGCGCCACACCCCCACCCCCCCGAAAATTGCCTGGAAAGGGGATACTGAAGAGGACAGGAACATAATATATTGCATGTAATTTACCTAGCGTGTCCACTGAAAGGAAGAAGACACGACAGTAAAAATTATAGAGAAAGGAATATCATTGGTTACTGAGACCGGGGCAGTTGTACATCATCATGATCCTATCCTCTCTAGAGGATTGGACTCATCATTAACAAGTAAAAAGAAAAAGGCTAAAAAAGTCTGCATGTCACGTTGTTAAAAATGAGTATAAAGTCCAGCTTGAAGTAGTGGGGACGCAAGACCCTGGACTGGCACTATAAATTCAGCCACTTTTCCAAGGGAAAGTAGGAGATGGCAGAAGGTCCGGTGTCCTTTCTACTGATCAAGCTCTCCAACTTTTTAGAATATGAGATCCACCTCTTCAGAGCTGTCCGGGAAGAAGTCATTTCCGTGAGGGACGAGCTTGCACGTATCAAGGCCTTCCTGAAAATCGCAGATTCCCTGGAGGAGAGCGATGAGCAAGTCAAAGTGTGGGTCGAGCAGATCAGAAACCTTGCTTATGACATCGAAGATGTTGTTGACGAATTCAGGCTGCTTTCAATTCAAGACCATGGTGGTGTCCTTCGTGGCATCCTCTGCAAGTTCAACATCAGGCACTTGAAATCTCGTTATCGGATCATCAATGAACTGAAGCGGGTAAGCGTAAGGATCAAAAGCATCTGTGAAGGGCACAGAAGATTGCGTCAGAAGTTCAGGAGAGTTGGGCAGCATATTCGGTCCAATGATGCTGACAACCCATGGCAGGACCACCGCAGTGATGCCCTTCTATTAGACAAGACCGACCTCGTGGGCATTGAGGAGCCCAAGAGGCTTCTCATGGAGGGCCTCATCGAGGGTCCTCCTGGGAGGGAAGTAATTTCCGTGGTCGGGATGGGAGGACTAGGAAAGACCACCCTTGCGAAGCAAGTCTATGATGACCCAGCCGTCAAGAAGCACTTTGCGATCCATGTTTGGGTCACTTTTTCTACATCCCGCAAGACAGTAGATCTCCTGAAGGACATGCTTCAACAGATTGCCCGTCAGATTAGGAAACCTGCTCCAGAAAGGGTGGATACTTCGAATAAAGATTGGCTGAAAATGATGATCAAGGGCTGCCTGCTCAACAGGAGGTACTTGATCATTCTAGATGATGTGTGGCACGCCATTGAATGGGATGCTGTCAAATATGCTTTTCCTAATGATGGATGTGGGAGCAGAGTAATGCTCACCACGCGGAATGCTGATGTGGCCTCTGCTTCCCAAGCAGATTTTGGTGGGAAGAGATATGACTCAATGCCCTTGAATGAGGAAGAATCTTGGAAGCTTTTCTGCAGAAAAACATTTTCAGAAACTAACTTATGTCCTCCTAACTTGGAGGAGACCTGCAAATCTATCCTGAGAAAGTGCGAGGGGCTGCCACTCCCAATCGTGGCCATCAGCGGTGTTTTGGCTTCCAAAGACACGCAAAGGGTTGATGAGTGGGATCTTGTTAGGCGAAGTCTTCGTGCAGAGATCGATGGAAACGATAGGCTAAAGAAGATCAACAAGGTACTTGCTCTTAGTTTCAATGAATTGCCTTATTACTTGAAGTGTTGTTTCTTGCACTTAAGTGTCTTTCCTGAGGGTCATGGGATTGAGCGTATGAGACTGATCCGATTATGGGTAGCGGAAGGATTTGTTGAAACAAAAGAGGGTAGGACTCTTGAAGAAGCTGCTGATTACTACCTGAAAGAACTCTTGAATAGAAACTTGTTGCAAGTTACAGAGTGGACAACTGATGGGCGGGTCAAAGTTTGCCGTATCCACCACCTTCTGCAGCAAATTGCTATAAAAAAGTCAAAGGAACAAAGCTTTGCTGCAAGAGTGGACGAACAGTATGGATCTTGGCCCGATAAAGTTCGCCGTCTTTCAATACACAACAAGCTTCAATCTTTGCTGCAAAACAGGTCACTTTCCCAACTTCGTTCCCTCTACATGTCTGGTGCGGAGAAATCCTCGATAAAAGCAGCATTATTATGTGCTCTCAAACTGCTAACCGTTTTGGATTTGCAAGCTGCTCCTGATTTGAGGAAATTTCCAGTGCAAGTGTTTGAGATGTACTCCCTCAGGTACTTAAGCTTGAGATATACTGAGGTGAAAACAGTTCCCAGTTCAATAGGGAGGCTTCAGAATTTAGAGACACTTGATTTGAAGCATAGCTATGTCACTGTACTGCCTATGGAAATCATGAAGCTCCAGAGACTTCGGCAACTTCTCGTGTACCGCTATAAAACTATATCATATTCCCATTCAAAGTATGGTTTCAGGACACCTGCAGATATTGGGTCTCTGCAATTTTTGCAGAAGCTCTGCTACTTAGAAGTCGATGATGAGAGAAGTTTCATCATAACGAGAGACATTGGGAAGATGTTTCAGCTAAGGCGGCTATGCATCCTCAAATTGAAGAAAGAAGATGGGACAACTTTATGCTCTTCGATCTCAAAGTTGTTCAATTTGGTGGCGTTGTCGGTTACCTCGTTGGATGACGACGAAGTCCTCGATCTTCAGGACCTTTTTTCTCCACCTCCTCTGCTCCAGAGAATCTACTTGAAAGGGCGTTTACTGGCAATGCCGCATTGGATTCCCACCCTCGAGAGCATTGTCACATTACATCTGAGGCTGTGTTGTTTGAAGGATGACCCTCTGTTATGTCTACAGAATCTGCCCAACCTTGTCCATCTCGAGTTAGAAAAGCTTTACGACTGGAAAATATTACACTTCAAAGCCAAAGGATTTAAGAAGCTTCGCAGGATAGGTCTCGATAATTTTCTGGAGCTAAGAGGCATAGAAGTGGAGGATGGAGCCATGCCTAGCCTTGTTCAGTTGATTATCCAGCGATGCAAGTTACTGCAGAATGTTCCATCGGGCATCGAGTACCTGACGACGCTCAAAGTGCTCGAGTTCTTTGATGTGCACGATGAATTGGTGATGAAACTTGAGCATGATGATCAGAGCGAGGACTACAAGAAAGTTGCACACATTCCTGAGCTTCGTTATGGGTCATGGACTGACGGGGGTTGGGACGTCAAATCAGTGGACAGGACGAGCGATGAGGGTGGTTCTTCTCATGGTACAAATGGTAGGAGCAGAAGTGAACTCCCTCCTTGTTGGAAATAATTACTTTTTCTTTTCTCTCTCTCTTTATTTTCCTTTGGTGGTGGGGCGGGGTGTTGAAGTAATCATCTTAAGTCGCTGTAATATCTGTACTGGTGTGTGCGATGTGTTTTACTTTTAAGTCTTAACGCTAGTGGGGTTCTTGTAAATCATGTCGTTTGTAACTTCTCTGTCCGCTCTCTGTGTTCTTCCTCTTGTCGCTTGTAGCGAACTCTGTATGCATCAGGTAGTAATATTTTCCATGCTTATCTCTCAACCTTTCATCCGATGAAGCTATAGAAATGTTTACTGTGGCAGACCTGATACTACCTAAGATGAGAAGCTAATGATTAAAAGGGTCTGAAAGAACTTGATCGCCTCATCGGTTTAATTGCAGCAGAAGGAGGTCAGCTTTTGAAAGGATCAAACTTTGCAGAAGTAGACAAGAATCTGCATTCTGCTCTTGATCATTATCCCCTGTCCAAGGTAACAACATAGAATCGTGCAGTTCCACTCATAGAATTCTGGAACATAGTGTTGGTTATGACTCGATGTGAAATCGCCCACAAGGGTGGGTCTGGTTGAGGGACAGGGTAGAAGTAGCTGGGCATCATAGGACATTGCTAATGCCCTCCACCTATTCCATTTCATGCTGGCAAAATCAATTGCCGTTGTCTCGCTCTCTCTCTGGGAATTGAATCGGCTGTCCCCTGGTGTATAGGGCGCGTGAAATACACTTCTCTTGACAGATCAGCTATGATTTGCTCCAATTCCTTTTGGAAGATCTTCACTCTCTCGTCGACTCTTCAACTATTATTATATGGTAAATGTGGAGAACTTTCAACATCAAGAGGAGGAGCTGATTGAAAATTTATTGAAGTTTCGGGAAATCCGAATTTCATTGAAATTCTCAGCTTTGTTCATAATTTCGTTTGATAGCTTCTCGTTTTTGCCTCTTTTTCATAGTCAAAGCTAAAATCCGCAAAAATTGAAAATTTTCTAAACAGTCGACCGAAAATTGACTTGGGCTTGATTCGAAGTCAGATTGGGCATGCTTTGAGGTGAAGAAGGAGAATGACGGAGAGGGATGCTGAGTTGATACAATTGCAAGAAGGATTCGATCAGAAGCGTTAAATGGGGATAATTTTCGGAAAAAATAATTAATTGGATATTTTAAGACTTAGACAGTAACAAAACATAAATTTAATTTTAGAACTCCGTCGATCTCTTTATTGAGAAAATTCTAAAAGTTTTCAGTCCAATGAAGGTGTTCAAAGACTATAATGTAACATTCCTAGTAGAGCTGTCAATTCAGACCGGCACGGCCCATCATATCGAGCAGTGTGAAAATCCCGACTTCGGCACAAATGTTTTGGTGCTTTGGTCAGCCCACGTCCAGTACGGATCATATAAGTAATTATTTTTAAAAAATAAATTTAAATAATT
>CXYZ01003352.1:1859298-1873126 GCA_900006705.1 Sonneratia caseolaris | reverse complement strand
ATACTTTTGGCTAGCAAAATTTTTTTTCTACATGTGCTGTCATAAACAATGGCCCAAATACAGTTTTTTGTACTGTATTAAATTTTACTACCTCTAATTCTTAAGATAAACGGTCAAAAATACCTTTAATTAGTTTCTTCCAAGATTCTAGTCCCATAAACCTAATACATTTTTCTGCTATGAAATGGTTTCCTAAAATTCTTGCTAATAGCCTTAAACCACTTTACTTAAGAGCCTACGTACTCAGTTTGTAGTTAGAAATCAGAACTGGAAATTAAAAATTAAATAGAGTGCAATTGAAAACGGAATGAGAAACTTGAGTTTTTATTTAGTTTATATCATTATCGAAATTAGATATCCTTTTTATTTCTTATTATAACATTACATCTTTCTATAGAAAAAAAAATTATAACAAAATTACTAGTTAACCCAACATAAATAAAAGCCATATCTATATATGAATAATATAATAATTTTTACATTACGCATCTTATTATAGTGTAAGTAAATTTGATCTAATTATTGTACATAATTCCGGCCACTATAGCATCATGATCACGTACGGGATTTTTTAGTTAACACAAGTTGTTTTCCATGATTTATCACTATAAGAAAGTAAATTTATGTGAATGTGATACTATTATTATTAATAAATTGTAGATCATATTGTTAAATGCGGATAATAATCGTCAACATATAATTTATTATTAGAGAAAATTTTCTTTTATGATTATTAAGATAGTAGAAGTAATATAGGTAATTTTAATAACTAAAAATAAGAGAAATCAGTATTTAATTTTTGATTTCGTACGCGATTACCCCTAAGGTGTGACGTGAGTAACATTCCCTTGATTAGGGTTTCATTTTCACTAATTAGTTGAGTCATATTATGTTTTTTTTCTCTGAACAAATAAATACTTTTTCGTTTCCCCTCTAACTTTTCTCTAGACCAGAAGCTCTTGGGAACAAGCGTGCTAGCAATGTCGAGAGGAGGATGAGAAGACACAGTCGAGATCATGCAAGCCTGAATGGAAGCAGCAATGTGGTGATCACCCCCTTCCCACACTTTAGACACAAAAGGGGTTGTGGGAGGCAAACATTAGGTTGAAGCACAAAGGACCCAGAGACAATCTGGCGAGCACGATGGGAAAGTAAGACCTAGGAGGAGCCCTGAAGAATGAAACCAGCCCACAAGCGCGACTGTGAAGTCTTAACAAAGAATAGCCTAGAGTTTTTGTAGGTTTAAAATTTAACCTAATTGTGTTGAAACTCTTCATTCTTTACCCTTAATGGAACACACCACTTTTGGAGCTACTCTTAGAGAATCATATTACACAATTTATTGGCATGAAAGCCTTCTTTGGTAGGAAGGCACAATGCACGATGCATATAACCAGACTTGGGTCCTATTGACTAATACATGTTACCCTTCAACCAAAGAAAAGAAACACAAATAAATTGAAGTTTTTGAAAGTAGAATTGTGGGCAAGGTATTTCTAGGAAAATCTCCTATAAATAGATACTTTCCCACAATGTTACCCTGTGATTTTGGTGGAAATATCCAACCTACGATACCATGCCCACGAGAAGAATCATATCTTCACTCATGAGACTCCTTCACCAAAATCACAACCGAAGAAATCAGAAATACAATAGAAAAATTAGAATAGAACGAGTATGATAAAATTTGAGAAAATTTAAATTCTAAGCAATTCTCGTACATATAGAGAATCCTTACACTCATAATCAATCAATCTTCATCTTCAATCGCATGTATCATATAGATTTAAAGTAAGAAACTGAATAGAGACATATTTACTTCAAATAGACATAACTCTTCAATTCAAAGAACACGTGTTTAATTTTCTCTCAATTTCTAAGAGTTATAAGTTTTCACTGAAGTAATCTTTTACTTTTAAATTTATTGTTTATTATTATTAGTAGTAAATAAACTTTATTATACAACAATCCCCCACTTATTTATTGATAATAATTCAGACATAAAAAAATAATAAATAACAAACACAATCACAAACTCAACCATTATATTGACCACAAAAATAAATATATGTTATATATATAATAAAATTATTGAGTTATTATATAGTGCATATAACATGATGGTGGCTCAAGGCTTAAATCGCAGGTTTAGAATACAATTCCAAAAGATCTATTTTCACACTATGCTTGGGTTTATGTTCATTATTGGCAAGGCCAATTTAGAGTACGACCTTGCATTATCCTAGTTTAGCAATGGTAGTTGTCCTATGAAAACTCCTTTTTACTCCACTTTTATAAAGATCTGTTAAGAACAAAAATCCGACCACTCTCAATTATTCACATCTTTTAAATTTATATTGTTTTGATTTTTCCTCAATTTATAAAAGTCTAGTCTGTCCCCCAATTTTGAAGTTTCACTTGTTGATTACTCCACCACAGGGAAGAAAAATATGGCCGTTTTCCCTCTCTAGAATTTTTACTCCTCTCTCAAACTCTTTGCTACTCATCTTCTCTGCCTGGCCACTATCCGTGTTAGTGATCTTGACTCCCTTAGTGGAAACTCATATCCACCTGTGGAAGGAATTTCCTCCACTGTCAGAGAGGACACATGCCCTTGAGCCCTTATTGTTGTCCTTGGTCATCTCCTCCATTGAAGCACATATGTTAAACTCAGATATCACACTTCTACGGAAGAAGCCTCCATGGATGGAAACGAGTATCACCTATTTTCCTGTTGATTACTTCTTGCCAGTACGGCCAATGACTGAGATAGCGCTGATCAACAACTAAAGAGGTTTTCCCTCCCTCTCTTCTAGTTTAACTAATCAGATTTTCAACGGCAATCTATCAGCTTCAATCATGAACAAATTTTTTCTAGAAATCACTCGCCCAATGAATTTTCTCAGAAAAGCACTATCCTTTCCTGCAAATGTTATCATTCAAAATACAAAAAACATATGATAAAACATTATTATTTGCTTAGGACAAAATTTTTCCCGTAGCAAAAGGTTCAAACTCTAGAGCATTCTCACTACATGGAGAAAACTTTGGAAACTTCAAATACATGAACGCTTTAAAATCTTCTTATAGCGAGATGCGCGAATCAAAGGCTCCCCTGGTTCACACAAGTGGATGAACCCCAAGCACTCTGTGGAACCAACTCAGATACGGAGGTTCACCTTTATGGTAACTGCCTCTTCTACCGAGTTGCTTGGAGATACGTGCGATGATGTTTTTTGGAATGTAGATTTTGTTGGCAATGGTGTTTAGGCTATAGTTTCTTTAGTTGTTTCTCCTTCTTCTGAATTCATCTCTTCTGGAGCTACCATCCTTCCTTTCCAGACATATGCCACATTACTCCTATTTTATCTTTGGGATATGCGGAACAGTGTGAAACTTGTTGAATAGGAAGCAGATTTAGATGCCATCCTGTTTTGACTTAAGAAGCTCTTCATTGAGCATACAAGTCAGAGTGGAGGAGTTGGTTACTACAATGCTGGCAACAACACACTAAGCAACTACAAACACTCGATGACTAGTGGAGATTTTACTGTCCATACCCTTTTGGAATATGATCGTTGTATAATTAATACTGATGTAGGTTATTGTAGTGGCACGGTAACTATGCCGGAATAGCTAATCACATGATAGGGCCTGACACTCCAGCGGTTTGGCAAGGAATCAGCAACTTCTCTAATACAAGTCGAGGCTAAAGCCATTTCGAGAGCATTGAAGATTGTGCATGACAAAAGTTGAAGGAAGCAGTTTATTCTAACTAATTATCAACTGATACCAAGCTTTCTCTTACACTATGCTGATTGGCATGAGAGATCAATTCAGTTATTCAGGACAAAAGATTATTATTTAAACATTTTGGTAGTTGTGAAGTTAGATGGATTGATGGGCATGCTAACCAGACAACACATGACTTGGCTTCTTTTTTTTTTTTTGGTTGGAATAGGCTAGCCGATGAGGATTTTGGTTTTTCTATTGCTGAACCTTCTTCTTTAAGCATGGATGAATGAACGTCACCTTCTGCCTTTCAGAGGGAAACAAAGAGGAGAAAGAAACTAAATGAGCGATCGTAGGAGCCATTGCCTCCAAAAAGCCCACTAAGTCAGCTTCAAAGTGTCAAAATTTCATAGCCTTCCAAGTGAAGTTATTGAAGTCGAATCAATCTTCAGGCCGCCATGGAATATTTTGGCCCATTGATCTTCATCTAGACTTTGAGAATCCACAATGGTACAAAGCTCACCAGAGAAATTTATTCAATTACCCGGAAAATTTTATTGGTGATTTAGCTATCTGAAATGTTACCAAAAAAAAAAGAAACTAAGGAAAAAAAAAGAGAAAATGTAATATTTTGCCGACCAAATCTTGATGAAAGTAATTGTTGAAAATCAGGAGATTATCTTCGTCAAGTTTTGAGTCAAGTCATATTTTGCATGTTAATTGTCTGTATTTTTTACGTCAGAATGTTGCCGCAATGTATTTTTACTTTTATATTTTAGGTAAATATATGTTGTAATGAATTATTAAAGCATACTTATTTGAACATAATTAGGTTAATAAATTGTTGATGTTGAAATGACATATAAATTAATTTTATATTAAAATAACAACGGATAAAACTCTCATGCCACTTATCTATATTATTATTTTTATTTCATTAATATGTTTGCGCCATTGGTTATGAGCACTTCGATAAGATATGGGAATAAAATTTTAATATTGAATAAGTATTTAAAATTTCAAGTTAAAAAAAAACAAACTATCCATCGAACAATTGCTTGCAAGAAATTACTCGCAAATTTCGATGTATTTTTGTCAAAATTTTTGTAAATTTCATTGGGCAATGAATCGCTGAGAGTTCTGACAAGACGCTTTTTGAAAAAAGCAAATTTACCAGAAATTCATTAGAAAAAAATCCCGGAAGTTTTATCAAAAACCATCTTTTCACCCACAAATTTGTTTTTAAAAAAAATTGTCTTAAAATCAACTTCCCCTTTTAGAGATTCAAGAGGTCACTTTTTCAGCGTAGAATTTCATTAGTTCATTTTATATATTAAACTATTGCCATGTGAATAATTTTCACTAAAAGTTTATTCCTCATTAAAATACGAACAAGGTATTTTAATTCAAGGGCAGAAAATAATTAAATTATCGGATTGAAAAAGTTAGCTTGATTCGTGATAAAAATTTAATATCTGTTCGATGTGAACTATATGATATTTATAAATTTATTAGATTCTTATTAATATGATTCGAATCAGATTCACCAATTAAAAACTGAGCATCTCATGTCATAAGTAGGATAAAAGGGGAAAAGGCAATGAGAAACAAAGATAAGGCAATGAGAAACAAAGGTATCATTGCGAGCAAGTGATTGGGCGACTTGGAAGTGTCCAGTAAAGGGAACTTGTAGCTTTCCACATTTCCTTCTTCAAAATCAAAAGGAGAGAATTTAAGACTGCTGGTTACGTACGTTACAAAGAAGCACAGTAGAAAGAATTTCTATTACCTCTCAGCCGAGATCAACTAAATCTTCGAATTTGATTTTTGTTAATAGGATTTTTCACATTCCCTTATTTTTTGTGCTTCCTTTCTCCATCTCCTCCGAACTCCATGACCTCCAATAGTGGACAAAGTACCGTTGGTTACGTCTAGAATTATATGTGGGCGAACCTCAAGTGAGTGTTTTAAAATTGTTTGAATTCTTTCAATCGAGAAACTGGTTTTATTTTCATTAAAAAGACATGTGGAGCTTTATTGGAGATAGTTGAATCTGGGATTTAATTTATCAGTTCTAGGTCAAAGATAATGCCAGTATATCAAATCAATGGATAACATTTTATCTTCTAAGGAGCCCAGCTATGTCATGGCGCATATTGAATTTCAGCACAAAGGCTTACCCAGAAAAGATAACCAGAGAGAGTTGGAAAAGTACCCAGTTGGTCACATGGCTTTCACTTGCTTTTCTGTGCTTTAATCCTTTTACTCTGTTTCTTTTTCTGCTCGTATCCCACAGTATAGTTTTGCATCAGTTCCACTTTACTTACCTATGAAAAAGAGAGAGAGAGAAAATAGAGAAAAAAAAATGTAGTTTCCAGTTTAATTCTTTGAAATTTTCAATTTTGTGCCCTTAGCACCTAATAATAAACAATAATTTATTTTCATATATAATGAAATGATTATTAAAACAAAGAATACGAGGATACAAGGCTAATGCCTGGTGACTAGAGATAGAAAAACTAAAATCAATGAAACTATGAGGACGAGTAAGGAGGGTCCAATTAGATCGGCAGATAGTAGGGTTGAGATTCCGCTATGAGGGTTCTCGAAGAACTGGGATCCTAACGGTAGCGTCACCGCCAAACCAGCCAACCAATCGGTACAAGCATTACCCCTCCCCTACATATGTGTGATGAAACAGCACCTGCCGTTCCCTCTTCCCTTCATAATATTCTCTCTTCACTTTCGTCTAGTATCTTGATCGCTGTCCTAGCTCCATCCTTTCGTTTCACTTTCAGATAACGGTACATCATCAAATCTCCGGCTCCCAAAATCCAGAGGAAACGAATTCTGATCAAGATATTGTCCCTAATTTCCACTTTCTAAGGGGTTAGGGGTGATCCAGCCAACAACATTGACAGGTGCATTCCATATAAAAATCCTTAAAGAGGGATCCCACAATATTGTTGCCTAAGCTACCACGCCAGTTCGTAGTTCATGAGAGAAAATCCCCCTCTCCCTTATTACACGAGAAGTGTTCCCCTCTGTCCACTTGTATGAAGTGCCTTACCCTTGCTCGTGAAGTGACCTCTGGCTTCAGTGTACATGTCTAGACTTGGCAAGAAGGAATCATTAGCGTGTATCTGACTCTTTTCTTGTCCCCCTTTCGACCCGTTAAAGGTTACCCCAAGTAGGGTTTCTTTGTTCGGGAGCTCAACTGGTCAGAGAGATTATTAAATATGCGGTATTCATATAAAATTTTAAGTCGATGCACAGATTGAATAACAATCCTAAATTTGATTGAATAAAAAAAAATATAGTAACACCGCTTACACTGGCAGTCTAATAGTGCAAAACTCACTTTTATGAGTACAAAGTCTCAAGTTGAAACCCTTCTCTAGCACGTTTGCCTAAAAAAGTATTTGCTAAGTGTGCAATTTGCATTGGGTCTCAAGAGGACATCAGTATCTTGAATTACATTAGACTTCTAGTAGTGCTATGTTGATAAGGTTAGTGTTAAGCACTTATTATTCAATTCATGTGATATATTTACAGTTAAATACAAAAGTTTAACATTAAATAGTATGGTATGGTGATGACTTTTCTTGATTAATTCACTCGGGGATTTATATTCATTAGTTTTTTGCCCTACTTATAATTATATATATATATATATAATATGCTCATAGTCAATTCGTACATGGGTGGGCTTGCAACAATTAGATTTAATACTTTATTGATGATACTTGTCCCTAAACACTCCCGGACTGAATTTTAAGCTTGACAAAGTCTTTGTCATCAATGTCAAATCAATTGAGATCAAACTAATTTCGTGTTGTGCACGGTTTTACCGGCTACATGTCCCAAAGTGATAAATATAATGGCTATATTGAAAATTTTTGTTATAAATTATTATTAAATTATGTCAATTCAATGATAATATTATATTATTAATATTATTTATTAAATATACAATTCGATCTTTTGAACCTCGGTGTGACCCACAAACCTATAAACCCATGCCTTGACTTGTTTTTTGTCGAATTCGATTTTAAAAACTATGATTTGATGTCTAATTTTTCTTAAATAATATTTTGAATTCAAATGTTACATATGAAAAAAATTTATGTTTGAAGAGTTTTATCTATTACGTGATCCGACCGTACTCAAATATAGTCGACTTAGGATTGTGTTAAGTTGCAATGGATTTTTTTAATATAAGAGAGTTCTAACTTG
Organism: Sonneratia caseolaris; assembly: GCA_900006705.1. Lineage (NCBI taxonomy): Eukaryota > Viridiplantae > Streptophyta > Magnoliopsida > Myrtales > Lythraceae > Sonneratia > Sonneratia caseolaris. The sequence goes on along the minus strand of CXYZ01003352.1, from coordinate 1,865,158 downwards.
GAAAAAAAAAGTAGAAATGCAAAGAAAGGGTGCCCAATGTATTTGACGTTTAAGAACAAAGGGGTTCGAATTCAATTTCTATTATTAGCAACACTTACTTCTTTGTCGCCTATTAGTTTCATTTATTGTCTGAATTATAAATCTGAGAGGAAAACTTATAGAGGGAATTGTATAAATCGAGCACCTCGCTCTTGAACTCGATCAATAAGTGAATCAATTTAGCTAACTCAATTCTAAATTATTGTGTCTATTACGTGCTTTGGGTCCATTACCATGACTGACCCGACCATTAATCGATGATGATATGGATGCAATGGCATTTTTAGCCATACCCTCTTCGCTGATGTAGCAGTCGTATGTGAAGTCAAGTGTACGGAGTTGTGACTCGGCAAATTAAATGAATTGCTCAAATTCTGAAAAACAAATTAATTAAAATATTAAAATTAAAAAAGAAAAAAACAAGAAGAGGAGGAAAGAACTTATCATTAATTTAATTTAATAATTTTATTTTAATGGAGGTGTGTAAGAATAGATTTAAAATCTCTTAAATATAATAAAAAATTATTCTCGATGGTGTGACTGGTACATAACCTAATACACAGCAGGGGATATCCTAGACATGGAAGTGTTTTTCCATCTGGGGGCAAAAGGTATCGTATCTTGTAACTATTTTCCTTTCCCCAAGTTCATCAACTGTCTTCACATCTTATGAACGAACCCTAGCACAAGGAAACGTCGTTCCAGCCACCTCGGCATTATTGCTGGTGGTCGTGAGTTTAACTCACAGTGCATAATGGCAAACCTTTGGGATGATTAAGAGTAGATAAAATGAACTCGATCACAAGACAAAGCCACGAGGGTACTGCGATGTTACTACTATAGGAAGTGATTAAGGTGAATACAAAGACAAACCATGCATCTGGTAAGCACAGACGCAAGCTATAAAGGGGGGAAAAACCAACACTCGTACTCTAAACATAACTGCCTATTTTGTCAAATAGGATTTTATTCTTCCAAACCCAAGTGGCAGCCACTGAATACTGGAGAGAGTTTGGCGCCACAATGCTTCCTCCTGTAAGTACAAGGACAAATAGTGAGTTGACGATGAGATTAGATCCTAATTATTCGTAGGTCATGGTTTTTTTTATTATTTATAAATGAGCTCCAAACAACACACGAAGTTACATATGACTTCGAACATGGGAGTGACTTTTAGCCATGTTGATCGCTCTCATCTCCGTTTTTGGACTCGAGTTGAGCAAAATATAGCAACTTAGAATCCTTAAATCTGCGATTGCTGTACAGCCTACGCAGATGGCGAGAATGAAGTTATACGTATATGATATATCACCTGTATCGAAGCCATTTCTCAAGCAGATGGTCAGTTTCCAGATGTGGCAGCAGGGTTGCTCGATTCAGCACTGTCATCTGTATGACCCTTCTCGCCACCTCTTTTGAACACATGACAGACAATATAGGGCATCTGCTATATATGTAAGGAAAATATTAAGAAACAGTTGTTCGAAACTCAAATTATAAATATATGAAAGCGCTCTCACACGAATTAACAGTACGTATAAGTAGAAAAGAACCTCTTCCATGTCGTTGTAGCCAAGGCAGGAAGGATTTAAGTGATATTCATGCATTCCCCAGCTAGTAACGATCCCATTAGGGGTTCGACCTCGATAGAAAGTCAGCAGCTTCTTCTTTCCTATTTCCTCACCAGTGTCTTCACGAGTGACTTTCGTGTCCAAGCTTGTGATCTTCCAATAACCAATGGTGGAGACGGTCCTCTTAGAACGACTACTGTTACGGTACTTCTCCTTCCGAAGGCAAAAGAAGAACCATTGCCTACCATTGGACCTTGCCTGTGCTAACCCTATGTTTGCACCGACATAACAAAATGTACCCAATTCTTGCATGTCAAACAAAAGATTTTCGAGAATAGAAGAAAGGACAGAAAGACATTTCTGAATTAAAATTGTACGCAAGACCACCTACTGTTGTACAGGGTCGGCAGTTCTTCGGGATCCCAGTTGTAGAGCTCAATGTCTGGGATTAGGTGATGGTTTGTCGAATAGTTTGGATCACCAGGGTGGAGGTAGTTGAGAATCCTCTGCCTCAGGTAATGGCTGAGCAGTTCAATGCCAGTTGGGTCAAAATCCAATCCTGGGATATGCGGAACTTCCATTTTTCTCCCTCAAGAAGATGGCTAAGAATCTGGAGAGACAAGACAAGAATTACTTACGGGGGCTCAAGTTTCTTACGAGAAAGAGCTGAGATTTGGTGGGTGTGGGGAATTGAAGCCATGAACATTTTTATAGTGAGGAGTTTGGGGGCAAGCGAGTCAACTAGGAGTCTTCCCTTGTTCGAGAAGTACCTCCCCGTTTGTGAGAAGGTATCTTAATTTATTATTTTAAAAAAACATAAACTCGACAAGAAGGAAATTGCTTTATCACTCTTCATTTTTCTACCTTTCTTTAGTGACGAATAAGATTCCAAGTTTAGAAAAGTAGAAAATAGAGAGTCTTTAGAGTCTAGTAATGAGATCAAATATACAATTCGTTGGTATTAAAGTCCATAATAGTATCTATTGGAATAGACCCCTTAATTCAATTTATTCAATACTTGGATTTCTTTGTGAATCTGTTTGGTTTTTTTTTTTTTAATGTAGTATACGCCCTAGTCAATACTACAGCAGGTGGGTGCCCCAATAAATTTGTCCAAGTAAGACCCTTGGAATTGAACCAACTGATCTAGTTTCAACAAAGGAACAAGGGTAGACACAGAAGCTGGAGCGAGTAAGAGAACAAGAATTGAGACTGAATTGACACTCAATGGTGCTTACACCTCCTTTTTAAGGAAAATTCATTGGCCTTAATTGAGCAGAAATATTGGTACAGAGTATAAACCATGACTCCTGAAGTCTACTTATCCTACATCATGAGCTTCAAAATTAGAGCAGCGTTCTATCCGTGGACATTTCCGGCATCTAAAATTCATAAACAGACTTCTAATTTCCAAAATGATACTCCTAATCTCCCAGGGGGAGTCTTACCTAATGTCTTCACATAAAGATAAAAAAAGGATCTGAATCTACATCCATTTATGCTCCCTTGCAACCGCTAATACCGATCAAATGGTTTCTGCTTCAGCCTGTGGCGATGAAAAGCTAATTCCCTAGCAAAACCATGATGTCATGATACTTTCCTTATGCTTTGCTACTACTGCAAAACACGATTTGATATAATAATGTAGATAATACTTCGATCTGGATGAGTTTATGGAAAATGACATGTGCATTGTAGATTTAAAATCCATCTTTTGAGATCTGTGACATGAACTCTCCCACAGATCGCAAGAGATGGGGATCCTTGCCCCCTCTGTGATTCAGGATCTGGTAAATGTAGGCATCTCTTCAGAGATTGTCTGTCATGCCATGAAAAACATTAACCTTTCCAAATAACAATTTAACACACCAATTGAAAAGGTTGATCAAATAACATAATTCCACCCCCAAATAATTACCGGAGGAAAAATAAGTAGGGAAAGGTTCATGCTCCACGGATCAATCCTGGCACGTAGATTATGGGAAGCAAGGCAATCTCCACCTCATAATTGATTGAACCAATAGTTTTTTGCCTTAAAACGCAGTTTTACAATTCACTGAACAGAGAGAAGCTCATCAATTAGGTATAACCAACACAATGCTCACTAATTAATTCATCGATAAGTTGGGTCGTGAGGGTAGCCAAAAATCCTTTGCTGCAACTACTAAAAAGTTGAATACATTTTTTCCTCCTGCAATACCTAATATTTAAAAATCCAATAGGCATCTACCAACCCATAGTCAAGTGTAACTTATTAAGTCACCAAAAGGTAAAATAATCATAATCTTAATTTTTTTCACTACAAAAACTTATATCCGATATTTAAGAGTTTAGAAATATTATATCACCTCAACTAATTTATACTATAAATACACAAATGGTACAGGAAGTTTCTAAAAAAGATAAATTGATACAAAAAAATTTTGCTTTATTAATACAAAAATGTTATAAATGTGTTATCTGTTAATAAAAATTGTCAAAATTATGGTAATGTCAGCATAACAAGGAGTTAATTCCTCCAATTGTACAAAAAAAATTTGAGAAATATTTCAAATTGATACAAAAAGAAGTAATACTGATATGAAATTCATACGAAAGTTATTTAGCAAGGTAAAAGAATATTGTTTTATCCATTACTATTCATTTGTCACTTTTAACTTTGTTGAAAAGGCTAACTGTGTTGTGATTTGTGTACACGAAAATAAAGGCAAATTGAACTTTTTCTCTTATCTTCTTCTCTCCCTCCCCACCTCAGCATATCTGCTATTCAAGTGAAAGAGCGTCCGTCACCTTGAGCCAGAGTTGAAGGAGTAAGGGGACAAATTTTACAAGTTTCCCTACCGATTGAATAGAAGATTTTCATTTTGTATTAATTTGAAACATTTCCAAAATTTTTTGTATTAATAATGCAATTAACACTAATTTTGACGATTTGTATTAATAGAGACAAATTTATAACCTTTTGTACCAATTGAACACAAAAGACAACTTTTTATACCAATTTATTGATTTTCCGAAGCCTCATGTATTATTTGTGCAATTAATTACCCGCTTAATACTAGTTGAAAACCCTTCTTTTTAAGTCTAAATCATGTTGAAACATTAATATTTCGTGGTGTAGATAATGTTTCAACAAAGCCTCAGCAGAAAAGATGACTACAGAGAGTCGGAAAAGCACTCACTGGCAACTTTTATATGCTTCTTCATGTTTTAAGTATAGTTTTTAAAATCGAACTGGACTGAACCGATAACCAGTATAGGCATGAGTTCATAGGTTGGGCCGCATTTAATAATATAATATTACCAATAAATGTACATTATATCATAATTTCAATATGATTTATAACAAAAATTATTAATATAATAATTATATTAGATAAAAATTTAACATAAAATATAAATATAAGTCTAGTAAAATAAAATAAGTATATTATAATAGTTTTCTTAAACTTTAAGTCTATTGATTTTTTCAATGACTTAATTGGATTTGACGATTTGACCAAAGTTAACCTCATTTAAAGTGCCTATTGGAACTTTTCTACTGTCTTTAAAACTATGGTTTTAAGCCTTTCCCTTTGTCCGATTGCCTCCTATATAGAGACATTGTTAGAGATAAATGTGACTTGGCACAGCTCAAAACCGAATATAACAATCGAATTTATCGATAAATAATGCTAATATATTATCAGAATATTAAAATTAAATTTAGGATATTTTCGGAATCCAAGCTGGTTGAGCGATGGATAGATTAGATTTAGAATACTATTCTCTGACGCATTCCTTTTGTTTCATTCCCATCACTTCGTCTACTTCTCCTTTTGAAATTCGATAACCACGAGTACCCATCCATCTCAGAAAGTCCGAAAGTTGCCACAGAGATGGCATGTTATCAACTTTGCAACTCCCCGAAATGAACTCCATTGACTCTTTTATTCCTCAACTAATTAATAATTACAAATAAAGATATCTCACACCCTTTTTTGGTAAAAAAAAATATTTTAATGATTTGAAAAAAAAAGAATTCATTCGTTGTAACCATAGTTTTAAAAACCGGACATGGCCTGCTGGTTTAACCAGTTCAACTACGAACTAGACACTCACCCGGTCCGGTTCCTATAAAAGATCCAATTACACTTTCAAAGAGGTCAATTTCGATTCAATAGGCCAATTCCTAGTTTGACCGATAAGCCTAATTGAACCGGTGGAAAAACTAGCCGACTTAAAATTAAAAAAATAAAAACCTATTATAA
>CXYZ01003352.1:1811019-1859200 GCA_900006705.1 Sonneratia caseolaris | reverse complement strand
CTCTCTCTCTCTCTCTCTCTCATATAATTTTATCTGACTAAAAAACTATCACAATTTTAGGGTGATAAATTGAAATAAATCAATTTTATAATTTTTTGATATAAATGGAAATACCGTGCAAAATTTATCTATTTTTTTCTTAAATATTTTAGTTAAGTTAAAAAAGTGGGTGAATGTTCGCTTTTTTTTTCCTCGTCTACGTCAAATTTCATTACATTAATTCAATTTTTTAATCAGTAATTGCATTAATTCAATGGAGAAAGTGAAGCTAAACATAAAAGCTGATGACTTAGCGTCCACGCGATTGCTTTGATTTCACCGGTGGTCCAAGTCACCAAATTTTTAATTACGGAATTTTCATGAACGAGTGGAAGGACAAACGGTTCAGGGAAAAATAGAGAAAATTAAAAAAATTGGAAAATGTTAAATAGAATAAAATCGGGAAAATAAGTAATAAAAACGAATAATTATTAAAAAAAAAAACGCAGAGAAGTTTGCAGAAGAGGCTCAACCGAAGAGGCTCAAATAGTGAAGTTAAAAGTGTAGTCTGGGGCGGTTTTGGGTCTGGAACTGTTTGACTTGATTACTGTTTGACCCGTTTGCTTAACAAGTTGGTCTTTTTACGGGTCACGGTTCAGGTAAATACAAATCGGCTCGAAATAGTTTATAAATGGGCCGGTTTAGCCTATAAATAGTCCATCTTTTTTAATATTTTAATTTTAAATTGACCCGATGAAATTTGACCGTTGATTTGCAAGATTCTTAGTGGTCCAGGCCGATTTTTAAACAATTCTGGGCCGGTTCATCAGGATAACAGTTCATGCCGGTTACTGTTCAACGGGTCCATATTTCTAAACCAGCCTGTAATCACCTCCAACCTAATAAGAACTGTTACGAGCCAGGTTATTAGCAGTACGGGCCGGTTCTAGGTGTGGACGGCCCGGTTCTTGTTCGGTTATGGGCTAGCACGGCCCATTTAACATCTCTAGGCTCAAATTTGGTGAGCGATCGGTTAGTGAGTTTGAAGGACGGGTTCTATGGCTAACATCTTATGGAAGAGGAAGGTCTGTGGAATCAAACTTCACACTTTTTTTCTTTTGTTTTTTGTGAGCTCTTCATCAGAAATCCTATCATGACCTTAGGTCATGGCAATCCAAATAATAACATGACGAGGGCGATTGGTCAAAAAAATTTTATCGGTGTAAATTATCTAACATAAATAAACTTATTAGATTTTGACTAATTCATATTGAACATAGTCGGCCCACTACGGGTCCAGTAATGTTATTGTTCGGATTGCCACTATAGGATTTAAGGAGGGCGTGAATAGTAAGTGTAGAAAAACATGTAAAACACCATATTAATTTCACGTATATTATCTCTTTTACAAACGAGGCCTGATACTGTGGGACCATTCTCGATCTAATAATCAAGAAAGTATTAATTCAATTTTCTCGGTGAAACTATATATATATATATATATATTTATATGCATCCCGGACGACCACTGTGGTCATAGTAGAAAATCCTCTTCCCACATGCGAGAAGTGCCTTCCTCCGCCCACTTTGTGAAGTGCTTCCACCTTTCGCCGTGAAGTGATCTCCGGCTTCAGAGTGTAAGTTTAGACTTGGGAAGGAGGAACCGTTTGCATGCATCTGGTTCGTTCCTTATTTCCCCTTTTGACTTGCTAAAAAGTTGCCAATTAGGGTTTCTTTGTTTAGAAGCTCAACCTGTTAGATAGATTAACCGAGTGCATGCTGTTCCCGGATTTTGAATCGACGCAAAATGAACCACGATTCTCGATGATGAATCATGAGTAATATCATAATATGGTTCATTGTTGAGTTAACTCGCTTGCCTTACTGATGGTACTCGTCTCACCGCACCTCGGACTAAATTTAGGCGTGAAAAGAGTCCTCACTCTTGCAGATCGAATTGAGATCGAACTAATTCCATGTACTATAGGCTGTAAAATATTCATTATATATTGACTAAGAAATAATAAACCTTCTCGTCATTTAATAAAATTAATTTCAAAGCAAATGATTGGGGCCAGGCCTAAATGACGTAAAAACTTATTTTTAAAAATATGTTTAAATAATTTGTTTAGGCCAGTCCACCATGATCTAAGCAGGTTTTTTTTTTTTATCTGCTAATGATCATAGATCCCCTTTGTGATCGGTAATATGGCGCTTAATAGTAGAAACATCCTAGACAAGAAAGTATTCTTATGTACAAATAATTAATTATATACAACTAATTATATTTTAATAGTTATTTTAATATATATTTTTAAATGAATATATAATTTAAATTAACCGATCAATTATGTCATATAAAAATTTATTTAAAATTATGTTTTAAAAAGCACTGTATGGTTTGATGCGGGCTGATATGGCCCAAAAATAGAATCATCTACTTCCAGCGGCGATTTAAGTGTTAATTTTCAGTGAATATGAATAACCAATATGCCAAAGTACAAACGAGAGAACCCACCCTAATTTTATTGTAAACTATCCAATGCCTAATGTTGCGATTTGTATAAGACAATGGAATCGAATGGTAAAAGGATGGATGGGTTTAATAGAATAAAACAAAGCAGTGGAAAGAGAAAGTAAGTGGTTTTTATGATTACTTTGAGAGACCATGTAATATAGTTAGAGTATTGAATGGAAATCAACTTGGAATTGGATTAGTGATTCTTTCACTATATCCTTAAATAGGTAATGTAAGAATAGAATTTCAAATTGAAAGGGTTGACGAGAATTTGTCCAGAGATTTTAGCCTGACCGTAAACTAATCTCAAGATACGCTTTAACTGATCCGGAGATATTACGCGGTGAAAAAAAAAGAGTATGCAATGGAATGAGCAGTTTTTAATTTATTTTAATGGGATAATCATTCCATTAAATTAAGGAAAAAAACATCAAATTTCATCATCATTATCTCTTGTTCCTTTCTTCTTTTTTATTTTTTTATTTTTGGTTATAGATGTAGCTCTTGAGCTTATAACAGAAAATACGAGGACAGGGAGAAACAAAAGCCACTGAGAGTTTTTCGTATAAAAATGGAAGTGACGATATCTTAGTCTCAAATCAAAAGGTTACAAAAAAGGAAAGAAAAAGAAGGGAAACCCATTTCTTTTTGTTGAGATTTGATAACATTTTTTAAGGAAAGAATATTTTTATATTTGAATAGATATTATTGTTTAAAAGTTATGAAATATATATATGTGTGTTTTATTATATTGTTATATTTTCTTACTTTATTACATTAATTCAATCTATTAAGTTAAATTAGAATTAAAAAATTGATGGCGTATAGACCGCGTGGTTGCTTTGATTTCATTAGTGGTTCAAGACACCAACCAATTAGAAACTTTGGTGAGCGAGTGGAAATTGCAGCAACAGTCAAGGAGCCAAAGTATGAAGCGTTGCAAACTAAGCGTTTTGAATCCAACTTTTCACTTTCTTGAGTTCTTCATTGGAAATTCTACGATGACCTAACCTAAGGCCATGGCTATCCAGAGAATGAGATGTCGAGGTCCCCATCAAAATTTCGAATGGGAGGGTCGTCGAACAAATGCTATTGCTTGGATCGCGACCACCATGAACGGATGGACTTATTAAGCATAAATTTTCTAAATTCATCCATGTTGGGAAAGCGTAAATCCAATAAATCAACAGCGCAGTGAATAAACCTTTCCTCTCTTGTGCAATCAAGATAGGATCTAACAAAATGTCAAGACTTTTTTACATGGAAGACCTCTACACGAGGAAAAATCATGAGATCAAGATCAGAATTGACTTTCTATTATTCGATGGAGATTACAAGAATTCTTCATCAAGTGAACACCAAATTCGTCACCCATGTAAGGGCTCACACACATCACAAAAAAAAAATAGCACTTATAGAGCTCTAATTCCGATCTCCATGGTTTAGAACTTAGCTCTAGAAGTCCTGAGGCCGTTGTCAGAACTTCGTCCCAATTGGAGCTTGTTTGCCCTTCGAATTGAGGTTTGATCTCAAACTGCACACTCAGAAAAATTACTCTATTACTCCTTGTTCTGTTGTTCTATTGCTATAACAAATTACTTTGTTTCTCCTCTATTTTTTGTCAAATTTGAGTATTTTCAGCTGTCACTCACTGTTGCTGTCTTTCAATTGTCACATGAAACCCTGATTGCATCTTTTTATATTTCTCTCCTTATCCATAAAAAAAAATTAACTTACTGGGGTGTAAAAATATTAATTATAATCCAAGTGATAAAGTTCAGTCCTCCTTCAAATAGGAGGGATGACCCAACAATCCAACCACCTTAAGGTTGTCATGGAAAATCCCCTTCCCCTATTTTTGAAGTGTTTTTCCTTTGCCATCTTTATGAAAGTGCCTTCCCCTTCAACAAGTGGTGATCTATGGCTTTAGCATATTTCTAGACTTGGCAAGAAGGAATTGTTAGCATCGATCTTCTTCTTTTCTTGATCCCATTTAACTTGTTTAAATGTTTACCTGATATTTCTCTGTATAGGAGCTCAAGTTGTTGGAAAGATTATGAAGTATTGACTTTTTATAACTTAGTAGATCAATTAAACTAGAATTTTTATTAGTCATAACCGACTAGATTTCTTGATGGTAGATGGCAACATCGAAAAAAAATAGATTTATCACATATAGACCCTCCATATAATATTTTTAAGTAAATGTGCAAACTAAGTCATGAATAGGAAATTGATGAAATGATAAAATCTACTTGAGTTTTACTTCAATTTTTCTCTAGTCGATTAACCCAATCAAAGGCATTTGTCATCTTTACTTTTTCCTACATATGAATAATTTGCATAATGTTCACATTCAATTTGTGCGTTGATCTTATCTTGATGGAGAGCAATTGGCAAGCTCGCAATTTAACTTACATACGTTATATTTGACAACAAACCTTTAGATTAATAAATAATTTCAGTGAGATCAGACTAATTTTGATTGCATTAGGCCATAAATATTCATCATATGCCTAATCTATTCCATATACAAAACTTATAGTGCAACGGAGGAGAGTCTAGAAATATTAAACTAGAATATGCGCAGATGACAAACATAACTATTTATAGTTAGCATAGTGATGGAAGGGATGAACTATCAACAAGAACTGGACAGATGCATACATTCCCAACCCCTCGCGCCTTTCTCCTGCAGCCTTGCAAGTCCAACTGTTTATACGGCCAACAACCCCACTTGCCCTCTACATATCTCTCTCCCAATCTGTTATTATTATAATTTTTTGGGCTCGGTAGAGCGAAACTAGACAAATAACTAAAATCTAGATGCTATACTATTATGGGAATTGGTGTTAGTTATGATGTGGGATTTCTGTTTCTTAACATTATGTGGGATGGGCTTGGGGAAAGAAAATTGGGACTCTCAATGCTGGACGAATCGATATTCCTAATTTCACTTTCAGAGATACCAATCGATCAATCAATGATGAAATATGAGAATATGGGGGAGGGCCTGACCAAAAACAAAAGCACGTCCATTTCTCCAGCAGTTTACTCTCGTCTTCTAGTAATCTCTCCTATGCAATCTAGTAATTATTACCATTATTCACCATATTCCCTTTGCTGATTAAATAAAATTGTTGAATAGAATCGATCTCTCTCTCCCTCTTAGTCCAAGAGTTTCGATAATCAGTTATTGGATCTAGTCTATTCATATGGTGATCATGTGTCATGAGCAACAAATATTTCACATCTGTTCACATATATATATGTGTGTGTGTGTGTATAGTCAGATGATATCGTAAACTGATCATTATGAAATTATGAACTAGGGGCAAAATCGTAGAAGGAAGTCCTGATTAATATTATTCATGTTTCAAGTTTCCATTTATTTTTCTTCCATTAGTCAGAAAATGAAGGGAATCGAGCTGGGTCGAAAGCAATAGCTGAAGCTATTACGAAGTGGTAGCAATGGTGGGAGGAGGAGGGCAAGGAACGGAATACTGGCAAGTGCAGATTTTGTAGTCAGGGGAGCAGTGCCTAGATGCCAATCCCCACTGTCCATAATCTCTCTGGCACTGGTAGAAGCACTGTCGATCTTCGCAATTCCCTCCTGGGATGTGATATTCCTTCGTTTTCTTGCACTCTGCACCCACCAGCCGCCTCTCGATGCCTACTTCCAACTCCCAGGTCATCAACAGTAGCATCAGCAGAAATTGAATTAGAGATCGTCATCAATTGTTCTCAACTATTTCGAAGGATAATGGTTTCTTCTACAATAATTTTTCTAAGAGTTTCATATCTGCGTGATCTCGAAAAAAAAAGAAGAAAAAAGGTATTACCCCCTTATAGAAATCAAAGCCTGCAATTTCACATTGGCTTTAATTGTGGTAGTTACAAGAATAAGTTCAGAAAAAGTAGCACTGTAATTACCAGCAGTGGAGAAGAGAACAAGCTAAAGAATGACATAGGTTGAGTACGAGAAGGATTTCATCTCCCTTTCCCTGCGTCTTCGGCTCCTCCCTTTCCCACTTTCTTTTGTAATTTTTTTTTTGGTCTAAGAAATGACAATGATTATATAGCATCATCCAGTGTGTAACACTAATAGCAATTGAGAACTAATTATGGGAGGGGGTAATGGAGGGTTATTATGGATATCTAGATTTGTGATTTCCCTTGTTTGTCCTCTTTTTTAAAAAATATATTATCCTTTTTTTCATTAATAGATTGGATCGAGTTTCCTTAAAGTTGCACAGAAAGAGGGGGGAAATCCCACTATTGCCATTTATAAACTAAAGTGTGATTTGCGTAAAAGGTGACCAATTAAAGATGTAATCTCTTAATATATGAGATTCAATCTTTTGTTTTTTTTTTCCCCTTATTTATATATATATATATATATTATTTAAGTAAACATAAAAATTAGTTGGTACCAAATTGATGAACAAGAATAGGAACAATGATATTAAACCTAGGGGCGATCCTTTTACAAGTATACTTAACAGATCTTCCAATAAACACTCCTAAAACTACGTCAGGGCAACCTTCGTAATTTGATTAACCTACAACTCATATTCATTATCCTGCAAGCTAAACAAAACTTTGTTATAATGCCTACGTGGCAAATACATCACGCTAACATGATGGGGAGAATTATAGTGGAAGTTTTCTAGGTTTACTATTTTCTTCACTTGAATCATATCTATTTAAAAATAGCTCTCTCAATCATATATATCTTGTTGCATAACATACTTAGTCATGATTTTAATGGTTTGTCGATGTGGCATAATACGTTGGTAGATTTTTCACTCCATTAGTCAAATGTTGCCACATCGACATGCCATGTCAACAATTTATTGATATATGAGCAAATAACTATTACATTAATGCACTATTATAATTATGACTTAAGTATATGACGGAACTAAATATATAGGACTGAAAAAGTCATTTTGAAATATATAGGAATCAAGTGCAAAAAGGGGCCAATATGTAGGATTTTCACTATAATTATATAAGACACATCACTAATTTTGTGCTATATGATCATGGCACATCAACAAATTTTCATCATGTTATCACGTGACATTAGTGAAATTTTGCCATCTTAACATAAAAATGCCATGTTCGTATGTTATAGAGAGACATAGAATTCAGATATATTACAAAATTAAATATATTATACTTAATTAGAATTTCAAAACTTAGAAGACTTACTTACAAAAATAAAGCAAAACTTATAGGAGTTTTGCTATTATTTTCCCAATTTTTTTCATTCGCAAAACTTTTTCTAGAACCTTATTTTTAAAAAAATATCTATCGAATCATTTCAATCAATTCATTTCGATAAGTCGTGTTCATTTTTGTAGGAGCCTTAACAAATAGCACAATAACTTGTGTCATTTGGGGCAATACAATCCTTGCAAAACAATCATTAGTGAAAATGATCCCCTAGAGACCAACAAGATAAGATTAACGTGATTGAGTGTCATTTTTAAATATTATGAATAAATAAAATCTTTATATTGAGAGCATTTTTTAAGTATCAAATTATCAATATAAGAAAAATAATTGAATAATAAGATTCGTTATCCCTTGTAGTAGTACTACGATTTCCAGCAACCTTGCTATTGTCAGTGGCCGTGAGTTTCATATATGTGATTGGTCCAATATCATAACCAGGCAAGTGCAACTTTATTTTAATGATCAGAGATTCACCGGCGCACGAAGATGACCTCCTTTTCATCGAGTCAAGCAGAAGTGCAAACTAGCAAATCGCATAATAACTTCACATATTCAAATCGATGTTTACTCAAGCCACCGTCATCGATACAGGAGTTTGCTTCTTAATTAAAATGCAAATCTATATTTCTAACAGTAGTAACTAAATAGATTAGCCATTTGCTCTCGAGGAGCCCTCCACAGTCAGACGTAAGTGTAATATTCGGCCCTCCAAGTGATTCCTTGCAGCTGCTGAATCCTGGTGGGCGATTATTCCTCCTGTATATGGAGAATTGATTAATTTACGATGAGATCAGACCATGCCGTAGTGAAATATCATGCGTCATAGTCATAAGAACCGCTTTTGAACACCAGCAGATTGATACAGAGGAGCAACACGAGAAGTTGTATACGGCTTAAGAGTGAGTTTCAGTTGTGTTAATCGCTCTCTCTTCATTTCTCAACTGGAGTTAAACAAAATAGCAACGTAGAATCTTTCAACCATGCGAGAGATGGAGAAAATGAAATTATAGATATACCACCTGAATCGGACCAAATTCTTGAGAAGCTCATCGGCTCCCAGAAACGGCAGCATTGCTCGATTCGCCACCCCTTCTGCCACTTCTTTGGAACACACAACAGACTACATATGGCATCTGCTGAATATATATATACAAGGGAAATGATGAAAACAAAAAATCATGTTTTAAGATGCAATGAGAGCTGGAAAAGTCCTATATGAAGTATGGAACCCTGCGGCTGTTTTTACATCTATTCCCGATGTTCTGAGAGAGTGCACCATCATTCACCATGGATTGCCATTCACATGAAATATACACCCACATATATATATATATCTATATATAACAGTAGTTCGAGATTCAAGCTATAAGCACATGAAAGTCCTCCCACACGAATTAACAGTACGGATAAATACAAGTACCTCTTCAGAGTCAGTGTAGCCGAGACAACTAGGCTTCAAGTGATACTCGTGCATACCCCAGTTGGTCATGTTCCTGTTGGGAATATGCCCCCGATAGAAAGTCAGCTTCTTCTTCTTACCTATTTCCTCGCCGGTGTATTCATTCGTCACTTTCATGTCTGAGCTGGTGATCTTCCAGTGACCAATGCCTGAGACAGTCCTCTCGGAGCGACTGCTATTACGATACTTCTCTATTCGACGGCTGAAGAAGAATGATTGCCTCCCACTGGATCCTGTGCGTGATAACCCTGCATGAACACTGACATGAAAACCATCTCCCGCGTCTTGCACGCAGAACAAAAAAAGGTTTCCCAGAACAGAACATTGCGGTTATTGAAAACCATCCCCTCACGACCATTTAGAACGGGATGAAGGCATTAAGTTACAAGTGAGCACAAGGCAACCTACTGCTATACTGGGTTGGAAGATCTTTGGGATCCCAGTTGTAGAGCTCAATGTCGGGGATCAGATGATGGTTGGTCGAATGATTCGGATCCCCAGAGCGCAGGTAGTCGAGGATCCTCTGCTTCAAGTAATAGCTGAGGAGTTCGTTGCTCGTTGGGGCAAAATCCAATCCAGCGATTTGAGGAAGATCCATCCTTTTTTCCCCCCCTTTTTCCTTTGGTCTCGAGCAGATGGCTAAGAATGTAAGGGAGAGACGAGGCGAGAGTCACTTGTGGAGACTTGAGATGCGATGGATATGGGAAATTGAAGTCACTGATCATTTTTATAGTGAGGAGTGTGGGGGCAACCAGTCAATCAGGAGTCTTCCCTTGTCCGAGAAGTACCTCCTCGTCCGTGAGAAGTTACCTTAATTTATTTATTAAAAACAAAAACATAAACTCGACATGAAGGCGCCTTATTACTCGTCATTTTTCCCTTCCTCTTATTGTTAAGGGGCGCTATTGAATATTACCAACCATTTAAGAATCGAATATTAATTTTTTTAGTATCATATTTATTGAGAATAATTTTATTATATTAAATTTATTATTTTTAAAAATAATTTTATTTGTGATAAAAAATAAGAGATTACACCATTTTTAAGAATTTCTTTATTATAATTTAATCAGTGTCGGGGATTTCTTCGAGTGTATGTGATTCTTTCGGTCAATTATCTACGGGTTTTTGTTTTCGGTTTTTTTCTTTTAGGGATGTAAATAAATGTATTATATTGCAATAGGTTGCCTTTTCATGGAAGGAGCGGCGAGTGGCATCCATGTCGCCGGCCGCATCTCCTGGATTACACAGAGCACAAGCGAAGGGCGAAATCGTCCTCTTGCAGCACAGAGGCAGTCCAATCCCTTGGCCCAGCGCAGCACACATATGGCCGCCGTTCAGCTGACCTGCCGCCCGAGACGATCGATCGAATTACCCCGATCTTACTTCCCTGTGGTACAGGCCGTGATGTAGTCTATTTATTTTAATCACTAATTTCTTTTCTATAAATCATTCAAGTAAGTATCAGCCAATTCTTATTATCATAACTTTTACTTACTTGAGTAATGAAACGTAAAATTGAACCATCACCCCTGATTTAACCTCTCTCTTGTCTTTTCACACTACGATATTAGGTTCGTGCCAAGGTCAGTCGTTTAGACCTGTTGATAGTCTCAGACTTCTCAATTACTATGTTTCAGGGTCACCCAATGCAAGTAAGGGGTAGTTTAGACTTGACATTTTCACAGTATGGCTGCACGAGCCCCATATGGCTTACTCACGTCGACAGCCGTTCATGCTAAACAAAAGTTCACCCTTTTTTTTTTGTATGGAATATGCTGTCAAGATCGGGCCAAAATTACTGAAATGACCATAAAACCTGCTCCTTTTTTCCTTTCGGGCAAATAACCCCTGTGTTTACTGAGAAAAGCTGGTACATTCATACTAGAAATCTGTTCGCGGCCTCACTCAGCCAGTACCCAATGAACAAGGCTTGAGAAAGAAATTCCCATTAGATAACAAACGTTAGCTACATCAGTGAGAAGGCTCGTCCAAAAAGACATATGTCAAGTCGTCTTATGGTCTCGTCCATCTATTGGCAATGCATCCAGTACAACGTTGGCTTCACTAAAGGTATGCTGCACCCGATGCGAGAGGAGCAGCGTCCACCGGTGATCATCTTACAATCACCAAGAACGAGAGCAAAGATCGGACTCATCTTCTGCGGAGCCTCAGATCAGACTCAAGCCAGAGTTTGGCATCGATTTCCCACTACTAGGTTTTGCGCCCCTAATCTCTTTGCAGCCAGTGAGGCATCCCTTACTTCTAGTAGTTCTCCTACCAAAACCACAGCATTGTCACAGGTGTCCAGCAACCCCACTTCTGCGCCCGCCCTTAGCTAGTTGCCATAAATCCAGATAAGTTTTATACATATGCGGGTCTGCAGGAGCCCTAAAAAATACATGTATGGGTAATTTCACTGAAAACTACATGCTCGGGAGGCTTGAACCTACAATACTATACTTCTCATGACATGACTTAACCCTAGATTTATGCAATTCATCCGTATTGAGCTTGATGCCTAAGGATGGGGTTCCAACCTTACAATAGAAGCTAGAGGGTAAATATGCCAAATCAGGAACAGTTGGGTTCATACCCATATCATAATGCCACCAGTCATCTTTTTCTTTCCTTTCCTTTTTAATGCTTTTGTTTTTTGTTGTTTCCTATTTTAGTTAGATGTCCCACAATCTTCCATTGAGGCCCCCAATTATATTAATCTCCTGTCTTATTTCCAATTATATTGTCCTTCTCCAGTCAATTTAAAAGAACTCATACGGTGAATGCCTAAGTTGCTTCATAATTAAGTCAAATTAGTTTATTGTAATAGATAAACTTACTATTCCTCTGTAATTCTCAATAGCAATTCCATCACATTCCAAAAGGACGTCAAACACGACGGACAATTGCATCTGTTCTCGGCCAGGTCTACAAGGCAACTCACAGTTGTTCTTACGAGGCTGGGAGATTGGGCTTTGTGTCACTGATATTAGGAAGCTCAACTAGTAGAATCGCCAATACCCATGCTCATGCACTAGGTAAAGATTGTTTCAAACATACAGTTACAGATTTACGTTAATGGATTCTGACTCCAGATACCTCGTTTAAAGAAAGCAAGCACAAATCCACCTTTCTTAGCAAATCTCGGGAGAAGAAATTGACTGCAACGGTGCTGTTGCTTCCCAAAAGAGCTACAACTGTCCCGATTTGATGCACATTTCAAGCTCTAATACATCCCACTACCTCCAGAGCAAAGGAGGCAAAGATAGGTTGTCAATTACAGCCAGTCAGAATTTTCCCCAAGACAATATATAGCCTCTCTTTCTAAGGATCAACCAAAGAAAGAAACGAAATCATCAAACTGGGGAAAAAAAAGAGCTCAAGATTCCGATACAAGAGGTAGAAAAGGCAATATATAGCAATTTACTGCATCTCCATATTACAATAACTTGTATCCATCCCTTCAATTGAAGCATTGGATTGTTTATCAAGGACTACATGCAATATTTCAAGTCCCAAAAGAAAGAAAAACTAAGTTCACCGGAGACAATCTGAACTCAGATATCAGAACTGTGGAAGACAGAAACCAAGAGAACCTGATGATGCTCAGCTCTCTGTCTGTTCCCTCAACCTTCGAATGGTGCTCCGAACTGTCACAGCGCTTGCAGTGCTTTTCAAATTAAATCATGAAGAAAGTCAGCACTTGCAGTAACAGAAAGAAAAAAGCCATAATAAATAGAAAAAAAGAAAAAGGACTCTTACTTCATCGTGTAAGCTCCACCAGCCTTGACTTTGCCACAGTCCTTGCACCCCCAAATTCCAACTGCCTTTCTCTTAACAGCATACTGCAGCAGTAAATCATCAGTAAATGCGCATGCCACTGCTGCCACTTGGAGTATAGATTGCTCAAAGTGGAGATGGAAGTAGAATTCCCAAATGTAAAAGAACATACCTTCCCACAAAACTCACAGAAGTATCTGCTATGCTGACTCACCTCCATTTTCTTAATCTGCTTGCGCAGACTTGCCCCATAGCGGGTTCCTACAATTGAGGATAAACTTCAGTATTCATTAGCACTTCCTTCTAGAAACCAAGGGACCACCAGTAGAAGCACAAGCTTCCTTTAGTCTCTCTACCAACTAAAGAGTTATGATGGTCAAAACTTTTTACTAAAGAGGATTAAAACTTCTGATAGAATTGCAAGCCATCAAACACCAATAAAAATTGTTTGGAGAATCTAAACTCATCTGGGATGGTCATATCATAAGCAACTGATTGTCACCTCAAAATCTGCTGCTAGTTCCAAATGTATAATTTGGATGGTAAAATGACAAAGTGATGGTAGGACCAAGTTCATAGCAATTCACAATACAAATCTATAAGCAAGACCCGAATATGTAATAGAGAAACAGATCAAACAAGAAACAGAGCTTAAGAGATGGTATAGAACCTACCATATTTTCCAACAATGCCAGCCTTCTTCGTTCTCTTGGCCTGAATAAAACCAACATCATAATCATCCAATAATTTTATTTTTTTAAAGTTCAAATCCCATTGGGCAGAAATAATATGGCGCTGAGTATCTCAAACAAACACAACAGCCCATTACGCAGCAAGACACTCGTTTCCACTACATCAAGCCTCCCAGATTTTCAATCAATCTCATAACCCAGATGTTGAGACAGCAAAATGATAGAGCAAAATGGCAAGCAAATCTCGACAAATCGACCATAGAGAAGCCAGACGGCCCAACATTTTCTCGAACATATTTCACGAATTTCGGACTAACCACCCAGGACGACGCTTTACGCTATGATTAATTACTCTCTAAAACCAAAAAAAGGGAAAAAAAATACAGCTGATAAAAATAGATCATCGCGAGCTTTAAAGTGATATCTTTCCAACATAGAGACATCTGAAGGAAGGAAATAGAAACGAATCGAACCATTGCTAAGGTGGACACTGGTGCGACTTGTGAGAGAAGCGGCAAAGACACAAACTGCCACTAACCCTAGCTAGGGTTGCTGTTATGGGGTGGGGATTCAAAGATACGATCTCATTTCTGGGATTCTTGGGCCCTACAGGCCCAATCCAGGCCCGTTTCAGATTAAGAGGTCAAAATCTGTTCTTCCCTGCAGGCTCGATCTTTTCCAACCAAGCTACTCTCTCTCTTCTCTCTCTCTCTCTCTCTCTCTCTCTCNCATCAATCCTCCGGTACCATTTTTTAGAGCTTCAAATTTTAAAATAATATATTATCAATTCATTTACTCTCAAAATCTAAATTACCCTTATTTCACCTTTGATATTTAAGTTCAATCTTTCTTCTTCATTAAAAGCTTTCCCATTTTACATTTGAATTCAAATTAACCAATTTCACTCAAATCTTCCATACATGTAATATGTAAAAATTAAAAAAAAAACCGTTTGATTTTTAAAAGATTTTGTCATTTGTGTTTTTTTTATTAGATTCTCGCACATGATATTTTAGAGACTTTTTGTTGATATTAGTGCATGTAAAATTGACCCCATCAAAATGATGATATCAATCACATCTCAAAAGAAATCCTTGTAAAATTCTGATCACCAGACTGAGATCCGAGAGGGAAGCTTTCATGGTTGTATTGGCGGTTTTTAACTCCAAGATTGTTGGCCTGCTTGAATCCAATGCCTAGTTAAGTGTTCTAGATGGTCGGTGCATGACTAAACAAACCAATGAGCTTCGAGCATACGGCTTTTTTTCAATTCACGAGTTGATATCTGTGATGGAGGAGAACCATCCACCTGGTAAAATGGAGCAACCCTTACCCCCACCACTTTTGAGTTAAGCTCCCACCATCCTCCACTGACCGAGGGAGCACCCACCAACGAAAAAGGATTGCTTCTCCTCCACGAACAGAGGGAGCTCAACCCACCGTTGACATGGACATTGAGCTCTCTCCTCCATAATTAGAGGGAGCTCGATCCACCTTTGGTACCGAGCTCCAACCCGAATGGCTGGGGGGGATCACGGCTCTGTGATGGAAGATCTTATTCTTAGCAGAAGAGGCCCGCCTTTCTCATCTACTTCACAGTCCGCCTTTACAATGTTTTTTTTTTTTTCAAGTTTAAAGGCTGAATCCGTCATCCATGATATAGGATAAATTTGGATTCTCTCTACTGATAGTCTGAGCGGAGGTATTACAGATTGTGAACATTCATATGCCAATAATTTGATCGCTGAAGAAGACGTTCTGTTTACCAAACATCCATTTATTTGATTACAACTGGCCATGAGCACTCAAAGACCATTTATCTCGGAGAAAAGGCCATGAGATTATGTTAATTACATGGGTTTCTCTAGCTTGATGCAAAATATATTTGCTTTTCTATTGCTTTATGCAGTAGATTCGTCTTTCCCGTATTTTCTCGGATTTCATAATACAGCAATCACTAAATTGGTGAGTGTAAGATCCAATCAATCCAAAGATATGGTCCGTCAACAAGAGATGAAGTAATTCTCTGGCTATCATGTATCCAAATCACTAGGAGGCTCCGGTAGTCGCACGGATTACTCTCCCTTGATGCAGTAGATCTGCCTTTTTCTCCCCCTCCTCCATGTTTTCACTGATTTCAAAAGCATTGCAACTACTGCATTAGTGGATGCCAGATCCGCAGAGTCAAAACGTAAGGGTCACCAACCGAGAGAAAGTCGCTTAAGGCCAGCGCGGGCAATGGCGCTCTCTGTCCACCTTCTCATGGCTCTGACTTCCAATAGTTGCTGTCTTTCTTGGGACCTGTTTGGTGACCCTTCTTGAGAGAGAGCGACCACCCCCTTTTGCCTGTTAGCTAATTCCACCCTTTATTATAATATTACACCTTTCATGGATTCTTCCCCCACCGCCCTTCTCTTCTCATTCACACACAGCCTTCTCGCCATCCAATTTTAAAATCCCCCGTGGTTTTGATTCCTGACTAGGATGCGAAGCAAAGAAAGCAAAGTTCTGAATTGCTTTTTATTCTTAGGTTTCATGAAATTTTCGAAGAAAATAAATATATGTTCTTGGCTTCCATCCAGAGGGAGAGAGAGGAGACAAACGTAACCCACCAAGCCAAGCAAAGCGCTGACACCTTATCATCTTCCTCCCACATGGCCCCTTGCCCCTGCTCCTATCAAGAGAGAGAAACCGTTCGCTCTGACCTTCCTCTCTTCTCTTCTTCCGCCGCCTTGACACGAAGTATTAATGCAATTTAATTAATTTATACTCCGTTATAGCTCTGTTTTGTTCTTGTGGGCATAAGAGCTGAGCTGACTGCCTTTTCTGGGAGGGGAGAGAGAGAGAGGGAACCCTAGAGAGTGAGAGTGATCTGCAGGCCTAACAGAGTCGAGACCAGGGTACCCTTTTTGCAGGGATTCATTGGCAATGGTAGGTTTGTTCTCAAGGTTCTCTGTCAGCAGAGCCGGCCATCGACGAGCTCAGAGTGCTCTCGTAAGAACCCTCCTCCACTCTATCTCTGATATTAATTAATTTCAACATCAGAATATGTTTGTCTCTTTCATTTAGTTCTCATTCGAGTTTACTAATTTGCTTGTTTTTATTTTCATTCGTGTGAACGATTCTCTGGAATTAGCAGATCAGTTGTTCAACTTCAGTGCCTTGAGTTAGCTCTTGTGTCTTTGTTTGACCTTCTCAATCGGGCTCAACTTGATCATTTTTTAATGAACTATAAGATATTCGATTGGGTCTATTCTTGTTTCCGGTTTTTCTTTTCAGAAATATTGTACCTGTGAAAATCTGGTCTTGAATTGGCCTGATGGGTTCCTATAGTGGTTCTGACTGCTCTTTGATTATCAACTTCCCCAATTAAGGAATACCGGTTATTTTTCTATCTATTAATGATATTCTGTTTATATAAGCTGAGAAATTACCATGCCACTATCTGTGTTTTTCTCGACACCGGGGTTCTCAAATTCGTAGTTGCAGTTTCAGCTTACGATCATGTCATCTATTGCTGTTTGTTGAATTCTAGAGATCTTTCTTTATATGGAACTGCCCATGAGTTATTCAGTATTCCAATAGCAAAATGCAATCATTGGCTTTGTGCTAATCATTTTAGTTGCTTAATTATGCAGGATGGGAGGGAGGGGCTGCCCTCGAACCCAGTGATTGCTGGTGGAGCTACTGCCACGACTGCAGTCTGTCATGGAATTGAAGTAGCAGTGGAGTTTAAACCTGTCGAGCACCCGATTGAGCCTCTTGATAATGACAGACCAATTCAATGCCCGTTACCTGAGCCATCAATCCTCAATGTAAGCGTGGAACTGCCTTGATAATTAATTTTGGTAAACAGGATATTTGATCTATCATACTAGAGTGGCAATAGCTGTTTTGGCGGGTGACACTTAAACAATGGTTTTGGAGGATTGACTTACCTTTGGGATTATCAATCTCATTTTCTCCCTAGTATTAAGACTGTAAAAGAGAAAATTATTATGACAGTATGATGGGGAAATTAGTGCTTGAACTAAATCTGCCTAGATATACAAGAAGTTCTTTGTTTTTGTGGGCTATGAAGTGGGAAGTGAACGAGGCCCAACAGTGATACTGTTTCTTCCAGTGTCATGTTGATTGAGATTGATGATGTTTCTTCAGCAGACAGAGGATCCTGTGCTAATTGTGAGATTCCTGGATACAGCTCGGCTGCCAAATAATGCTGTATACTAGGCACTACATTTTTTCTAACTTGTCGAAGATCTCATTTGTCAAGGAACCCATGAACTGTTTGATTTGCTCTTAGAGGTCACAAGAAAACTGAATCTTGTCAAGTTATTGAGCATTCTTGTTTCTAACTCATGTTATTCAGATAGATGTATGGTTTGCATGCCTTGAGCATATGAGTTGGAATTTCAAATGAATTTGGTGATCAATTATTTAGGGAGATTTGTCTAGACTGCATCTTGGATGCTCCATCTTGGTCCTAACTCTTGAATACAACCTTTTAGCTTGTATTGTCCAGTAAGTGATGAGCCTTATGTTTGGATTTTTGGTTTGTCTTAGTTGAAGAATTGAAACCCTCCCATGAAAACAGTGTTTTTAAAGCTTGTCACTGTCTTCATGCGAGATGAAAAGATAGTTCAATGAACTGCTTACTCAAAATTGCTTCTTTGATATTGGGACAAATCTTGCTGCATTTGAATGATGTAAGCTGACGCAACTAAAAAATCTTTGCTGGATACGATCAAATGAACTTTCAGATTTGGGGGATGGGAGTGATTCATGCCGAATCAATAGAAAATCATTGTGTTTCTGAGTTTTCATTTCTTTATTTATTTTTTCCTGGAAACTTAATGAAAAAAATGTTAGTAGCTTATTTGCAGTCGCTAACTTTTTTTTTTTTGGTATCTTGCTTGATCATCAGGATGGCAGAATATGGAAGGAGAGAGTAGCTAGTGCCAGGAGAAGACCCGACCTACCGCCGATGATGGAAGGTGGGGGGTCAGTTGAGCCAGAATCTGATGTGACCAGGCAGAGAGCAGCTCAAACTAGCCGCCGCATCTTACCTTCCATCAGTGCACCTGAACACAATCTCCTGAAGCTCCTAGAAGAGTGCAATGCATCAGGAATGTAAAGAAAACACTCGTTCTCAGCTGGAATCTGCCGAAATTCACCCTCTGCCCTTTTCTTTACACCTTTCCCCCCTTTGTATCTTATTTTACTCCATTTCTAGTTTTCCATTTTGCAATATCTGGTTTTTGTTTCAGTTTCCAAAGGATATTTGTGCCCACAGACAAAATGGTGCAAAGTTACTCCTAATGTGTATGATATATTGATAATGCATACGAGCTTCTCGGTTTCTGCCATCTCTGTAATTTTTTCAGTTAATGTTCTCAGTATACTGAAGGTGATGCACTTGATTTTCTCATTCAAATCAATTTTTCGTCTTCGTAGTTAGGGATCACCGGAAGACACAAGTTTTTACATTTTAATAATGCTCTTAATACACTCTCTGCAGGTGGCATTGTAAATGAAGTTTATTAAACTTTGGTAGTTGAATCCCTCTTATCTCCAACAGCAAGCAATCTACGCTCTCTCTCTCTCTCTCTCTCTCTCTCTCTCTCTCTCTCTCTCTCTCTGATTTTCCTATTTCCCTAGCAACTACGATCACATGATCTGCAAACAACGATCTAATATGGACCCAATTTACCTGATTCAACATGAATGTCAATGGAAACTGTTTTTGGGTTGTAGGAGTTGATTATAGACATGGATTACTTGTGTCTAATTTGGTCCATTTTACTGAAGAACTTGATGTCTACATGGTACACAAACAGTGGTTCGTTTCTATGTTCATGTGAGCATAAAAACAGGAAATAATCCTATTTTTCCAGAACGGCAACTGCATGCCCTTATGAGACAGAATGTGTTAGAATCCTCCTAATACTAACTGATAAAAAGGGAGAGTTACACGGGCAATCCATAGACTTCAAAAGGATGCGGCATAGTCGGGTTGACGAGATGCTTCCTTGAGCCTCTGTCGCTCCCGTGGTTCATCCATGGCTGCTTTCGCCACATTGCCTGCTTCTGCTCCACCTGTGGGTGTCCTTCTACCTTGGCAACCACATGATGGGCATCGATGGTAGCAACGAAATGAGCTGATACTAATCCAGAGGAGGCCATGAAGACGGTGAAGAGGAGAACAATTGTGAGGGAAAGGAAGAACAACTTGTTTGATGGAAGCATTTTTGTAGGTGGAGATTCACGGTAGTAGTCTGAAAGAGGAGATGGATGGGGTTGAATATATAGCAATAAATCATAGAATAATTCGAGTGGATGAATTTCCTTTGCTTTGAAGTGAAGTCACAGGGGAATCATGGCTTCCTCTCACTCCATTCCCACCCTGAAAATGCAACACTGTGGCAAGTGTTCATCAGTCATTGATTTGTCATGATTCTGTTGGAGAACCGTGCAGTCTAACTAACAATCTTAGAAAAATACCGAAACACATGATTTAGGAAAAGTCGATACACTATACGAAAGAAAGAGGCATAGTTAGAGGATCATATCACCTCCTTATTCTAATATCACCAAGTGATTCAGGTTATTTATACGAAGAACTTTGAACAAACTATTATCACATCGAAAGAGGAGATTGATTTGCTCCAGAGGCATCCCAAGACCTATAAATACAAACATCTCTTGGAGAATTCTCCTACACCATATTATCGTATGAATCAAATCAATTTAGATATTCAAAGCTGTTATTGGTGTTACGATTTGACGGATAATAATAACCGACCTAATATACACCAAGACAACACAAGATATCAGCTATGGTGCCCCGAGAATAACACAATATGCCCAAGTCGTGAGATCAAGATCAGAAATGCTTCATTCAAAACTTGCATAGGTGCATACACAATACATGATTATTTACAGAAAGAGTTCTCATGCTCATCTGCAAACCATTTCGGATATCTCAGGCCTAAATTCCCCACCCACCATAAAATGAATTCCTGCTCAATCTTATTCCTTGACTGAAAACAAATAAGAGGACCTTGGACCATCTTAAAGGATTGGAGCATGGCCTGCTTCAGCTCTCCAGACCACTTCCACACGTTCAATTTTCCCCTACCATCACCAGTAAAGAAGAGGCCACCAGCAGGATCCACTTGAAGCGCTCTAATTTCACAGCATGAAAATATCCTGCCCCTCTCAACAAACCTATGAAAAGAAGATAAGAAATAAGATGGTTAGTAATACAAATGTTTAAAATAGAGGAGAGCATGCTAAGTGAGATTGATAATAGGGATATAACAGAGATAAATCAGTAGATTCACGTGGGAAGCTACTTCTAGATTGTCTCCTTCAGGTGAACTTGCAGCCCAGACTTAGATTATCCAGTCTAAAGAGCAAGATAGCAGATACTGGTCCTAGCAAAGGAGAAACATCAAAACATCTGCATGCCCTTCAAGTATTGTAACACCCTCTAAATTGTGGATGTCCCAATCCTGAAGCAGCAATGAGTGAGTAAATTGCACTGACTGGGGGTTGCCAATCAATTGAACATCTAGCACGTGAAGAACATCAATCTACCAGCGGTTTAACACTGCCAACAATCAATTTTGAGAATACAACTGAACAGAAAAAGAGATCTGACTGTCAGGGCGAGCTTACCCTTGTAGACCAACCTACAGACCCCAAGTACAGGCTATTGGCCCCAACTACCAATGAGACCACCACAGTGATATGGCCTTTTAGAGTTGCGACCAGCTACAGAGGGCTTGACAGGGAATTGCCTCTCCACACCAGAATATCACCATTCTAGGGCCAAAACAGACAAATGCAACAAGTTTATAACAAAAGTATTGATGGAAATATGCTAGAAGACCATTCAAGGATACAGTATTCAAATGACTATGATAACCTTTAGAATAATCAAAATCCTGCAGCAATTCGATTCCAACAGATTATTAACATTGAATTTCATATTCCAAGAGTCCAAGCAATTATAAGACCAAGTATCTCAACAATGTCCTAAACATCGTATAGTGGAAAATTTCAAGGAACCACTAACTCAACCATAAGAATATGTCCTACGCAGCTACAATTTCTTTAGGGGTAAAATGAACAGATAAATAAAGCAAATAATATGTGCATGGCACCAACCATTTACCTGGCACCCGGCAAAGGGCAGATCCTCATCAACAGCCATTGAGTAAACTAGGGCCGCTGCAATTTCAAGATCGAAGGCAGCAGCAGCATGGATATTGCATACATGGAAAGATTAAGAGAGCCATAAACTGAGCTCTCTTTGGAAAACATATTCATCTCAAGATAGAATCACAAACAAGGACCGACAGTAGCTTCAAGTAATATCTCTCACATTAATGACATTCTGCAAACCGACGAAGACCCATGGATCCATGCAAATGAAAGAGCCAACTTCGCCACCCAAATCAACAATATGGGAGCACAGGCCAGCGTGGCTGTCCCAAATTTTCACCGTTCCATCTTTGCCACCAGCGTAGAGTTTATCTGATCCTGATGGATACCCAATTCCCGCAATTCCATAGAAAGAAAATTTTGAATGAGAACCACACGTGATTGCCAATAACATAAATTACGAGCCTACGGCATATATGATGAAAAAAATTGAAATTGGAAACCTAATGCACAATGACGTGCTCACATAGCAGTTACCACCATTAGACCTGTAAAAAACTACCTATCTTGGCATGAAAAAAATTGTGTGAAGCGAGATTTTTAGGTCATTTGAGATATTAGTCATATTAACCCAATATGAAAATAAATTTTATCAGCCTAATACATATATATATATATATATACAATAAAAAATAAATTTATGAGAAAAATAATAAAATTATTAATTATAATACCATAGTTATTTTAATATTTTCTTTAAAATAATATAATATTTTAATTAATTAGTTAATTATATCATATAAAAATAATTATTTTATTTGATTCGGGCTGACTCAAAACATGAAGTATTTTTGTCAGAGCTAGGATTTTCGGGTTTGCTAAGATGGTGGCCATGCTAACACACCTCAAAATCTTCAGGCTAACTCGAATTGACAGGTCTATTTTAAATAGTTAGAGTTTAAAAACTTTGAGAGAAGTATCGAGAGTATAAAGAACTAAATAAATAAAAGAAGAGCCATAAAGGAGCAGTAAAATTAAATTACCTTTTCTTGCCCGACAAGTTTTGCCAGTAAGCTGAAGCCTTCACCACAGAACCATGAATGCTGAAATCGGCACTTACCGCCTCTCGCACAGGCACTAGAAGCCCAATTCTGACCAAGTCTTTTCTAGGGGTTTAAACTATCTTTTCCACCCAACATCTTACTTAGAAGAGGCAGAGGCTGGATTTTAGGGTGACTGGTGTTCTGCAAGGGCAATTCCTTGTGGTTTTTTGGTACATATTATGGCCAACCAGTAAGAGCATTCCTTGCTGGTGGTCGGCAAGCATCCAGGTCGAGGCCTTGTCCTCTTTTGCTTGACAACCATTGTCTCTAATATCCATCGAAAGAAGTGATGGGGTAGGGCCTAGCAGGCAAGCCCATAAGCAAGGAAGCCTAGAGAAGGCCTGTCATAGGAATCCAGCCCAAAAGTAAGGCTCAGTAGCTTCAATTACGTGCATTAACTACCCAAAATTTCCAGCGGATAGCTATTCACTGACTAATAAGGGCAATTTAAGCCCATGGTTAATAGAGGGTCAAATGTAATTAGTAACGGTGACAATTACTGCCCGAATGCATACAAATACCAAGAAAAATAAAGAAAGGCTCCCTTGATTCTTTGACCACTATCACTCTCTGGCTCTCTTTTCGTTCTCTTAATTTTTCACCCTATCATTTGGCGCCATCCATGAGAACATGATTGAAAAGCCATGGCTCAAACATGAAGTTAGTAAGCTGCTATCATTGCCTCAGCTGGACTACAGAATCCCCAGTTTGCATCGCCTTATGCTTGACATGGACGATCACACAAAGCCAACCTCCCACCTAGCAACCAGCTTAGGGTCACTATTGTCAAAAACTCAACACAATTGCTGAATAGCCCTCCTACTAACACTAGGGTTCGCTATCGAGTGCACGATGGATGCTTAAATTGTGGAGGCGCTCTCTAGCCAATGCTTGGAGCGGCGGGAAGAAGAGGAGGCTGCTTCTTACTCGGAGGCTGTACCCAAGAACTGAGGGAAGGCGGTGGCTGGTAGTATTTATCACTCAAGCTACTATGCTACGACAGTCTTAACGCAGGATATGGAAGAGTTAGTTAGTGAGAAGGTGGAATCTAAGGTGGCAAAGCTAATGGAGGCCAACGACCAAAAGTATCTATGTTGGAAGAAGATGTGACCAGCCCTATGCCGACCAGTATCCATGTTGTTATCAAGCCATCAAAGTTCGAAGTTCCTCATATCATCGTCTACAATGGCAAGATTGATTCTTGAAACCTTAGCCATGCCCGCATAACACCCATGCTAGGGAAAGGCACAACAAATGAAATCCAGTGCCTTTTCTTCCTTGGAACGCTGAAGGGCATGGCAACTGATTGATTCCATAACTTAGCCCCTAGGTGCATCACTAGCTTCACGCAACTCAAGGACAAATTCCTAGAGTGTTTTGCCGGCTTGAATAGGATCAAGAAGGATCCCATTGAGTTGTTTATAATTGACTAGCATGAGAAGGAAACTCTGTGCCAATGGTACGAGCACTTCAACAAAGTGGCAGAGGACAGTGAAGAAGATATCACCCTGCATGAGAAGTTAGCCGCAATCGGATGAGGAGTTCTTAAAACCGCTCATCATCATATATATATAGATCCGCCAGCTAGCTTTGCATATCTTGCAGCATGGGCCCAGAGGTTCATGACGATTAAGGAGTCTAGGTAGAGGAAGCAGGATGGAAAACGAAAAGCGCCTAAACCAAGGTGTAAAGTCTGCGTGCAAAAGGATCAGAAGAAGGAAAAGGTTACACCGCTCTCTACGCCCCTATCAATGGTCCTCACCAAGGGACAGAAAAGGCGCTTGATCCATCCCCTACGGTTTACTTAGGTATATATGGGAACAAATATGGATATGTACTGCCACTACCACAAAGCCGAAGAACGTGATACTGAAGATTGCCGCCACCTCCGGAATGAGATAGAGCACCTCATTCACCAGGGGCATTTGTAGGAATACATATGGAAGACAAGTCGTCAACTAACTTGGTGCCATGACTCCGACAAGCACCACAACCTTTCTTCTAATCAGGGAACATCCGCGCCATTGCATAAAAATCCCCAAGGTAATGCAAAGGGGAAAGGTGAAGACCAACGTAATAAGTGGGGGAGTGTTGAGGCTCAAGCAGCACGTTGAGGAAGCTTTAGTTTGGCCCCTGTTACCAGAATTGTGGGATTATGTTCACAAATTAAGAAGCTATTAGACAATTGTTGTAGGATAATAGGGATAGGTAGTAATCTCTTATGAAATTTTAAATTAATTGATCAAATGAATAGAAAGAAAGAATTCGGAAAGTTGAGGTTCATGATAATCACGATATCCTTAAAACTAATTCGACCCCTCTGCAGAGCTTGTGAATTTTACGTACTCCTTTCCTCTCAGCGGACACAAATGGATGTTAAACAATACCAGAAAATCATGCATATAAAGAATGAATTCAAAACCACACTGTCTATTTATTCCAACCTCCTTTTCAATTGAGCAACTAGCTCAAATAAATAGATGTAGACATGGGAACATCTTGATATGGCAACCGATATCAATATCTGGTATAATCTACTATATTAAAAGATATTTGATATAATATTTCATTGAAAAATATTTAAAAGATATTCAAATATGTATATATAATATTTGAATATATTCATTTTGGAATATTTTTCAATACGATAAAATGTTCTCAATACCAAATTAAATCTATTTAGGATAGTTAACAAATATCATGAGAAGCAATTTCTCATTCGCACACCTCATGTGTGCGAAGAGTTTTAGTAGACAAAAGAAGTTCAACATATATCCTCTATTACGACGCATTTAGAAAGGTAGGGCTTAAGGAGTCTCGGCGCCTCCCAATTCATGCACCCTTGGTCAAGTTCAACAGCTGGACGGTCTACCAATGGGCTCAATAGCATTAATGCTCCAATTGGGCAAGGGAAGCAAGCTCGCTAACAACATCTGCACTTTCCTTGTAATGGGTATAGCTTAAGGTTGCAGAGCCATTATGGGAGAGATCGACCTTGAATGTGCTAGAAGCTATCCCATTGAACTATCACTAAAAGTTGAAGTTCTCAATTGTCAATGGCATTAGAGAAATGTTGGGAAGCCATCAAACGACCAAAAAGTGCAATATGGCCATAGTAAAGTGTGCATGGTGCCATACTTCCTTGCAGGTGGATGCAAATCCTAGGGATGCAAAGGCGCACCCTAACCCCATGGGAGAATCCATTCCTCACAAAAAGTCCTTATGGGATCCCCTATCTACTAAAATTTTCACTTCTGGTGGCACTACTAGTAGAGTATTGGGATGTGCTCGCTTAGGCCCCAATATTAATCCATCAATAATAACTCACCACCTTATAGTGTGGACCTCTGAGCTAGGCCGATGGCCCAAAAGCGATGTCCAATGAGCACTAATAGGCATGATGCAATAATGGAGGAGTTAAGTCAACGACTTGACACTGGATTTATTAAGAAGGTACACTTTCAAAGTTTGGTGGCAAATGTCATAGTAGTAGAGAAAGCTAATGGAAAATAAAAGATGTGTGTTGATTACACAGATCCGAATGAAGCCTCTCTGCTCGAATAACACCCTGTGTGATGGAAGTTTCCTCCCCCCCCCCCCCCATGTTTGAAGTAGTAATTAAGGCTGACAACTATGGGGTGCGACACAACTACTACGTTATTGCACTTCGAACGATTTTCAGAATTAAAAACTTAACAGAAACGTAGCACATCCTTGTGTACTACTAGCAATAATAAAATAGAGGAAGATGAATCTTGACAAACTTTTATTTTCATAATTAGTTGGGGAATATTAGGGGAGTTGAGAAGAATCTCCAAGGACCCAGGATCTAAAAAGATGATTCCACTAATGGCACCATCGGACATAAGTTAAAGATAGTCAATTGATTGTCATCATGATTCTATTTGGAGAACTAAGCATTATAATAACCTTAGGAAAATACCATCGAATTACATCCAATCCTATCAAAGGCTTTGGAGAAGACTATCTTAATTCCGAGCCATCCATTTTTAGATTTAGATTTAGATTTGTTACTATATCTTGGGCAAGTGCAACATTGCCATTAATCCATCTTCCTTCTATAAAGGCCAATTGTGTTCGAGAGATGAATTTTTTCTAGGAGGGACTTCAACCTATCTGCAATTATCTTAGAGATTACTTTGTACGAGGTATTGGTCAAACTTATTGGACCGATTCATTGAAACACACTGCATTTTGCTTCTTAGGGATGAGCGTGATAAAAGCGGTATTACATTTTTTTAAGGAAGAGTCCTGTTTTAAAAAGGGTTTCAATCGAAGAGTGAAATGTATTTTTATAATTTGCCAATATTTTTTAATGAAAGGGGAGTGGTATCCATCCAGACTTAGAGATTTCAAGGAGTTCATTACTTTAATCGTGTTTTCAATCTCTTCTTGAGTTGGGATGTGAATCAAAGACTGGTTTTCATGATCTGCAATGACAGGATGAAAGAGGTTTTCTAAATCATTGGGTGTGTTTGGATCTGTGGTTGAGAAGAGGTCTTGATATTTCCTAACAGAGAAATTGCCAATTCAGTTTGGAACAACAATCCACTGGTTGTTATCATTCTTAATCAATCTGATGTGATCTTCATTTCTTCTGATGATGGTAGAGATGTGAAGGCATTCAGAGTTCCGATCACCATTCCTTATTTAAGAGTTCAAGAGATTTTTGTTGCCACAAAAGTTCTTTCCTCTTTAAAAAGTAATTGTAATTTGATGCTAAGTTCCATCTCAGCTTGTCTGTTTTCAATCGTGGGAGGACATTGTTGTATCTTATCAATTTTGGTTTTGATATCAGTGATTTGTTCATCACAATTCCTGAAAGTACGTTTATCTCACGTTTTGAGTGCCTTCTTTACATTTTCAATTTTTTGGCAAGATGAGTATCTGGCGGATTCTCTAAATGGAGTTGGTTTATCAGAAGAGGCCGTTTGCCACAATTTTAACAGGAGGGGGGGTGTGATCGGAGTTTATGAGCCTAAGATACACTGAAAAAACACAAGATATCAGCTCCGGTGCCCAGAAAATAATACAACGCGCCCAAGTAGGGAGATCAAGCACATCAGAGATGCTTCATTCAAAATTAAGCATAGGTACATACACACGATTACTTACAGAAAGGATTCCTATGCTTATCCGCAACCAGTCTCGGGTTTATCTCAGGCCTAAATTCCCCACCCACCATAAAATCAATTCGGTCTATCCCTACTAAAAACAAATGAATAGACCTTCCATATTAAAGGATCAAAGCATGGCCTGCTTCAGCTCTCCTGACCACTTCCACACGTTCAATTTTCCCCTGCCATCACCAGTAAAGAAGAGGCCACCTGCTGGATCGACTTGAAGCGCTCTAATTTCACAGCATGAAAATATCCTGCCGCTCTCAACAAACCTAGGAAAAGAAGATAAGAAAGTAAAATGATCAGTAATTCAACTGTCTAAAATAGAGAGGTGAGAAAGCATACTAAGTCAGATGACAATTAGGAATATAACAGAGATAAATCAGTAGACTCACGTGGGAAGGTCATAGATGCGCACAGTGTCATCATTGCAAGCGGAGAGTAGAACTGGCTTTCCTTCCATGTCATGCATGCCATTAATGGCAAGGACTCCCTGTCAGTACCACAAAAACACGAGATAAGTCATTAGTTCCAATACCGCTGCCAACTAGAAATCCTCAAATGGGTAAAGGGACAAGGAGAACTGTGGTGATGACAAGGTTTTACTTACATGTTCCTCGTTATGAGTGTATATGACCTCTATATTGTCTCCTTCAGGTGAACTTGCAGCCCAGACTTTGATTGTCCGGTCCAAAGAGCAAGACAGCAGATACTGATCCCAGCAAAGGAGAGACATCACAACATCTGTATGCCCTTCAAGTGTTGTGACCCACTCTAAATTGGGGATGTCCCACACCTGAAACAGCAACGAGTGAGACGACTGCACTTAGTAGTGGTTGCCAATCAATCAAACATCTAGTAAATGAAGAACATCATTCTACCATCTGTTCAATTAACACTACCAACAAACAATTTTGAGGATACAACTGAACAGAAAAAGTGATCTGACTGTCAGGCTGAGCTTACCCTTATAGACTGGTCTACAGATCCTGAGTACAGCCTATTGGCCCCAACCACCAATGAGACCACCGCACTAGTATGGCCTTTCAGAGTTGTGACCAGCTGCAGAGGGCTTGACAGGGAACTGCCTCTCCACACCAGAATATCACCATTCTAGGGCCAAAAAAGACAAATGCAATGATTTAGTAACAAAGTATTGATGGAAATATGCTAGAAGGAAATTCAATGATACAGTATTCAAATAGCCATGATAACCTTCGGAATAATTAAAAGCCCATAGCAATTTGATTCCAACAGATTATTAACATTAAATTTCATATTCCAAGAGTCCAAGTAATTATAAGACCAAGTACCTCAAACAATGTATCAAACATCATATGGTGAAATTTTCAAGGAACCACTAACTCAACCATAAAAATATGTCCTATACAGCTACAATTTCCTTAGGGGTAAACAGAACAAATAAAAAAGATAATGAAATAAAGAAACCGAATAATATTTGCATGGCACCAACCAATTACCTGGCACCCAGCAAATAGCAGATCTTCATTAACAACCATTGAGTAAACCAAGCCAGCCGAAATTTCAAGATCAAAGGCTGCAGCAGCCTGGATATTCCATACCTGGAAGATTAAGAAAGCCATGGCCTAAGCTCTCTTTGGAAAACATAATCTTCACAAGATAGAGTTGCAAATAAAGGACCACAATAGATGCAATTAATATCTCTCACCTTAATGACATTCTGCAAACCGACGAAAACCCATGGACCCTCACAG
Source organism: Sonneratia caseolaris (assembly GCA_900006705.1). Classification (NCBI taxonomy): domain Eukaryota; kingdom Viridiplantae; phylum Streptophyta; class Magnoliopsida; order Myrtales; family Lythraceae; genus Sonneratia; species Sonneratia caseolaris. The sequence goes on along the minus strand of CXYZ01003352.1, from coordinate 1,829,379 downwards.
ATTAAAGAGCCAATTTCGCCACCCAAATCAACAGTATGGGAGCACATGCCAGTGTGGCAGTCCCAAATTCTCACTGTTCCATCTTTGCCACCAGTGTAGAGTTTATCCGATCCTGTTGGATACCCAATTCCAGCGATTCCCTAGAAAGAACAATTAGAATTAGAACCACACGCAATTACCAATAATTAAATTTAACCTCTACGGCATATATAATGAAAAAGAAATTGAAATTAAAGCCCTGGTGCAAACTGAGGTGCCCATATTGCGGTTACAGCCAAATTCAGGGTATCAGAACGTTCGTATAAGCCACCGGAGAAGGAAGAAACAAGTAAACAAAAGAAGAGCCATGAAGGAGCAGTCAAAATAAATTACCTTCTCATGACCTACAAGTTTTGCCAGTAAGCCAAAGCCTTCACCACGGGACCATGAATGCTGAAATAGGCACTTATCACCTCTTGCACAAGTACCCGAAGCCCAATGCTGACAGAGTCTCTCATAGGGTTTTAACCTATCTTTCCTAACCAAGATCTTACTTGGCCCACGGCCCTTCGGAAGAGGCAAAGGCTTGACTTTAGGGTGACAGGTGTTCTGCGAGGGAGGTTCCATGTGCAGGAACCTGCACGGTCTCCTGGTACATCTTCCAGCTAACCAGTAAGAACATACCTTGCTCCCGGTTGGCAAGGATCCAAGTCGTGGTGTAGTCCTTTCTTGCTTGACAGCCATTGTCTATGACAGATACAATGAAGAAACAGGAAAAATAAATGAAAGGATCCCCATGAAACTGAAGATGTCTCCCAAAATATTGCAGCAGAATCGAGGGGCCACCAAACCCATGAAAGTCCGCATGAAGATTCCAAGAGAAATCAGATGACAAAAAAGCAAGGGCCATCCCCAAAATTTACTGATCTTCCAAATTTAAGTGAACAAGCACCGCCATCGACATCCCGATGACCGTCGATGAAACCCTAGATAGCCCAGCACTACAAACCCCAATGCCATCTCGTACTGGCGAATCCACGTCATATTAAACTTGAGAGAAGGCCAAAAGCAAAAGGAGACATCTATAGCACATCCATCGAAAGATCCATCCACAATCGATCGGAAACGATCGCCGTAGCATCCGCCAGTAGCAGCAAAACCGAAAGGAGGGTACGTCATGGCCATACCTGAGGGCAATCACAGGAGTTGGCTGTCGATAGATCGGACAAGAAGAAGAAGGAGACGACGGAGAAAAGACACAGAAGAATTAGGGCAGGGGGAAGAAAGAATAAGACGACGGAGGAAAAAGAGAGGGAGAGTTAGCTTATTCCATAAGCGGTCTGTCTTATAAATTGCTAAATTTAAGATTAGGCTTAATGAAAAACTAACAAATATGACCGTTAATTACTTCAAATCTCTTTTATGAGACGTAATGGAGACATCGATCGTGGGTGATTGATGCGCGCCAGCCACGCGGCTTTACCGCGGAAGTCCAGCTGCCGCGTTAGCTGGCGGATCGGTGCCGTGCAGAAGAAACTGTAAAGCGTTAAAGTGGTGCCGGATTAATATCACTCTTGAAGACTTACACTGATTTTAATCAGTAGAATTTCAGATTCTTCTAAAATTCTGTATGCATCTTAGCACCGTTAAGGATGTAAATTATTGGGGCGAGTGGTTTCCCTGTAAAAATAACTTTAGTTCATAAAAAAAATCAACTGCTGCTTCATCTTTAATCCTCTGGGTATCTTACGAGCCTCATTTTCGATGCCACAGTAAAAAATAAATTAACCATATTAAATATTAATAATTGATTAGGGGATGAAAACATAAAAGAAAAATTATAATTAATAATGATAGTTTTTTGATAAATTGATAATACATAATATATTAGGTTAAGAGTTAGAAATTCGGGATTGGTATCTAGGAATCAAGTTTTATACTGTATAATATATCGACCGATAAATTAATCAATTGTTACAGTGCGTCAAACACGATCGATATAAAAAAAATAACAATAATAGTAATACGATAAGTGTATGGACTGGCTGATAATGTAACTGGTAATATATCTCCACCATCACAACCGAGCGAGGATAACGGACCCAGCGATGAACGTGTTGCAAATTCACCGGTCAAACCTTCTCCTTCGACATCCCAATCGCCGGTAAGACATGACAGTGGGAGAAGGTTTGGTTGTTGTAATTAATTATGTCATCTTTGTGATGGAGTTATAAATCATCCAAGCCGGGAACTGAAGTTATCACAGCAGTCACTCAGGACCGTGTCATGTCACTTTTAAAAGGCACGGACGGATCTTTGAGCAACTAAATTTCGACATCCATGACTCCAATCAACCACATGGACAAAGGGCTCGGCTCAGCAGGCTTTGGACAAGGGGAAAAGGCCAACATGTGATCATTGTTTGAAAAAGGGCCACGATGGGACCGACCTCCTGTTGGCAATCACACGGCTACCCAGTTAGTTGGTCGGGAGCCCAGACATAAGAGCCCAGAAAGTGAAGCCTAGGGGACGAAGCAATTGGGGCTTCGGTCGTCCCAAAAATGTTGGGCGCAGAATCGACCAACCCTTCTAGCCGCCTTTCAGAGGAAGCAGTTCTGGAAGAATTCAGGGCCACGATGGACTGGGTCCTCCCTCGGGTGGCAAGGCAGGAGCGGCTATATTGAATTAAGGCTTATGGCATCGTCGCTTGGGACACCTATAACATATTGTATATTGACGGCACCTTCTTTTATTAACTACACCCCATCTTCCTTACTTCTTGGGAAGACAGCTTGCGAAATTTTCTCTGGAAAGAAAACGAATCATAATTGAATGAGAACGTTTGGATCCCTTTGTTACGTTCATTGGAAACCAAGGAGTGGGGATAGGTTTCCTGAGCGGGCCAGCAAAATGTGTTTTTGTCGGGTATCCATATGGCCAGAAGTCGTGGAAAGTTTTTGATATGAACACAGAGAAGGTCATCATCTCACGTGATGCTGTATTTTACGAAGATCAATTCCCGTTCAACACTTTCGTCACTATTGGGTCGGATAATGATCGTGCCTTACCCATCGTGAAAATTGGGCAGCTGATTGACTCGCCTCCAAAGGTACTGGGCTCTCCATCTGTTGTAGATAACTCGTCTAGCCAATTGGATATCCGTTTAACTGGGGCTTACGCGGCGCAGCCCATAATGGCTAGCTCCCCAGATGAGCCCCCAACTCATCAGGTACGGCGCAGCCCATAATGGCTCCCCACATCACCCTGCCTCCTAAGCTCCTCAGGTACGGTTCACCCCCTTCATCATCATGTTAGTTTTGCGCGTTTTCCTCCATCACACAAGAGTTTCCTTGCTTCACTTGGCAATGAAGTCGAGCCAACCACCTTTTGTCAGGCCATGCGGGATGTTCACCAGCAAGGAACCATGGCTGAAGAAATCCAAGCCTTGGAAGACAATGGCAAATGGACTATTATCGAATTATCCCTAGGAAAGAACCCGACAGGTTGTAAATGGGCCTTCAAGATCGAACGCCATTCTGATAGGAGCATTGAACGTTTTAAGGCCGAACTCGTGGCTAAACGCTATACGCAAGTGGAAGGCCTCGACTTTCATGAGAACTCTGCTCCTGTGGCCAAATTGGTCAATGTTCGGAGTCTCCTCATAGTGGCCGTTACTCGTGGCTGGGAATTGCACCAATTACATGTGCAAAATGCATTCTTGCATGGCGATCTCGAGAAGGGAGTCTATATGCATCTCCTGCCTGGATTCAAGTCATCCCAAATCCCTCTACGGTCTCCGTCAAGCCTCCCGTAATTGGCACGCCACATTCACTTGGGCATTGGTTAGTTATGGTTTTATTCAATCTAGTGCTGATCATTCTCTTTTTGTGTTGTCTCGAAACGATTCATTTTTTGCCCGCCTTATTTACGTTGATGATATTATCCCAGCGAGTAATAATCCGGCAACTACTAGGACCTTCAAACAGTACCTAGCCCAGCAATTCCGTCTCAAGGCATTGAAGTTGCCCGTACTACTCAGGGACTTTTTCTTGCTCAGCAAAAGTATGCACTGGACATCTTATCTGAGTCTGGCATGCTCGGATGCAAGCCATCTTCCTTTCCTATGGAACAACGACATCGTCTCTGCAATGATTCTGGTGCCCCCTTCCCTCAACCGGAGCAATATTGTCACCTTATGGGTCGGCTTATCTACTTAACTATTACACGACCAGAATTGTGTTATTCAGTGCATATTTTGTCACAATTTTTACAACCTCCTTGGCAGCCACATTGGGATGATGCCATCCGGTATATTAAGAATTGTCCCGGCCAAGGGATCCTTTCGTGTCCCTCTGCAGACTTTACTCTACAGGCATATTGCAATTATGATTGGGCCGGCTGTCCCGCTTCTCACCGCTCTATTACTAGGTATTTCATTTTCCTCGGTGATTCACCAATGTCCTAGAAAACAAAGAAGCAGAACACTATGAGCCAATCCTCCGGTGAAGCAGACTTTCGTTCTATTGCTACTACAACGGTTGAGTTGCTTTGGCTGCGCGGTTTACTTAGCACACTTTGCATTGTTCATTCCCAACCCATGGGCATTCTATCTGATAATCAGGCTACCCTTCAGATTGCAGCCAATCACGTTCATGATGAACGGACTAAATATATCAAGATTGATTGCCACTTTATCTGTGATCGTCTCCGCCAAGGCTCCCTCATGACGAGCTATGTCCCTAGTGTGCACCAACTTGCCGATATCTTCACTAAAGCTTTGGGCCATGATCGATTCCTTTTTCTCCTTTGCAAGTCGGGCATTCTTGACATTCATGCGCCAACTTGAGGGGAGTATTGGAGATACTTTCCTTAATAGAAAATATTCTTCACATTAGTAATATTTGTAATATATATATTTCTATGTTTTACTGTATCTATCCTAGGCAAGCTCCATTTTAGGCATATGCTGAGCATATTTTCCTACTTCATTTCTTTCGTGTACTATATTTATGGACTTGTTATTGAATGAATGTAGGTAGAATTGCCCTCTATTCTGGCAATTTGATACCGCACTTAGTGAGAACCCAACAAATTTGCTTGCACGTGAATTAATTTTCCTGAATTGATGGATTTGTAGAGTATTTATGAGCTCGGGAGAATAAGCTTCTCGTCATAAAAAAAATATGCATGTATATAATATAACTGGCACGTCGGAATATTTGCTTGTTTCTGACGGTTATTTCTGGGTAATCTCTAAAGTATGTGCTAGGTCCAGAAAAGACAGTGAAACCAGGCTCAGTATATATGCTGCTACTTACCCTGATGCCGACGAAGAAAAAGTTGGTCAGAAGCCGGTCGCTGTCGAAAAAGAGAGAACCATCCGGACAGAGTATCGTGGGCATGTTACATCAAGATTCACGGATCCCATCCTTGATTTGCCGATCTTGATTTCCCCTCCCGCTTTAACCAAACGAAGGTTTCGTTTCACTATCAAAACCACCCACTGCACAAGGTGAAATGTCATAATCTTCCCCGCCCCCACCTCCTTTCGGAGCGACCATATCTCTTGCTTTCCATGGCCATCCACAGCCGTGGAAAATATTCGTACTTCGGCCAGTTCCTCGGAAATTAGCGGGCAAAGAATCGTCCTCTTGTCAGTTTCAAGAGGGATCGTGATTGTACTAGTTGGATTGTGACTCGGCATATCCTCATCTGATCGAGTAATGAAATGGGATTGATGTATCGTAGCATGCGAGTAAAAAATACGTTGATGAAATTAATTGACTAGAAATTCTTCGCTTGTCAATATTCGATTAACTCAAAATCCATCCATTATATTCACTTAAAAGAGGGGGAATCCGGGGTCGGGTCCTAAGGTTGGCTGCGAGGCGGATTTGACGGTGAGATAAGTGACCATCGGCTAAAATTGGGAGAACTTTATCGCATTTGTTCTGTCTACTTCAATTAATTTTCCGTTCAGTCGATCAGAAAATTGACTGAGTTTCCTTATCCCGTGGATCTACCGACCCAGCTGTCCCATACACTATGCGTATCGTGCGTGTGATCTCCTTTCTTCTGTATGCTCTACATCATTGTTCCACATGATATCATCGATTGACACTCCGAAATCTGCCGATCTAAAACTGGCATATTGTGATATCCTGTGTCAGTTGAGCACCCTCGTGCAAGAAAGTACCGATAAATCGCTCCTATCGCAAGACCGAGCTCCGGCTGCTCGTTCACATCTCTCTATGTTGAGCTCGGGTTCAGATATTTCAGCTCGGTTGATCAGCTCAAGTTGGTCAGTGCAAAACCGAGCCGAACCCGAGCTTACCCTATACCCAGGCTCGGATTCGCCCAGTGGCGTCCATACAGGAAGATTCGCGCGGAGGATAAACGTTCGTCCACAATAAAGGTACTACGAAGAAAATTGGGAGCGTAGTGGTGGAGCGGAGTCAGGATTTCTTTATCACTAATGTCCAAATTAGATATACATATGTATTTTTTATTTGGACGTATGGGGGGCCAATTTCATGTTAAGCAAGATTCAAGAATATTATTATTCCCTTGTGGACCACATGAGAAAATGGGATCTGAAAGGGACGAGAATATTGGATTATGTTATTGAATGACCCATTTATGTTCTCTGTCTCTAGTTAATAATTAAATTAAGTATTTTATATTTAGATAATATGAGTTAATTGAAATAATTTATAAAAGATTGAATTTTATAAGTGAGAAAATAAAACAGACTACTAGCGTTCTACCTCTTATTGAATAGATCAATTATAAATATGGATTGATTTATTAAAATTTTAAATACAAGATAATTTTAGAAAAATGCATTAACTTTACAATTTTGAAATATCTATGCACAAAGATAAAGGCAAGTCCATGTGCATCCCCGATGGAATACATAATTACGACTTTGCAACAGTTGGCACTAATTTAAATAATTTTTTCTGTTATATAATATATGTATGATATTATAAATGATAAGAGGAAAGAAAAGAATGAGAATCAAACATATAATATCTTAGTTGTTTGATCAAGAGTGACATTATTGTATTAACTTAGTTTCTATCAATTTAGAAAAATATTAGTGACTAATTAAAATAGTAATTAAATGATAAGAAATTGATTTTTGGCCAGGATAATATCACATTAATTTAATTTTTTTTATCAATAAAGCCTCAAAAATCTACTGAAAAGTGGGAGAATGACAAAATGGAACGTAGATAAAGTACAGCAGGAACCCAAATAGCAGGATAATCTCCAGGCCACAATTACATTACAGCAAGAATCTGACAAAATGGAGCGTATATCATATCCCACCCAGAATATTTGCACCCCCACATAATAATAGAAGTATAGTTTTTAAAATCAAACCAGCCCAAGAACTGGTATAGATATGGACTTATGGGTTGGGCCGGAGGTTTAATGAGATGAATAACATGTTTAATAAATAATATTACTAATAAATTTACATAATATCATAATTTGAATATGATTTATAACAAAAATTATTAATATAATCATTATATTAAATAAAAGTTTAATATAAAATATAAATATAAGTCTGGTAAAATAAAATATGTATATTATAATAGGTTTTTATTTTTTTAATTTTAAGTGGTCCGATTTTCTCATAAGTTCAATTATGTTTACCAGTCGAATTAGGAACCAGCTAATTTAATTGAAAATTTTCTCTTTGAATGTGCAATTTGATTTGTTATAAAAACCGACTAGGTGAATGGCTGGTTCCTAATTGAATCAGCCAGTCTAGTCCGATTTTTAAAACTAAATAGAGTATATCCTTGGCATCTCCCAAGAAAATAACAATTTTCCCACTTATTTTGCACAAAATTTGTGGATGACAAAAGAAGGACGTGTGCTTCAGCCTGAGCCAGGGAAAGATGCTTGGATTTTTCTAACCACCAGTTGAATATATATATATATATATATATATATTTATAAAACTTTTACCAAACCTATAAAAAAACTAAGTTTATTTTTTATCAAAAAGTTTAAATCGATAGAATAATAAATTAAGTATCTTATATACTATGATTTTTTCTCTTAAATCTTCAATACAAGGTTGTTTTCCTCCATATCTATCCCCCGGTACCATCTAATACCTTCCTCAATCGAAGTGTAAATCTAGACTACAACTCATTTTGATATTATGTAAAATTATTTTTTTCAACTGTTATATAAGATAATCCGTACCTATCTAAAAAATTTAGGCTATCAAATCTCTATGAAGCGGTGATTTTTTTTTTTTGCATAACTGTCATTGTTTCAATTATTAGTAGGAAACTTTTAAAATGATAATAGATCCGTTACAAATTGGTAAATCTTAGTTGGAAATCAAATATCGATTTCTTCGACAGGATCCCGAGAATATTCGGATGGATTGTTTTTTATACCGAACCCCAAAAGAGAGTTTTTGTTTTCAGACTGAATTCAGTTTATCTTTTTGTTTTTTTTTTTGGATTTTCGATTTTCGGATTTTTTTTTTCCTATGTCGCGTCGTTTCGTTCTTCGGAGAGCCAATTCAGGTGAGGAGGGGGAGGAGACTAAAAATACTGTTATTGTACCGAAATTTCGGCCGAAATGCCATGGGACGCACTAAATAACTCCCACAGAAATTGTTCTTTTGAATTGACACATGAGCTCGTAAACAAGATTCGCACAGGCAGCCCCCCATTCCTTTTTTGATGTTAAACGGCAAAATTGGCTGATTCATGTTTGACCGTCTTTATTTATTTATATATATATATATATAATAACAATATCTAATAATATTATAACCCATTAATTTACTAAATAATCTCCTGCTAGTCTCCTTTTCGTGATCGGCTTTTTCCTTTCCACGAGTTGCTTTTAAGTGGGTTTGGAGATGATGGCCATTTAAGTCCGCGCCCACGATCCATGCAGCTTCTCCTCTTCATCTCTCTCTCTCTCTCTCTCTCTCTCTCTCTCTCTCTCTCCTATTCTTCTCCCAGCCTGCATGCAACTTTATCCAGCTCAAACAAGCTCCCCTCACCTCTGAGACGCAAAGAGGCCTTCACAGGTTGCTAGGAGACTGATAATACTAAATTACCGTCTAAATTACCGTTAAAAGAGAAAAAGTCCTTCGAAGTTCAAAGTTCTCCACTCACCCCCACCACACAAAGGTCAGTCCACTATAGCTACAACATCATGCATATATATATATATATATATATGGTATGTGTATTTATGTATCTATATACCGAGAGCTAATTAATTACTATTTCTTCTTTCTCATTATTATTGTAAATTTTGGTAATCATCTAGTCGGTTTTCTACAGAGGATTTTCTCTCTTTGTGGTTGAAATGATTGGCACAATCGTGATCGATACGATTACTACAAGAACGATTCCCTTGCGTATACAGCTGCTGGGAACCAAAAGAGCCATTTGGCTAATCACCATTTTGATATAGGTGAAGCATCTGTCTTGCAACAAACAACGCGCAGTGTGTCTTGGCTGCGCTAAAGAGTGCTTCCCTCTTCCAGGCCATACAATATAAATGTAAGTTGTTCATAGTAAGCGGTAAAGTACATAGACTAGTGAACGTCCTCTCCATTTCTGAGCAAGCCGGAAATCCACTGCCCAAGTCTCCGGTGTTTGAACTAACCGGAATTTACTAAGTAGAATCCTCTAGACGGAGGTCGTCGGCATGGTAGGAAGAAAAGAAAAAAAAGAAGAATAGACTGTCCCTTCATTCTTCTTCTCCACCACAAAAATCACATACCAAGTCTGGGAGATGTATCCAATTCCTTATGCCGCCCTTGGTAGGGAGTTTACCCAAAATGGCCAACCAAGCAATGAAGGATTTGCTTGGAATATGACCTGAAATCAGGTAACATGATGCCAAATAACCTTTTGATTAATCTGTTTTGAGTCGTTGTATGACCCTCTGCATTTCGAAAAGTTGGGTGAACGCCCGAAAAAGTAAGTAGTTCAATTTTAGAAGACCGTTCCTAGTTGGGATATGAAGAAATTCGGCTCAGAATGTGAAACGGTATCTTCCAAGAAGCATGATAAGATTCTAGATCTAACCCTTCCGATCGAAGCATACATATATATATATATGTATGTATGTATAAATTCCCTCATATGGTCGCTTGATATGTTCGTTTTTTTTTTTAAATAAAACTTTGGTGGTTTTTGTCTTCCTGGAAGCGATAGCCATCCAGAAAATAGCTGAACTCGAACGTGCCACCATCTCAATAAGTTTGGTGAACATTTAAAATGAAGGTGTCGAGTTAGCTTCCGACAGTACAAATTGTACAATAATTGGAATCCAAATGAAGAAGTGATGTGCAAAATAAAGTTCTTGTAACAAATATCCGGTTCCGGTTCTAAGTACCACATAATTGAAGATCAAATCAAAATCAAAATCAATCGGTTATCAATTTTTTTTCTCCGAGTTTTATCAAAAATCTCCTTATGGTGGATTGTTAATGGTTCTAAATTTACTTGGAACCCGTGTACACCCCTACTTCTCTAATAATTTTTTCTCTATTTTTTTCCAAATTTTATTTATTATGAAATAATCCTTTTGGATGAACAACAGTTAGAAGAGAGGATGTGACAACTGAATGTGGAAAGATTTGGGAAGTATCGGATAAAAATAAAATATAAAAGTCTAGGCTAATTAACCATCCAAAATATATATATATATATATATTTAAATTTTATATATTTCTAAATAAATATTTTAACATTATATATTTTATTATAAAATATATTTAAAATTTAATTTTAATAGTTCTGTTATATGTTATTTAAAATTACAATGTGATAGGGGTTTGTCCGCCTAATATACTTGTCAACCAATTTTTTACTTTACCAATCGAATTTTATCACATTAAATAATCATATCAATATAATATTAAAATTAGTATCAAATTATCGTATAGCATAAAAAATTATTAACCCTATTTAAGCACTCGTCTAATAGTTGCCCGAGGACGTATTACGAGACACGTAGATTGATCGTAAAAGAAATTTAATTTTGTTATTAAGAGTCTCTGCACCTCATTAATTTTTTACCCAAAGTTTTAACATAAATCGACACATTGGAAACACTTCGAAGGACACGTGTCCGAGGGGCGCCGTCGCGTCCCCTGCATAACACGTCGCCTGGCGATTCGGTTTTCTATTTCAACTGCTATGACACACTCTTCGCGTGACTACGAGCTCAACTCTGCCCCGTTTTCCGGTGACCGATCCATCGTCTGCTCCGTTTCATCTTTGTGCAATTTTCACTCTCCCGGTGGTTCTCCCGATCGAATTCTCGGTGACTTGAGAATCCTGTCTCTGATGCTTTTCCGGTTTCTCTTCGTTGACTTGGAGTGCTCTCCCGTCTCTCCGAGTGAGACGAAGGTGAGCGAGAGGCTTGGGGATTGGGTTTTGGTAAACGGTTTTCCTTCGCTTGAATGGCGTCTTCTCATTGAAACGGACTGAAATTGGAAATGGCTATTACAAATGCGACGATATCAGCATGCCGATTCTGTTCTTCTCTGCTGTGGTACTATAAAAGCACTTCGCTTGAAGTGGATGAGCTTTTCTTCTTATTCTTGTTGTCTGTAACATTAATGCCGTCCACAACGTTAGCTAAGGAGGTGTTTCGTGCTGATTCTTGGAGGACATTTGTGTCTTAGTATTGCCTCCTGTTCTGGCGGATGCTGTGAGCTCCGAGCTGTGAAGATACGAGATGGTTGCCTTCGGAAAGATGCTGAGAGAAACTCAAATTCAGGAATGGCAAGGGTATCATAACTTATTGAGATCTTCTCTTTCGATTGTTTCCTTTTCTGTTTTGGTGTGTATGTGCTTATCTATATCCTCAATTACGTTTACCACCATGCCGAGCTTTCCAGTGATTCAACCACCACGAAGATTGTTTTCTCATCCTAGTGTTATCATCAGACCTTGTTGGCCATGATTCTGACTGTGATATTACTTTAATTTTACGTTGAGATAGAATAGACGAAATGCTGTGATTTGCCATATTTTTCTTGTGAAAAACCTTGAATAACATGAATATCTGTGTTGAAATTGGCTTTGTGGTCAAGTTGCAATCCTTACACGACATGCTGACAGATAATATATTTGTGTATTTAGTTTCTATAAGTAAATTCATACATGTCTTTTCAGGTATTATATAAATTATAAGTTGCTGAAGAAAAAGGTTAACCGATATGCACATCAAATTGGAGTTGGAGCTGTAGATCAGTCTTCCATTCTCCGGGACTTCTCAAAATTGCTTGATGGCCAGGTAAGGCAGTAGCAGCAGATATAGCATCTATTTTACAGCCATAGGTGCTTCATTTCATTTTGTTGACTTTCATACTTAAAATATAAACTCCTAGTTTATTTGATATCATCACTAATTTTTTATGGTGTTTCAACAACTTCAGATTGAAAAGATTGTTCTGTTTTTGCTTGAACAACAAGGACTGCTAGCTAGAAAGTTGTTCATCCTCGGAGAACAACGTGATGCTCTTCTGGAGCAGCAGGAGGATGGATCTAAATCTTCCGAATTACAAGAACCATATAGAGCAATTGGTCGGGATTTGCTGAGGCTTCTCTTTTTCATTGAGATGAATGCCATTGGGTTGCGTAAGATACTGAAGAAATTTGACAAGCGTTTCGGCTATAAATTTACGGATTATTATGTCAAAAGCCGTGCAAATCATCCTTACTCCCAGCTTCAGCAAGTGTTCAAGCATGTGGTAAGATGCCTGAATTAAGAGTGCTAACTATTTAACCTATCAATTGTTAGCCTGGTCAAATTTGGATGAAAGAATTTCACTGTTTTCAATTTCTTCAGTTGTGGAGAATGGAGAAGATAGGTAGATATTCTCCACAAGTTAACAATTTCATGTGAATAATTAGCTTATCTCTATCTTTGCTGAAACTTGTATTTACTCTATTTGGACAGAGAGATAATATAGTTTCTTTTGAGTTTTCAGGGTTTTGGGGCTGTTGTTGGAACAATTTCTCGCAACCTTGCTGACTTGAAGGATGATCATATTCATGGGAGATATGTGTCTATATATGATCAGCCAGCTCTCTCACACTCGGTTCTCTTTCACATCCATGATACACCCACCATATGCAACTTCCTTCATTTAGTGCCTTTTGATCTTAGAGTAGAATTACTAAAATACCATTTGTAAACTTTTGACAAAATTCTCTCTGTTTTTTTTTTTGCTCTAAAAGTAGATGATGTTGGAAGTAAATTTCATCAGAGAATCCATATGCATTTGGAGATTGGTTTCCTTGTGTTTTATTTTCATTTTTGAAAATTGATCTTTGAACCGCGTTTTTGTCATGCCAAAATTTCTAAACAATCTGATAAGTACAAATGAAAGTATAAATATGCATTGGCAGCACTGTGCTTCATCACTTGTGATCAAGTAAACAAGTTGTAGTATATATTTTCAGATAAGACACTAAGATTCAAGTGTATAATGCAGTTGACTTCCAAAAAATTGATGCACTTTTGTTTGTTGCACTTGATTTGCTTAACATCTGCCCATCGGAACTTCAGCCTATTTTTCTACTGATTATCCCATCTTATTTTAGTTCTGATTCCACTAATATTACTTGCAGGATCCTGTCATAGATTCCATTAAGGCTGCTGTCTGTAGGTTATCAAACTCTACCACTTTCCTTCATTATTTGAGTAAGCATGCACTTATCATGCAGGAAGAGTTACCAACTCCATTTGAGGGGTGTAATGATGCTGAGCGCAGATACCATTTTATGTCGCTTATGCTCAATCTTGCAAACACATTCCTATACATGGTAAATACATATATAATAGTCCCGACAGCAGACAATTATTCCCTCAGTCTGGGGGCTGCAGCAACTGTCTGTGGAGTTGTGATTGGTTCTATGGCAATAGCACAAGTGTTCTCCTCAGTGTATTTCAGCGCTTGGTCAAATAGGTCATACTTGAGACCACTTTTATTCAGCAGCATTGTTCTTCTGATTGGAAACTCATTGTATGCTCTGGCATATGATCTCAATTCTTTGTCTGTCCTTCTGATTGGTCGTCTCTTCTGCGGGTAAGCAATTCCACAAATATTATGAAGTTCATGCTTAATATGAAGCTAAGGACTAATCTATGCCATGGATTCAGCATATAAAATTATCAGTTCCTCTTGTAGCACCTTTTTTCACTTCATTCTAAATAGTACATGCCAAATGCAACCTATAATCATGACTAATCGTGTATGTCTTTTTGTAATTAAGAAATTGCTTGTGGATTACATCCTGGTGGCTTGTCTAGATTTTTATGCTATATATGTGACAATCTTATAATAAATTATTATTGGGCTGATTCAAAATGCTATTCAGAATTCTAATTTCTTAGTACTTTCTTCTTTTTACATGTATTTATTTTTTTATGCGATAAAGGTAAGATGGTCAATATCTTATGAGATATTGACCTAGTGGACTTTGTTAGGAATATGATTAATTTTGATATGTTTGTTTTAATATATATCCATAGATAAATACGAATGCTTGAAAAATACTTTTGTTACAGTTTTAGAGAAGTGAGACGATTCTAAATTGTCCATAACTGTCCTGGGTCAGCATTATTATGTTATGGGGCAATTCTTTGCTTCTTATGCAAGTTAGTATAGATTTTGCTCTAGTCTGGCTCTTTGTGGATTTTATTGGATTGTAGAAAATTATATTTTTATAAATGGTCCTCAGTTTTGCATCTCCTGATATAAATGATCTTGGAGATACAATATTGTTCCATTGATATCATACTCTCTAAATCACAGTTTAGGTTCTGCTCGAGCCATTAACAGGCGCTATATCAGTGACTGCGTACCCCATAAATTACGTATGCAAGCATCTGCTGGATTTGTAACTGCTAGTGCCCTTGGAATGGCATGTGGGCCGGCCCTTGCTTGCTTATTTCATACAGATTTCAGGATCTATAGGATCACCTTCAATGAAGACACTCTACCCGGATGGTTTATGGCTCTTGCATGGCTTGTCTATCTTCTATGCTTATGGCTATGTTTTCGAGAACCCCCTCCTATGTCAACAGAACAGACTTCTCTCCACGTAGCGAAATCTGGTTTGTAAACTACGAAAATTTTTCTAGCTCGCTACCTTTGTTTGGAATTATGATATCATCTTTCAATAAAATGGTTAATGTTTGTTAAGTGCTTTCCCATAAATTTGGGAAATGAGTTTCCCAGAAATTTAAGGTTGCAGAAAGGTACATTGATGGTATTCATCAAGATGGTATAAAACTCTTCACGGGCAGACAGAGCACAACTTAGCATGGCACAGAACAGAAACAAGAAAACTCAATGCACGAGTGAAAATGTTTACACAAATTGAAACCTGTACTTGTATTTTGATGTCATGTTGAGCAATATTTTATTATAAGCTTAGGTTAGTTAGGAACTTTACCATATGGAACTGTAGTGTTGATGAAGTTAAATTCATATTTTGATACAGCAGAAAAAGTGTATTCATGTATAGGCAACTTTATATTGGATCATGGTCCCATTCAAATTAGTGAAAGTTGCTCTATTCATCTTTGTTTCAGATTTCTTTTTCTTCCTTTTCTCTTCTATATGGTCTTTTTAGAACCTTCGGCAATTGTTTCTATAAGCCCACTTTTCTGTTTTGATATTATGAAAAGCCATATTTTAATTAAATGGAAATATTAGTCACAAATGCAGAAAATCAGTTTCTCCATATTTGTATCTTTATCTTTTCAATGCTGTGTGTTTATTGATTACCATGGTCATTGCAGTACTGTTAGAAACGGCAAATGATGCTGTTGAAAGTGGTGGAACTCAACCTTTGCTCTCGAGTTCAAAAGCGAGATCAGATGATGCAGATGAAGATGAACAAGAAGGCAATGATGATGATGACGATTATTCGGATAAGATACAAAAACCAGTCACATCAGTCATGTCAGCTTATAAGCTGTTGACACCCTCTGTTAAGGTAAAGTATATTACTCTGCTTCAGATACCCACTACTATGGTTTTATCTGATTGTTAGAAGTGGAAAATAATTGAGCAAGGCGATATCTTTTCAACTTTTGCTATTGCTGATGCTCTTAAACTTAACTTGGAAAGTTCGAAAGTTATCATGTTCTGTCCTTGGTATCATGTTGTTTATGTTTGCTAAGGCAGATAATAAATCTTTATGCAGCTAATTCTGTTTAATTATTTGTTCTTTGCTTTAACAGCTGCGAGTTTTCCTAAAATTATGAAAATTTGAGTGCCTTCCTTAAATGATAGCCTTAATCATTATCAGATGAAAACCACCAGTCGATGGAATTGAACATTTTTACCCTTATGATTTCTTCTTGTGTTTGAGCAGGTTCAGTTACTTGTTTATTTCATGCTCAAGTATGCAATGGAAATTTTACTTGCTGAGTCGAGCATTGTCACTGAGTATTACTTCATCTGGTCAACAAATACCGTGGCAATATTCCTTGCATGTCTTGGGCTAACTGTGCTTCCTGTTAACATTATTGTTGGGAACTACATCAGCAACATATTTGAAGAAAGGTAATTATCTACTATGCAGATGATCAGGTCTTCATGATTTTTTTTTCAATTTGTCAACACAGATATTGAGTGATGATCTTGAAGTCATCAAATCTATAGTTTGATATTTCCTACAAATATAGAGCTACATAACTGCTAGAAAAATTTGTGATTTCTCATCATTTTGAGAGAACCGACTCTGATATTTACATCTATTTCGTTCTAAGGATGTTTTCGTAATTGTTGTCATCCTCTTGACTACAGGCAAGTGCTGTTGGCATCAGAGATAATGGTCTGCGTTGGCATACTCTTAAGCTTCCAAATAGTAATCCCTTATTCCGTACCTCAGTATGTCGGCTCTGCTTTCATAACATTTGTCTCTGCTGAAGTCCTTGAAGGTGATTCTCTCTTCACAAGTTCAAAACTCATGAGATTAAGCTTCGGAATTCGAGTAGAAATATAATGCATATCATACTATTGCCTCTTGTACATAGTTTTGGAGCTTCTCCTTTTGATTTATCTTGTATAATTGATGTTAAAAGTATCAACGATTCATCTGGGTGCAGGTGTAAATTTGTCGCTCCTCTCAAAAGTCATGTCTTCTCGGCTTTCTCGTGGGACATACAATGGGGGCTTGCTCTCAACCGAAGCTGGGACTCTCGCTCGGGTCATCGCAGATGGGACAATTACGCTATCAGGGTATTTGGGCGACCACTGGCTCCTGAATGCAACCCTACTCCCCACCCTCTTCATCTGCATGTCTTCCATTGCTGCCACTTGCCTTACATACAATTCTCTCTACTAATCGCCCGCTGCACTATCCCAGTAAGATCTTTAGCTCTGTAACTCTGCATAGCGTGTACCATGAGCAGCAGATCAAGACCATAATTTTAGCTCATCAAGGAATATCAGTCAAACTTAATGATTCTTAAGACATAGTATCAATCGGAATGTGAAGTAATGCATGGTGGGATCTTGACAACGACGACCTTAGATGAAAATGGCTATGCCCAAGTCAAATCACATTTCAGAATATATGTATGTCACACTGGGTTGCATGTTATCTTACAAATATATTGGCCTGGTCATTGGCATAAAAGTTTTTCGAACTCCATGATATCTTGAAAAGCTGGAGGTGGCAATTCGGGCTGGCCTGCTGTTATTAGGCCGGGCCAGCACTCGGCAAAAATGTTCACTGATCGGGTTGACAAGGTCTGAAAAGTCAATGGCCTGATAATCCATGGCCTAGCATGATCCAAAATACTTATTGGGCCAGCCGAATTAGCACGAATTCATTGATTGATTTCTATCGGACCTATTATTGGGAAACAAAAAAAAAGGCATTTTGTAAGAAAGAATTACCAGACAAATGGATCGATCTATACCAAAAATTATCTAGCTGTACTAGACACCTGTCAAATTTGGGCCGGCCTAACCAGCACCAATCACTGTCTCAAGCAATTCGAAACCCTGATTCAAGCATAATTTTTTTATACTTCAGGTCATCTATCCTATAAATTATTATTTTTTAAAATAAACTTAACTAATTTTATATTTTAAAAATAAATTTTTATGATATAATTGATTAATTAATTTAAATTTATATTAATTTTGAATAAAAATATTTAAAAATTAAAATATAATTATTTATTTATAATTACTTTTTTAAAAATATTTCCCTTTATTTGTAAAAATTATTATGATTCTTTGGATTTGCATGATTTTTTCGGGTAAATTACACCGGTGGTACAAAACGTTTTGACAATGTAACACTTTGGTACAAAATGTTTAAAATGTAACTCGAT
>CXYZ01003352.1:1789310-1810017 GCA_900006705.1 Sonneratia caseolaris | reverse complement strand
AGGGAGAGGGAGAGGGAGAGAGAGTCGAGTGAGAGAGAGAGCGGGAGAGAGAGCCGAGTGAGAGAGAGAGAGAGAGAGAGAGAGAGGTGCGGAGAGAGAAATGAATAAAAAAAATGGTGGGTCCCACCATGTGCCACGTGACAATCCACATATTTAAAATATGAAGCCACGTCATCAAGAAATGCCACGTACACAGTACACGTCATCAAAAATTAACGGCGTTAATAAAAAATTAACGGAATGTACTAAAGTGTTACATGTTTGAAAGAAAATGTATCATCGAGTTACATTTTAAACATTTTGTACCAAAGTATTACATTGTCAAAACGTTTTGTACCACCGGTGTAATTTACCCTGATTTTTTCAGATAGTACTGGTATGACGTATACAGCCCTGACACAGTTTTTTCGTATCCAAGGCGCGCTAAACTTTGCCAGCTCAAGGCTGTACTGCCTTGGTACGTTAAGCAATTAGTTTGATAAAACCTTGGCCATTATCAGACTGGGCCCGCGGGCTGGGTCCCATTTTGCCACATGCAGACCTGCCTTCTGAGGCCGTCGGGTGATGTTGGAAAACATTGAGAAAACAGTGACAATTACGGTAAAATATATAAATAAAATCTTTAAAAAAAAGATGATGTTATGAGCAAAAAAAAATGGACCATGTTTGCACCAGGTGTCACGTGCGTAGTTGGGCGAGCAGCAGATACAGCACGTGACAGCGAGCCCCTCTCCCTCCCTCTTTCCCCGCCAAGCGCAAACACCATACGACAGAATCTAGCATCCTTCAACGGTGACCCGACCGTGCCATTTCAATTCTCTAGCGGGAATCCACACTAGACATTGGGAAGATAGGGAAGCTGAATGTCAATGGAAAGCAGCGCAAAGAGGTTGGAAGTACGAGCCCTAACCGGTGAATCAATCACGGTTCCGATTTGCGGCAGCAAAACCGTTCGAGACCTCAAACACTTGCTGAAGCAGACGTTCCCTCTTGCGTCGAAGTATGCCAACTTCAACCTCTACCACAAGGTCGATGTCTCTGTTTCGCCGTCTCGACCAATTCGTGGTTTCATTTCGCGCATGGAATCTGCAGTTTATCGTGCTTTTTTAAGCTCATTGCAGAAGCTAATGCTTGCACAGGATGGTTTAATCTCGTTTGCATCGGTGTTATAGCGAGGATGGTGAAAATTATGCTTTCTGTTGTCTATTGACGTAAATATTTTCAAATTTCCTCCGTACGTTTTGCTGATTATTCTCTGCTTATTCTTTCTTTTGGATGTCTTCTTGAATCGTATGCGGATTCTGTGCACTGCAATGGCTATTAAAACTGTCATGGAGATAATTAGATTTGGCTTTTCAAGTGATGATTGCTTCGTATATGAAAAATGGATCACTTCCTTGCTGTCGGGAACACTTGTTTGCTATACAACTATCTAATGATGAACAAAAGCTTATGTTTTTTGCTAGTGTTTAATTTGGTGTGGAAGTCTTCCCCCTTATTGAAAATTACTGCTCAGCTTAATCTCTTATAGTGTTAAGTACAATAGTAATATTTGGGTTTTGATGTGAAAACGTGGTATCCTGTTAATCTTCTCCTAGCATAACAAATAGATAAAAAAAAAACCCTTTAATCTTCTTTTGAAGCCAGCATGTCAGAATACCAAGTGCAATTACTTGATCTAGTCAGTCTTTATATTTTGAGGTGACTATTTTACTAAATTAAGTCTTAAATTCCTTTTCTTATATTGTTTTAGGGAATAAAGTTGAGCTTGCTGAATCAAATTAGCAGTTATTCCATTGAGCCAGGAGAAGTGATAGGCCTTATTCCTGTTGTCAAGAAGCAAACTTCTCAGCCTCAGGAATCATGTGAACAGTTTAACTCTGATTATGTTAAGGGCGAAGCCCCTATCACTAAATTCGCTGACCAGGCATGGAATCACATGATGCAAGAATTGCGTGAAATGTCGAGTAATGATGGTGGAGCAACTACTGAGTTATGTGGGACATATTTCAATATCGGGTTAGAGTCTAACATGGATATTTTGGGGATTCAAAGGAAGCGTAAGCTAAGTGATGTCAGTGAAACAGCAGGAATCCCAGATAATTTAGTACTCACTATACTAGAGCATTCAAGAAACAGAGTGCTTGATGAGGGGAATGCTGAGAAATTTGTGAAGGTTTTGGATCGGGTGAATTGTTTGCAAGATGCTTCCTCTCAAAGTTGTTTGCTTTTAAGTTCATTCCAGTTACAGGAAGGTGGCCTTGGAACATGCCAGGCTACACAAAACTTGTGCTTGTGTCCATTGTGGTTAAAAGCAGTTATGAAAGTTCTTACATTTTTAAACATCTATGCTGCATGTTTGCAGCTCCGACAGGAAAAGATAACATTGAATTATTTAGAGGATGCACTTCACTGGCTTGAGGAGTTTGGAATTCATTTCAATAGGAAAGACATTGAGAATGTTTCAGTTCTTTGTCCAAAGGTAACTATGATCTTGGCGTCAGTTTCTTTATAGTGGTATTAAATATTGAGATAGGTTTTTTTATTAATTACCATGGAATTTGTGTAAGATAAGTGTCTTACGCTACCTCTGAAACAGAGTTTCCTTTTTTTTGGGATAAGTGAAATAGAGTTCCCTTGCTTGTCTTAGAGTTTAGTTCTCATAATACCTTTTTCTGTAGTTCCCATGATACTATTCATATTTTGATCATCTCCTTCATGGTTTTTTTCTATTCTGTATTGTTACATTTTTTAGAAAACTGAAAGTGGTGGTAAGTTTTAAGTGAATGAGATATCTGATAGTTCATCTACTAAGATTAAGGAGGAATAGGTAATGCAACCAATATTTAGCCTAATTGAAAGAGTAAATTCAGCCAATAGTTGTACCTAATGGATGACATGCACAAATCAAGATATGGTCCAAATTTTTTCATTAAAAAAATGTAAATTCAGCCAATACATAAGATGCCTTTACTTGCTTGTAATTCTCTGCCCAGGTATGCAGACTCCCTCTATAAGTAGTGTCTAGGAGAAAAGTTATTTTGGCTAGAAGCTACAAAACTATGTTATCCTGAGATATTTATTTCTACTGAAAATTTAAATCAGTATTCTGATAAAACTTTGTTGATTCTGTTTCATTCTCCCTGCCATTTCATTTTAGGTCATTTACTTTGTGGATGACAACACAAATAAGAGGAAATATAGTGAAGCTATTGTGATATCTAGGTTTTCAGCAGAAAAAAGTCAAGTTGAGGAAAATCCCACAGTAGGTATTACTGAGGACTTGTGCCACCTGTCTTTTCATTGCAAAAGATTCAAGTAGCAAGCTTTGTAATTTCATTTTTCTCCTTCATTTTTTCATTCTATTCTCCAGCTGAAAAGCAGGTTTCTCTACCCAAACTTTTTTATGCAATGGAGCGGCGTGAAAGAGCCTTCAAAAACGCTCTTAGATCATTGATGGTATGTTCCATTATGTCTGTTCGAGACACTGACTAATATGTCCACAATATTTTGCTATCACTCAACTATACATTTGCCTGCATGCCAGGTGAAAATTTTCATGCATCAGAACAATTTGATTTTTTCTGGATGAGCGCAATTCAAATATTTGCTACTGATTGATTTGCCATCTTCACTTGGTGTTGGTATTATTAGGGAAAAGTCTCGGTGATTTAAAACTAATGATTAGTTTAATTGTCTGAAGTAGTTATTTAGTCTATACATATATCAAATCCTGAGAGTTCTTCCTTGAACATCCAAAACTTGTTAATTGATTTCTAGAGAGTTGCTATTATTTGGTTTGCCTATTTAGCTGAAGAACGAACAGCACTAAAACTGTTGGTCTCTTGTTAGGGCCATCCTCTCCTAGGATCTTTCCCATGGTTCAAACCAATGTACTACATTCCTAAAAAGGAAAAGGAAAAAAATGATCCCTATGAAATATTTGGGATATTATGTTCAAAAAGAAGTTTGGTGTATTATGTTTTATAAATTAATATGCAGCATAAAACTGCAAGTGATATAAGCAAAATCAGTTCTGTCGAAGACTTGGTCAACTGTCTGAAGGAAAGAGATACTCCAGCAAGAAATGTCAAAGGAAGTGATCAGGCAGGAAGTAAGGATGAGGTGAAGCAGCTGTGTAAAAGGAAGGATGCTTCAGCTTCCAATTCAAGGAACAAGGTCAACAAACTCTGTCATGTAAGCATCCATTACTATATCTGTATGTTTCTTGTGCATATGGGTGTCATTACGAGTTAAGACATACCTACTGGATTTGAAAATGTAATAACTATTTGGTGTTTTTGTAGTAGCCTCTTGTTAGGTACAATCAATTTCAGAAAATGATACCAAGTAAACAAAAGATCCTTTATCTCATTAATTTTCAATATATTTTATCCTTGCGAATGCGGCATGCTCATGCCTCCCTTTTATTGTTTCAGTAAATGCATCTTTGGATCAATAAAATCTATGTATGAGGGATATGCTCTGAAAAAGTATGTATGAGAGGCATAAGGAAGAATATTATTTACAGTTTATCTTGTGTTTGAAGTCTTTAGTTTGTGTTTATGATCCATATGCTATGGTTATTGTGTATTTCTAGGACACAAATGCAGTGCTACCAGAGGAAATGGTGGAACATCTCAGAAAGGGTATAGGCTCTTGTGGACAGGTATCCATTCCTCTAAACATCTCCTTGTTGAGGGCATGAATGAAGACACTTTGAGCTTATTGCAGTGTCAAATTAGTTTTGATTGTCTGATTGTGAGGAAATCTCAAAGTTCGTTAAAACTTTTATTTTGCTCATAACATGTGTTTGCATCTTCCGGTATAGAACGCCATGTACTTGTGGAAAGTATTTTCTCAAAGTCAAATTCAATGTAGCTTCATTCTTTTTATTAACTGTGCATTTTATTTGCAATTCGAAAGTAGTTCTAAGAAACTGACTCCCTTTGTCTATTCCAGATTTTGGTCCTTCGCTGTCTCATATGTATTATTCAGGTTGGAATGCTTGAGCAGACTTTGGATCTACTTGTAATTTCAACTCTAAAAGTAGTAGTTGACTTGTTATTTGTGTGAGAAGTTTTTTGACGGCTTTACATTGAATACTATTGCTAGAAATGTTCTGGTTATAAATGGATTTTGGTGTGCAAGTTCATAACCTATCTAACTCTTTTTTTTCTTCACTCCTAACTTCACTTGCTAATCATCATCCAGTTCCATTTCCAGTTAATAGATAGATGTTCCTTATACTACTTTTGCCTGGCCTTAGGGTAGATAATGCTGCTGTTGGCATTCTTCATTCAGAAAGACTGACATAATTGTTCTGCAGATAGTGCATATTGAAGAAATTGGTGGTAGGAAACCAATATACATGGAGATTCCAAAAGAATTATCAGTGTGTACGAAACAGACACTTGAGCAAATTGGAGTCACTAAGTTGTACAGCCATCAGGTCAGAATATGATCCTATAACCCTCCCCAAATTTTTTCTTTAGAGGCTGATTGTATTGTTGTGGTGCCTGTAGGCAGACTCAGTACGAGCTTCCCTTGCTCAGAAGAATGTTGTTGTAGCAACATTGACCTCAAGTGGGAAATCTCTTTGCTACAATCTGCCAGTTCTGGAAGAGCTGTTCAAGGATTCATCTTCATGTGCTCTCTATATATTCCCTACAAAGGTTAATAGTTCTAGACTTGGGAAAAAAAGCATCCATCAAATTCTCTAGATAAATATTCATATGTATGCACATGCAAATCAATTTTTCAAGTGTTAAATAAACCCACTTGAATGTATTGAAATTGGGTTGACTAGATGAAGACAATTGAAAATTGTTTGAAGAGGCTGAATTATAAATCAGTATAAGGTTTTTTAAAGTGGGGGATCAAATGTTAAGAGAAATTATAACTGTATGGTCAGATATATGTATGTAAAATGTTATATTAGAAATTTCCTAAAGAGTTGGTAGCATCTTCCTAGTATCTGAGTTTGGTGATATAGAACATTTTAACTTTGATTATGCTATACTGTAGGCCTTATCTCAAGATCAGCTTAGGTCTTTGAAATATATGACAAAGAAATTTGATGTTAACTCATGCATCGGCATATATGATGGTGACACCCCTCAAGAGGAAAGGATATGGCTGCGGAAAAATGCTAGACTGGTATATTACGATGTTGAAGTCTTGATATTTAGCTCAGTTCTTTCTATGAGACTAACCTCATTCGAGGTCTTAATGCCTGACATGTTCTTTATAGTTGATAACAAACCCTGACATGTTGCACAAATCAATACTGCCGTACCATGGGAAGTTCATGCGTATTTTATCAACCTTGAGGTACAAGATATATGAACTAATATTTTGGTACTTCAAGGATGATTTGATTCACTAGGTTTGAAATTTGGCATCTCTTGTTATGTTTGGGGCTGACTTCTCTTATTTATTTATTTTTATCAGATTTGTGGTTATTGATGAATCTCATTCATACAAGGGAGCATTTGGTTGTCACACCGCTCTTATATTAAGGAGACTTCTCCGGCTTTGTTCCCATGGTAAATAATGTGACTACCTGGCAAAAGATGAAATCCTTTCTGTGCAGTGAAATTTACTCTTCTATTTACTATAACAGCTTCTTGGTTTTACTTGTAGTTTATGGCAGTGATCCTAAATTCATATTTTCTACTGCAACTTTGGCAAATCCTTGTCAGCACTCTATGGTAAGAGATCTCTGTAACTCTTTTTAGTAATGCTATTTGATGTTAATATCCTATATCAAAATGGAGGGAAGTAGTAGTTTCCTTGACTTGCAGAAGTTGTTTATGTTTGCAGATCAGCTGCCTCAACCTAGGTGAAATCTGGTTTATTTATCCTTTAAAAATTTATGTTACTTCTTGGAGTAATCAACTTAAAATACACAATGGCCTTTGATTTGAAAGGGAGGCATTTGGTTGTGCATTATCTTGAAGAATGTGGGCTCTCAAGAGGCTCCTGCAATTGATATAAAGAAAAATTGTTTCATTTTTTCAGTTGGAATTTTAGATGGTTTTCAAAAAAAGATAATGAAAAATATTATCCCTACAGTACCCAAAATCAAATATATTGACACATTATCATCTATAATGCTAACTTGTTAATAGAGTTGAACAAAGTCAGGGTTAAATAACTGTTCTTGGCCTAAGATAACAATAGTCATATTGTGCAAGCGAGTAAAATCCCGCCCCACTCACTGAGAGGAATGCAGAATTTACTTTTGAATAACTAAGATGATAGATGCTGGAATATTGTTCTTTTTGCACAAAAAGCTATGAACAGATAATTGATACTCTTGTTAGTTTTTGGATGGGTTGTAAAATTTTGCCATTGTGCTACATGTAAATTTTAATCCCTATATGCAGTTGACTTGAATAATAAGAATGATTTCCTGTTTCTCCAGGAACTTGCTAATCTATCAACATTGGAGCTTATTCAAAATGATGGGAGTCCTGCTGCTCAAAAACATTTTGTCCTCTGGAGTTCATCTTTCCGACTGCAAAATGTGGGTAATTTGTTCTGGAATTGGGTACTATAAGACTAAGAAATTTTGCTATTTTCTCAGTTCTACCATTTAGAATGGTTAACAAGTTTCAAAATTTCTCCATTTTTGTCATAATCACAATTAACTAATGGAAGAAAGACAAATGTGATGAAATGTATTATGTACACCTAGTGTGTGAATGATATTCCTTTGTTTTCTGAAATACCTTCTCTGCCTTTCACTCATTCACTTTTTCCTGTGTCCTTTTGGGTCTCCAAATCTTTTTGTGCAACCAACATTACTTCTGATTTGTATCCAAATTATTTAAATATGAAATGATTCGGATTTATGGTACTTACAAATACTGAGAAGTGAAAATCTAGATGAGACTTCTTTCAATCTCATGCTCCATTTACATTTTAGCGATTTTCCATACAATTCAGAGTCATCTCCTGTGTAAAGGTTGTATCAACCAAAAAGCCAAAAATTTTTGAACCTAATATACTGAAACTCAAGAACCGAAAGAAAAATCATCATTGATGGGATCTTTTGGTTGTAATCTTACTGCTTTAAGTTACAGCATGAGCCAAGAACCTGAGTTGATCCTTTGCTGCCATGTCATTGCCTAGATCAACAACTTTCCAATTAATCAGAGGATTGAATTTCTGTCTCCAATTTAGGATCTCCCAAGCCTAAGACAATTACGGCCTGAGAACATGGATTTCACTAACAACCTTAATGTCTCCGTATCCTTCTACATACCTATTGTGGTTCTCTTGTGAGCCTCTGCAACCTGGAATTATCAAGACCAGATTAGTGGAATCCTTGTCCTGCTCCAAGAACATGAACCCAAGATCCATGAACTCCAGCTCCAACAAGCTCTTGCTGTTCTCCTACTACTTCTCAATCCTTCGTCAGCCTCTGTTCCTTCTTGGGCACCTCCTCCGTTTCCTCGACTATTTCCACTCCTGAAAACTCCTCGACCTCCTTGCTTGCAAGGGTCATCTGAAGCTTCAGAGCAGTGAGGATTGACTTCAGAGATGCAGCCAAGTCAGAGTCTTTTAGGTCCAACTCAACCTCCAAGAATGGGTCACTCATGGACCTCATGTTTAGCGCATTCCATCAAGGGCGTAGAAAGAATAACAATCACAAACTAGGCTTATGTGAGACATTTCACCACATTTTAATGGTTGTTAGTTACCTTTTTTTGTTAAGATGTTTAAGAAAATTGTGAATGTGGTAGATGTAGGGAAAAATTGATAGTTATTAACCATTCTAATCAAATTTGAAAATTTGTGATAAAATGGGGGAAAACAGTAAGATTTGTGACTTTGCAGATCATTTACCCTTAGAATTTGAAGATCCACAGAAAACTGAAATACTTGCTTGCTGTGGTTGTTTAATACAGGTGATATATCATAGAGAAAGGAAAGACAATGCTTATGAATTAGCTGATAGTGCATCAAGGTAAGGTTCCTGAGAGACTGAAAACATGACTTAGATTTCCATCAGTTTCTGAAGTATCAAGACAAAGCATTGTTGAATGAGTCTCGTAGCCTGCTCTCTTTATTTTCATCTAAAGTTCTTATACAACTTCTCTCTTCCTATTTCCCTGCTAAAATATTTTTCCTTCCTATTTTGCTGCCGTGTCAAGTTGTAATTTTCATTTTTTTTCATGGTCAAAATTTCCCCCTTTTTTATCTGTCTATTTATGTGATGATGAAAAATACTATATTCTGGCAAGTAGTGTGTCATTAGTGTGTTACCGTAGATTATTCTTTAGCTGTTGCTTTTCCTACATTTGCAGTCCTATCTGGGAAGCTTCATGCCTCTTTGCTGAAATGATTCAACATGGACTACGATGTATAACATTTTGCACATCACGCAAACTTTGTGAACTTGTTCTGTTATATACGTAAGACAGATAGTTTCTTGGTTGTTTATTAAGCTTCCATTACTGTGCTATAAATCTATGTAGAAATTTATTTTCATTTCTTTTAATTATATAGGCAAGAAATTCTTCATGAGACAGCGCCCCACCTTGTTCATTCTATAACTTCCTACCGGGCTGGATATGCCCCCGAGGTCAGATTATCTGTAGCATTTTGTTTCCTGTTAATGTCTAATTTTCGTAAATGAAGTGAATTTTGTGCAAGTTCTTCTATTTTGACTTAATTAAGAAGCTGCCAAGGTTTTTTGTATAGAGATTCGGCTTCATGTTGATGTTAAATCTGGACAGACTGAGGACAGACTTGGGGTGGGGGGCCAGCACCAAATCCATGAAAATGACTGCCTATACTAGTGGCATTTTTCAAATTTTACCAAGGTTAGGGTTGAAGTATCTAAGAACTGCACCTCAAGGCAGTACCTTCTAGTTGTACTGCCCAACATTCTCCAATCTCAGAGCAGGACTTTGAGTCACTGCACTAGTTAACAGTGCTGTCATCAGGGAAGCCTGATTTTGGACTTTGGCCAATAGGGGTCAGGATGTTCATACACTAGGTAGAGTTACAGCAGCTGGCTCAGCACTGTGGGACAAGTAGCTAAAGAACAAACGATAATTTGTACAGGCCCTTATGGTCATGCCTTAGAGGGGTTACCATGCTGGAAGACAAGTATCTAAAATTTGTTCAAGTAAAATTATTTTTGAGGCTTTACTTGCGGGCATAGTTGTGCTTGAGTATAAGTTGCATTAACTCCTTGGTCTGTGTTGTCCAGCAACTAAATTTCTTATTGTTTTTCTTAGAAAAGTGAAAACTGCAAATAATTTTACCTGAATTAGCTTGCTCATTTTCTCAAGTAGGGTTTAATTAATGGAACAGGTCAGAAGAACGATAGAGAGCGATTTTTTTGAGGGAAAGCTTCGAGGACTTTCTGCCACTAATGCCTTGGAGTTGGGTATTGATGTTGGGCATCTTGATGTCACTCTGCATTTGGGCTTCCCTGGCAGCATTGCTAGGTAACTCAGTTTTAGAAACTTTTCTCCCAAATAAGCCTTCATTTGTTGATTATTTGCACTAGCTTTCATCATCTGTTCTTACACGTTGACCTTAGCTTGTGGCAACAAGCAGGGAGATCTGGTAGAAGAGAAAAGCCATCTCTTGCTGTCTATGTAGCTTTTGACGGCCCACTTGACCAGTACTTTGTCAAGTATCCAGAGAAACTCTTTAGGAGCCCAATTGAGTGCTGCAATATTGATTCTCAAAATCAGCAGGTTTTTTTTTTCTGCAAATCTGAATTTGCATGGAAGTTATGAATTATGCTTATTTTCATTGATGCCTTTGTTTTTAAGGTGCTTGAACAACACGTGGTCTGTGCTGCTCTTGAACACCCACTGAATTTGCACCATGATGAGAAGTTCTTTGGCAATGGTTTAAGCAGAGCTATTGAGACTCTCAGAAATAGAGGATCCTTAAGCTTTAATAGATCTCTTGATCCGTCAGCTAGAATATGGAATTACATTGGCCATGAGGTATGAATTTTAGTCTCAAGATATCTGTGCACTTTCATTACAAGGTTTTTGTGTATACTTTGATATGGATACAGAGGATCCACTCAGGCTGTATGTGTATAAACTGTTTGTGTTATATTCTCTCTCTTATCAGAAAAAGCCTTCAGACATTGTTAACATTCGAGCAATAGAGACTGTGGCATACCAAGTAATAGACACTGAGACAAATGAAGTCCTTGAAAAGATTGAGGAGAGCAAGGCTTTCTTTCAGGTACTCTCATCTGTTGTATTGCTTATTATTCACATGACCATTTTTGGGATGCTGTTCTGATATGCAATTTGCTTCAATTAGAATGGAAATTATCTGATGGAGTGCGGGCGTTATACATTGAAGAGTTTTGTTTTATCTGATCTTTATAATTATGAGTTACCAAATTCGAATTTTTCCAGGTGCATGAGGGTGCTGTATATCTGCGGCTAGGCAAGACTTATCTGGTAAAGGATTTAGATTTGTCACGTAAAATTGCTTGGTGCAAGGAGGCTGATTTGAAGTATTACACAAAAACTAGAGATTACACAGATGTTCGGGTCATTGGTGGAGATATGGTACATGATCTCTTTCTTGTCCTCAAACCTCCTTACTTTTGTCAAAAGTTAACATCCCTAGCTGAAGGCTTTTTTCCCCTTTGGCTGATCAAATTTTATTTTGTTTTATATTTTTTTAGATATTACATCATTGTTATTTATCAAAGGCATCTCTCTCATTTTTTAAGCATTTATATCTGAATTTGATTGTGAGTGTACTGAAATTGTTTCTACTTCTTAGGCTTATCCATCTACTATGCCCCATGACCCAACAGAGCATGTGGTAATAGAAACAACTGCACAAGCGAATACCTGTAAAGTAGTTACAACTTGGTTTGGGTTCCGTCGCATTATTAGAGGCACCAACCAAGTCTTGGACACGGTTGAACTTTCACTTCCAAGATATTCCTATGAATCACAGGTTTGCTTGTGTCATATTATTAATCAGCTTTTCTTAACCAACTTTTGTTGGTGTCACCATCGTACTGATGAGATGCATGCAAACAGGCAGTCTGGATCCAAGTTCCTCAAGTTTGCAAAGAAGCGGTGGAGAGGAGCAATTTCTCTTTCCGAGCAGGCTTGCATGCTGCTTCACATGCTCTACTCAATGTAGTGCCTCTGTAAGTATCCACTAGCTGTTCATATATGGAATTTTCATTTGTTTGGATGAGTTTTAGGCACAAACTTATTCAGGCTGCTTCTGCATCTGCCACCTCCATTGGCAGCTGCAATTTCCAACAACATTGGACTGTCCTGGAAGCCAGCCAAAGTCAATCCTAACCTCAAATTGGCTTGTTTGGATGGGTAATACCCTATTGGCTCCTGGGAGGGTTGATACAGATTTGATCAACCTGTGTCGGATTCAATGAATCCCAGGTCAATTCCAATAAATCCAGGTCTATATGACCTAAAATCAAGCCTTGTGGGTTTAATTTGATTGCCAGCAATGTGAAGATCAAATTAGGTTGAATCAACTTCGGAGAAGTCTGGTTGATTGTACCTGGATCAAACACTTTAGGTGGGATGAACCTCGTTGACCTTGGAAAGTTAATCCAGGTCAGATCGAGACCTAGTCTAGCTGAAGTGAGCCAGGCTGGCTGGATTCTGGCTAATTCTGCCAAAGGACAGGAAAGTCCAGCATGGCTTGCTATGAAACGAATTCCCATGAGGGGGGAGCCGATTGCAATCTCTTGTTTCTACTTCCGGATGAATGATAGAGGTTGTAGGCTTCAAAAATTGGCATATTGACTGCTAGACCAAAATCATCTTAGGGAGAATGTTTAAGGAAAGGATCAGTACTTGGAAATGTGAACGATCCTAATACATCTTCTAAATAATCTGAGAAGCTTTTATCCTTGTTTCCGTTTGCTCATAACAAGGAGCACATTTAGTAGGAGAGCATGTTCCTTTCATTTGGAGTTGCACCTTCTTTTCTTCAAAAAGACTGTTTTTTGTACAAAGTCCAACTGCTTAATTGTAGTTTCCTTTGCAGATGCATAATATGCAATTCCTCTGACTTGGCCCCAGAGTGCTCAAACCCTTATGATACACGCGCTTTCTCAGCACGAATTCTTGTGTACGACAAGCATCCTGGTGGAACTGGTGTTTCATTGCAGGTAGAAGCAAATAATTTTTGTTCTTAAAATCCTTGTCAATACTGAGGTTCTCTGGGTATATGCTCCTCAGAATTAGAAGCACCTATTTGATGAGTTAATGCCAGTCGTTTTTTCACACTGGTCAACTAAAATACGGAGGTTGGCCTTCCACATTAAAACCCATTGATTTAATACAGGTTCGACCATATTTCAACGAGCTACTTGTTGCTGCCTTGGATGTCATCTCCTCTTGTGCTTGCTCGGGAGAGACGGGTTGCCCTAAATGCATTCAGGTCTGCTTTGGAAAGGACACTAGTGCCTTCCTCATCCGGTTAACATTTTTTGTTTGGCCATATAAGTCTAATCGTTCTCCTTGCGCCCTTCAGAGTCTTGCTTGTCATGAATATAACGAAGATCTGCATAAAGAAGCTGCTATTATTATCATCAAGGTTCTGATTAAGCATTCACTGATCCAAAATTTCCATGTAATATACGACCCTATATTTGGGTTTATTTCTTATTACCAAATTGTTTGCGTTTTGTTCGTTCTTCAGGGGGTTCTGGAAGCAGAGAAGTCTCACTTCAGGGACATGGAAAACTTCAGGATGGGAAGAGAATCACCCGCTGATATTGGAAACTAGTTTGTTGGTTGACATGCAAATTTACTTAAAATCAAATTATGCTGTAGGGTCCTATCTACCGGTGAATGTATTTTTGAAGTAAAATTTGGATTTTGCTTGATGGATTGGTATTGCCGTCAGGTTGGAGAGTGCTGAGTTGAGATGGTGCTGCAGATAGTATGGAACCCTCGAAGGAGCACAAGAATTATCCGCTTGCAGATGTGTTATTATCCTACTGAGGTTTACCTTTCCTTGCTCTATCACCACCCCTACAAGACAAGCCTCCCCTTCTCGCCAAGCTGCGTCTACGCAAATATGAACTGCTCGAGAGTCATTCTCACCCTGTCGATCAGTACCTGGGATGAAAGTTCTACACATATTCACAACAACATCAATAGGATCTATGTCAATAATACTAGAGGAGGACGATAAGATAAGGTATTCTTGGTAAGGGTTTGTTATCACAGCGCCGAAAATTCAACCCATACCTAGTTTTTGTCCGAATGTGAGGCCTCAGTTCTCACTTTCCACAAACTGTGCGATAAATTAGCACCAGAGGGTTGAAGATTCTACAACTCGGTACTACAAAGAGGAAAATTAGGTGGAGCGATTAAAAAAGGATATTAGTGATTTGGTATTGCCATCCCAATTGTTATAGGAAAGGCATTAAGAAGAACTCTCCATGACGATTATCTCCATGCAATTCCCATAAATGTTTATCTTTTATTTTTTAAACCCATGGGAGATTCATCCAATTGAAGCATAGTTTTTAAAATCGGATCAAACCGAGAATCGGTATAGGTTTATGAATCTATGGGTTGGACCATTGGCTCAATAGATGAATCGCATATTTAATAATATAATATCGTAATTTGAATCTGATTTATAACAAAAATTATTAATACAACCATTATATTAAATAAAAGTTTAATATAAAATATAAATATAAGTTTAGTAAAATAAAATATGTATATTATAATATGATTTTATTTTTTTAATTTTAAGTATACCGATTTTTTCACCGGTTCAATTATATTCATTACTTAGATCGAGAACTGACTGATTCAACTAAAGTTGACCTTATTGAAAGTGAAATTTGATTTTGTATAAAAACCGAAATGAGTGATTGAACCGATCGAACCGATCTGCGTTGGAGTGCACAAAAACGGATGCACAATATCCTCAAAATAATTTTATTTTATCTACATAATATTTAAATTTAAATGTCAATTCCGTCTCGTCTCATGTTCCAGTGCTTCGCGGGACTCTGCCAATCATACGTTCCCCAGCGTGTATTACGTCCCATCATCCATCGATCTTAACTCATCTGCCCCGCTCAATCCACCTCCGCCGACCGATCCACTGGGACCAGAACACGACAAATTCGTCTCTCTGGGTGTGCGGTGTAGTGGAGCTGGCGAACCCCCCCGATTTTCCTTCTCCCTAGAGAGCCGACACAGGAAGGCGCAGACTCAGGGCAAGTTTGTTACCGGTCCCTATGGTATTGCTATTTCGGGTGTTATCCGAGGAAAAGAGATCGAAGAAATACGGAGAGAGTCGAGGATGAGGTGGTGGGTCGTCAGAATTAGGGTTTGATTGAGGGTTTTCAGCGTTTTGTTTATCAGCCACCGGAATTCGGAGACGCTATGGAAGCTTATAAGGGATGGGTTAGAAGGAACAAGGAGTTTGTGCACTCCCTGGAGTCTCTAGCCAGTGTAAGAGAATTCTATCTCGAGCTTCTGATATTCGCACTGTCCTGTATCGTTCTTGCTGGTTATTATTTGTTCTGCTATAGTACGATTGGCTTGTGGTGTCGATAGAGTTTGCTACTCTTTTGGCGAAAACCGGATTGTTTGTTCTGACCCGTTGTTGGGATTCTTCCATTGAGATGTTGGATTTGATGATTTTAGACTTCGAATCGGCAATCACTGACTTGTTGTCCGTGTCATCTATTTATTATTGGCAGGATAAGTTGCTGAGTCCTGTTCTATATATGGTTCTCCTCTTTGCTTTTCAATTCAGCGGTTGACAATACCTGCCTTTCCAACGCAATGAACGTCAAGTTTACAAGCATTGAATATTGTCTATCAACTGCTTGTTTCATTCGATTGTTGGTTGGTTCATTGGCATCTCAAGCTTTTCTACCGTGCAGCAAGTATCATACAACTGTTTCTCAGGGTTTTTTTTGTTTTTTTGTTTTACATTATTCCCCTTTGTAAGTTGAAATGAGTTATTTTAACAGTAAAGGCAACATACTGAGATTAGTTGGCAATCAGCTTTGTGTTTGGTCTTCTCTGTTCCTTGATTATCCGTATCATATTTATGTGGATCCAATGCAAGATTAGAGCTCGATGTCCGATATAATTGGAATGATAAGGTGTATGGATTCCTTGATCAAGTTTTCACATGATACTCATCTTATTTGCATTTTGTGCAGGGTTTAACATGGGTTCTCCCCGAACGGTTTTCTGCCTCCGAACTTGGTCCAGAAGCAGGTTTTGTGAAAATTTGGTAACACTTAAGCTACTTTTCAATGTAGATTATCATAGGAATGATTTTAGCATGCATTTATTTTGGGGATGGGTGATTTTCTCATATCATGCAGTTCTTTATGCTGACTAAATAAAAATGTCTTTTAATAGAAACCAGCTTTTGAGATATTTTGACATTCGATTTGCCTTGACTCTGTTGTTAAATTGGTTTTTGTGCTCAGGTTTCATTTAATGAGCAGCACATTTGTATATTTCTGACTCTAATTTCTTTGGTGTTAAATATTTGAATTTTCTGCAGCAACAGCTATTTTGGGTGTGATTACTGCCATAAATGAGCATATAATCGAAACAACTCCATCTCCTACACAAAAAGGACCCTTTGAGCCTTATTCATTCCCATATGCTCTCTGCATATCAGCAATCAAGGACTTGGAAACACTAATTGAAGTTGCAGCTGAACATTTCTATGGCGAAACCAGGAAGTGGAATTTTGTTGCTGCAATGGAGGGCATTAAGTAAGCAAGTTAGCTCTCATAACTTCTTTCTATTTTATTATTTTTATTTATCCTTTTGTTTATATTTCATTTTCTCACTCATCTCTGTCTTATGGCTTCTCTCTTTTGTGGTTTTCAGGGTCTTGCTTAGGTTATCCTTGTTCCGAACTAGTGGGTATA
Source organism: Sonneratia caseolaris (assembly GCA_900006705.1). Taxonomy (NCBI): domain Eukaryota; kingdom Viridiplantae; phylum Streptophyta; class Magnoliopsida; order Myrtales; family Lythraceae; genus Sonneratia; species Sonneratia caseolaris. Next base: position 1,793,090 of record CXYZ01003352.1, on the reverse strand, counting down.
GGATGGTTTTGCATGGAGGTGAGACACCTAACATTGACAACAAGTTGAATGCTCCCAGCTCTCCATTTGGAGATGAGAATTTTACGAAATACAGAGCACAAACACCAGCTCTCTTGGGTAACAACCTCACACAAAACAGGGCACTGACTGCACTAAGTCGGTTCGGTGAAAATGCAAGGATGGTCTCAGAACCCATGTGGCTACACAGGATACATCATCAGCAGTCAACCGTGAAACCCCCTTGTAATGACATCCATTCAGAGATGCTCATTGGATAATCATTTTTTATATTAACATAATCAAAAGCTGCTGACCAGATCTTGCTTTTGTATTGTAGTGCCAGTGGTTGAGAAAACAAAACCAACACTTTTATCTATTTTGTCTGAGAGGGGTTTTCGTGGAGCATTGTTTCTCTTCGGGGAGACCCTTTTCATAACAAGGCCATTGATATACGTATTGCTTATTAGAAAGTATGGAATGCGGTCTTGGGCCCCGTGGTTTCTTTCACTGGCCATGGACCTTCTAGGGGTCGGAATCTTTTCTCAAGTTTCGTTCTCTGAGACTGGTCAAGAAAACCAAAAGTTTCTTCCTTCAACTCTAGAAAAGGATGAGGTTCGATTCTTATGAAAGTCTCTGCAGGTTTTCTCGCATTTATGAAGTGATACTTATACCAGGGTCGTCTGGTTTCTTTTTTCAGATGAGGAGAAGAAAGCTGTTGTGGGCACTGTATCTCATGAGAGATCCATTTTTCAGCAACTATACAAGGTATTATTTGAATGTCATGACTGGTCTAGAAAAGACTTGGACTGATCAGGTCTATAAGAAAGATTAATTCCTATTTCATATGTTGTCTGCCATGCAACCGATGGGGAAGCAAAAGTAATGTGATTAAGTCTCCTAAAAATCGTCCTTTTTATTGCTCTTTGTACTGTTCGAAGTGAAGATGAAACACTGTTTTTTGATGACCCAGGCAAAAACTGGAAAGCACCGAGAAACTATTGGAACCTGTTCCTCTCTTTGGGATGCTCACTGGTATGTTCCAATAGCTCATTGTTACTTCACCATTCTTTCTGCTATAGACATAATATTCTCTCTTGAACATCAACGCTTTGTTGTCCATGTTACCTTGCAGCAAAAATAGTAGAGCTGATTGTTGGAGCTCAGACGAGGTACACATACATGTCAGGTTCTTGAGGATCCGAGTGGGCCTAAGAATCAGTGGTGGTTTAGCCTTCAATTTTTCTCAGGGAAGCAGTCTGCCTAGTGTAAGAAAGGTATGGCCTTTTTTTTTATCTTTTGAGATCTTGTGACAATCTCTAGTTCCAGTTGAGCAAAAAGTTACAGATGAATGTATTCATGTTTACCCTTAGGCAAGTGTTTGTTAATCTATCGACAATTTATGAGGCACTGAATAAAATGTCAGGATCGGACAGGGTAGTTCGTGAAAGCTCGATATAAATGTGAGCAAGAGAAAGTATACTATATATTCATTATGGTACATGACTCCTTACGCTTCAATTTTGCTCTCTCATAAAGTTTTGGACCCATGTATTTACTCTTGTCCTTTGCTGCTGCCTTTGCGGAAAATCACTGCCTTCATAATCTAAAAAATATTTCTTTTATATATATATATACACACACACACACACTAAAAATAACTAATTACATATAGTCATATCTTTATACCAGCATAATGACTCGATCAAATGTTTGACTTGTGCTCTGCATCGTTCGCCCTTCCGTTGGAGATGACCCGACTTCAAGTCTTCATCGAACAGCTCTTGATCTTGATTGTTGGATTCAGCTTGATCAAGATGCTTTGCTTCGGCTGCTTTTCTGATTGCCACTCGAATTCCAGCTCTCCGTTCCGAACCCTCTTTTTTAAGTTCTTCAAATACCCTACTACTTCTTGAAACTTCCTTGCTTAGGGACAACATCAATGGGCCAGAGCGTTTCTGATGAAGGCGCGTTGCGTTGGCTTTGTGTAATTGAGGCAATAGTTGAACTCCTTAGCATCTAATCTTTACCTTTGGTTGATGTTGCTTCTCATTACCATGCTCAGTCGAAGGCAGCATGTGCCACCTGGTTATGATCTTGTTCATATGTATGAAACTTTGGATCAGAAACATCATCTGCTGACCAACGATCATCGATTGATTACTTGGAAAGGACACGCAAATCTTCATATGTGGATCATCTGAGGGAAGCTCGCCAAATTCCTTGGAAGTAACAAGAAGAACCATCCACCTCGTCATTAAACAAACATCTCGTCATTCTGTGTGTGCCCTTCAACTTTAGATTGGTAAAGATCGCATCTTGTTACTTCATGAGTAAGGCTGGTGATTCGCATTATGCCACGTCTAAATGATCCGAGTAAAAAAAACTCCTAATAATATGCAAACAATTTATTTAATGCGTATTTACATAATTAACACGTTTAATATAATAATAATAATAATAATAATAATAATTTGATCAAGATATTTATCATAAGATTATGATAATGATATTTTCACAATAAAATGTAACAAATAAACTTATTTTATATGATGAATTAAATTAACAATATACGTAGTTAAATAAGTAAAAATATATTATATATAATTAAATATATTTAATTAGATAAAATTAATCTTATCTTATCGAATTATATAGATTTACCATCTCTTAATCAAAACTTATCTAACTCTGTCTTGGGTCATCATGTTGTGTCAAAAATTCCCAATCCTACTCATAATTATCATATATGAGTTCTATGACACTCCTAGAGATGAGTTTTATGAATATATTTTCATATTGCTGGGTACATTGTAGAGGTGGCAAATTGTGCCCGCCTGGCACAATAACGGAAGGGCACAATAAGAGCTGGCTCAAGCACAACACTTTATGACATAAGATTTGGCTGGCATGGCATGATAAGACAGAGCTACGCTGACCTGACTTGGTAGCACTATAATCTCTATTGCCTTTTTTTTCTGGTCAAATCTCCCTTATCCTTCAATAATTCAACTAAACAAACTAATCCATGAGCATAATTGAATGAAATGAAGTCTCGGCTAAATTTATTATATATCAAAATAGCTCGAAAAAAATAAAACAACAAAATAAGAGCGTTGCTCAATTACATCAAATACTCCAACTCTCAGCTAAATTCTTCCATGCATAGTAACATAATTTTAGGTTTATATATATATATACTTCTAATCGAGCTAATGGGCCATGGTTTCGGCACAATAAGCCCCAACCCAGGCACAATATTACCATGTTGGATCTGTGTCGAGCTAGATTTTGTCAGGTCTAGTATATTGTGAGTTATGGATCTTGGGAGTTTCCCTTTTGAGTGGTGAATGATTATTTTATATCCTTGGGTTGGCCTTGCAAGGTGGTGTCTTTCTTGCGCTACACTTGCATAGAGTGGTGACATGGCTCGAAATGACCATCGCTTTTCAATTTCAACTATCCCATATTGTCCCAATATCTATCAACTCTCTTATCACTTTAGAACGTGTAAAATTGACTCATCAATTTTTTTTTTTCCATTTTCTCTATATATATTCCCAACGCATCCGAAGCAGAACCTTTTCTGAATTTATTCATCCGCTCATCAGTTTATTGACCTTGAAATTACATTTATTCTGAATTAGATGATGCTCTCAATGTAAGTGAGTAGTACCACGTAGGGTTTTGAGTCCCCACGATAGGAGGGCGCCTTTATTTATTTATTTTTTTACAGCCCACAGAGACAGATGAAGATCACCCGATCACCGGAGGAGGGGGTGG
>CXYZ01003352.1:1747867-1785037 GCA_900006705.1 Sonneratia caseolaris | reverse complement strand
GTTATATTATTTATTTTTATTATAAATTATATTTAAATTATAATATTATATATATTTATTGATAATATTATTTATTAAATATGCAGTTCGACTGATTAAACTCTCGGTCCGACCCATAAACTTATATTTATACCAGTTTCCAGTTCAATCTGATTTTAAAATTTATGATGCAAACAAAAGCCTGTCTTCAAAGGACTCCCCCCCAATGGGAAACCTCCGGTCTACAACAGTCTCATTATTTCATGATATTCTGTTCCATGCAACATGCCATATGCAAGCTTCTATATGAGGAATAAAAACTGTCCTCCTACGCTGCCCCAACCCCAATATGTATAGGCAACGATACTCTCCCCCGCTTAAGTCTAGCTATTCACTTTAATTGACTGATCTACGAATTAATTAATTAATTAATTAGATCGTTATGTAAATGTAAGCAATATGTACAAGATAATGTTCTCCTCTTGATTTTTTTTTTTAATTTTTATCTTTTGTAATTATTTCTAAGTAATGTAATTAGACCATTTTAATTAAACTGGTTTAGTAATATTGGCTCAACACTTGGTAATCTTTATGATGATGTGTCAACCGCATGTGCCGTGTGGGATCCAATCCATTAAATTTAATGGATCCATCGACAGAGGAACCGATTCATCCATTTAGTATAACATAAAATCGAGGGAAAAAAAAGAACATAAAGGGCAAAATTGAATATTTGACTAAAAGTAGGGGAGAAAAAAAAGTATACTTTTTCCTAAATTTATCGATATAATTAATATATTATTTCTAATATATCTAATTCCTGAATTTAACAGAGCAGTATCTAAATCTATGATTTATGCCACATACAATATATGTTTCGGATACCAAATATACATATACATATATATATATATACTATGCCTAATTCGATGACACGTGTATATAACACATGTGCAAGAAACTACTGTGCATAATGCAAGGGAATATCCCCTCAATCAAAACTCAATTAGCCCGCCCACGTGGGAAAATATATTTTTAGGATCCATGCAGTCGTTCTCATTATTTTCTCTATATTATTTTTATTATTTCATTGTTAATATATATATAATGAAAATTAAACCGTAGGCGTAGTTTGAAATATCAATATATTTTTCCTACCAAGTCGTCTCACGCCTTGATTATATTGGATAGAATATTTTACTCAAAATTGGAAGTTGAAATCCATTGGCACTAATACACACACACACACACATATATATATATATATATATTCTCAATTGATAGATAAAAAAATGGGATTATTGATATACTTTTTTGTGGATTGGAAGTGTTTCAAATATTTTCTATAAAATAATATTTAAATTTAAATTTTATTATTGAATTTATTGATTAGATTAAGATTGAGTTTATTTACATCTAAAAGTTTAAAATAATAAATGATGATATTAAGTTTTTTTATAAATTTAAAACTTTTATTTTTAATCCTTACTAATAAAAAATTTTATATGTAAAAATATTTTATTTATAAGTGAATTAATACATTATAATATAAATTAGTAATAACATATAGCGGCTTTGAAGTAAGAAATTATCCGAGGATGACTGAGTAAGAGTTACCAGTGACACTTCTCCCCTGGCTCGTGCATGCAGCCGACAAAGCAAAGGCATCGCATTCACTTGTAATAACTTGCCGTACTCCTAACTGCAGATAACGAAAATGGCATTTCTGAAAAATACTTTTTTTTCCAAATTATTAATCCATCCATTTAGAAATCCTCTCTCATTGAGAATTATTAATAGATATAAGTATAATAAATTCTTATTAATCCGAATTTAAGAAATCCGAATTTAAGATAGATAGTGAAAAAAGTGTAATAGAAGACCTAAAATTATATATTTTCTTGAACTAAGATATTAATTAATCTGTCAGTCATCGTAATACGAACATAACAATACCAGCAAAATGTGGGATAATTTTCCTACACAATATGGATGACGTGCGTCACTTAGGGAAGAAAATGGCAGTCCACGGTAAAGTGTCCTGTCGTCAACCGGCGCGCTTATTATTTAGAGCAATCATGAATTGAGGGATACAGATAACAATCATTTCTCAGTCGAAGATCCAACGGCGGATATTATTTAAAAATAAAAATGAGATAATTATCTATTGTAATTAAGATGGACCGATCTATCAACTAAAATCAACCGATCAGGTGTGAGCATGAAGATTTAACGCACTCGATCATGCCTCCGGGCTCATCTTCAGAAACTGACAACGCCAATGGACATTGAAAACCTGCAAGAGCTCAGAATAAAGTGAAGACTCTCCAAACCCTAGTAGGGACACATCGAAACTTCAACAGATCGAGGGCAAAAGTCTCGGTGGTTTCACCCCTTTATCAAAGAGAGTTGTCCAATCCCGGCCCCGTTCGAAATCTTTATTGCATTCATTAATCGGATCGAGTCATTCAAGCCCTCGACAGAGAAAGAAGCCGTTCGAGGCCTCACTCGAGATTCAACACATGGGAGAGAGTCCTAGATCTTCCGTTAGATTAGATTGTTCACGTCTCAAAAAATAGTAGGCAAGCAATTCATAACTATTTTCTTGTTAAATTTCACTTATCTAATAAATATTGTTTAAATAAATTACAAAAAAAATGAATATACAGAATATGAGACAACTCTTTGCATAGCTATCAAAATTTGACATTGTATGAAAAAATTGTGGTTCGACCTGGACTTTCGGGCAGTCTAAGATATCGAGCAGTGCCATATCGGTTCAAAAAGTATGAAAATAATTTTTATAGGTAAAAAAAATTATGAAAAAAAATTAAAATTGATTAGTTATATATAAATAATTATTTATGTGACACTTTTTTAACCAAATTTTCAGGCCACCGAGACTGAGGGCGGAGCTGGCACGGCCGAAAATAGATTTGTAAAGTACCGGAATGGCCCAAATTATGGTGTGAATCCGAATTTACATTTTTTTTATGTCCTTTACAGGAGAAAAAAAAACACACACACACACGCACACACAAGAAGAGAGAAATGAATAAGTGGGATAATCAATGTTTCTCAAGACAGACAGGGGCCCACCGTGCGTCGCTGTCTAATTAGTCTAAATTAGATGTGGGCGAATTCATATACCACCGTGAAGCCTGAAGGGGGCGTCCGTCCGTCTAATAAATGGCAAACTTTCTGCAAAACCCACACCGATGATCTCCATATTGGTAAATAAAATTTCCACCCCATTATCCTATACTTATTATCTATAGCCACCATATGCAATTTTCGCATTAGATCAAAGAGGTTCCCAAAGTTGCAGTCGAGCAAAAAGAAAAAAAAAACAAAACAAAACAAAAAGCTGCCTTCTTAGAAAAGCCTCTGCTTCTTCCCTCGTTCTCACTTCCACCTTTCGTTCCCCTCCTCCTCCTCCTCCTCCTCCTCCAGCAAACTCTCTCTCAACAGTTCTCGTCTCCTACCGAACGTACCGGCGGCAATATATATAGTGTCTGGGTTCTGAGGTCAGTTCTTACAAGCTTCAGGTTTATCTTCTTTTTTAACGGTTACGAGAGATGGCCTCGGTGAGTCGGAAGCAAGAGGTTGAAGACGATGACAGGGATGCGGGAATCAACGGCAGCGATGAACGTTTGGAACGAAATAACGACGGCGATGTGCGGAGGGACGAGCAACCCCCGGATGCGGCCGCTGTTGCCCTAAAGGACGAGCCGGAGAGCGGGGAAGCGTTGCCGGTGTCGCCCCCACCACCACTCAGTGCGGCCCCTGCGGCGGCGGCGGTGGCGGTGGCGACAGGGCAAGCCCTATTAGCGGCAGCGCCGACCAGGAGGGCAACCAAGGTAATATAAATATATATATTGTGTGTGTCTCTATTTTCTATATAAGGAAGAACTGCGAGCAAGTAGGGAAAGTTTTGTGAGGACATTTAAGATAAAAGGGCAAAAATCCTTTTAGTGGAAAAATGAAAAACAGTTGAGGGGGAAGGGGCAATAATTAGGTTGTGATTGAATTGGATGAGGCTAGAATATCCATGAACATTTTCATTTCAATATTCGTCCGAGTAGTTTCAGAAATTTCACTTCTTGAATCATCCTCCCGAGCCTCCGCGACCTCGGTTCTTGTACAGTTAAAATTCGAACAACGTGACAACTGAACAAGTCCTCAAGAAAATTTTAGTGTGAAAGCTTAATGTTGCCGATGCTCTTTTAAGAATGAAGTTTTGCTGCAGATGGGGCTATTTGATGTCTAGCAGATCTTATTGACAGCCTTTTCGTGATGATATATGTAGGACCGACACACGAAGGTGGAGGGACGGGGGCGGAGGGTTCGAATGCCGGCCGCTTGCGCCGCCCGGATCTTCCAGCTGACGCGGGAGCTCGGCCACAAGTCTGATGGGGAAACTATCCGGTGGCTCCTCGAGCATGCAGAACCGGCGATCATAGCTGCCACGGGCACCGGCACCGTTCCGGCCATTGCCATGTCCGTCAACGGCACCCTGAAAATCCCCACAACGACTACCACCGCAGCCGCCGCAAACACCACCGTGAGGGACATAAAGGACGTTGATTCAGCTGCCACCAAGAAGAAGCGGAAGCGGCCTGTGAGCAGTGACTACCTCGATGTGAATGAAACCATAACTGCCAGTAAAGTACCCGGTGATCCTTCAACAGCTCAACAGCACCAACAGCTGGTTCCACCTCAGGGACTCGTACCCATGTGGGCCATGCCAATAACGTCGAGCGGCGTCATGCCAGCCGGGGCGTACTTTGTGCTCCCAAACCACCCCCACCTCGTTACATTTCCAGCAGTCGCAGCACCTGCAGCAGCAGCGAGGCCGATCGCATCCTTCATGTCGGCAACGGGGGTCACCGTTGCGGCCGTGGCCGCTGTCAATCAAACGGCTCAGTCGACCAGCAGTTTGAATACTAAGGCGTCAGGTTCGAGGATGGGGAAGGAAGCTTCAGCTATGGCTCCAAGCTCGGCCACGGCTGCAAGCAGTGGCCCTGCTCGGACGCTGAGGGATTTTTCTTTGGAGATTTATGACAAGGAAGAGCTTAAGCTCATGAGTGGAACCCCAGTTTCAAGGCGTTGATTGATCAGCAGGATCTAAAGAGAGGCTGACCAATCTTTCCAGCTATCCCCTCCTGTCTGCGCCTGAATTCTTTTTTAGGTCATAACTTTGGGGCGGAGTCCGCCATTAACAAACCTACCGTGGTGAAGAGACAATTGGAGATATATATGCGTACGTGGAATGGAAGTAGACATTGTGAACTATTGCTGTAGAAGAGGGTTTTGATTGGCTCATATTAGTTCTATGTTCTCGTGTCACTTACGAAATTGTTAGTTTCCCTTCATTTCTTGTTTTACCATGTATGTTTTAGATTGTATAGAGACTAATGCCATCTCCATTTTATCCTCCATGCGTTTGAAATTCATGGAATCTTGAAATCTTTAGGAGAGTTTAGGGGATTTATTGTTGGAATCGAAATGGGTAACTTTGGCTGGGACCGCTGAAAAACAGGAAGAGCATACTTCAATCAATTCCAAAGCCTAAAAATGGGGCAGTTTTCTATAAATTAATTTAAATAATTTGATTTTTTTTAGTTTAATCTTATGTATTAAAAAATTTTGTATTGGGAGTGTTTAATTATAGTCAAAATCTAATAATTTTTTTAATGCAAGTTAACTTACTAAAAAAAGAGAGACTCTTCTAGGTCTAAAAATGTGACTTTTGTTGTGGTCTTTTGCCCCTAAAACCATTTGTGATGAATGTATGTATTATGGTTTTAAGATTTTTAAGGTGAGAATGGGGACAAACCGTATCATACCTTATTACAATGCATGTGTTAGATTGTGAATCTTATTCCAAGTTGGATTATATGTTGGACTTTCTTGATAAGTGAAGTTTCTGATTATGATTATTTGGTGTATCAGCTTTTTTACTTTGACAATAAATAAGTCCTAATTTATTCAAATTTAACTGATATCGGTCAATTACATGACAAATTTTTTTAAAAATAAATAATTTTTTATCATAATAATTCAACATGATATTCTATTGGCTGTTTCACATAGCGGTTTGAAGTACTGTATTTTAACGTTGAAAAGAGGTTGATCTAAACAAGGAGGCAAAGTTTTTATTCGAACTGACGGTTTGGTTTATTTTGCGCCAAACGGGAGATGGGGGCGCCCCAGCTAAGACGGGCTGTCCGTGGTGGTTTCTCGGGGTTCGAGGGACGCACGTGCGCACGTGAGAGATGGGGAGGCACGCATTTACGGTTGACTGTGGGCCCCCCGCCCCCGTCCCCCGCACCGGAACCCCGATTAATGGTCACGTGGGGGCCCACGGTTTACGTGTGGGTCAACACCGTGACTCAGCGGAGCAAAAGGTAGGAACCAGTGCAGATATAGTGGTGGGTCCCACCTCCAGTCCCGTGCAAAGAAATATTATCATTACAGTATTGTTTCGTAAATTTCTTCCAAAACCCTGAGTTATCGTGATGACAAAATTTTATAATATTTAAAGACATTATGAAGATAGGATAAAATTGGATTGGTGGAATACAATCCTTTCATTTATTTAATTCTTTTTTATTTGAAAAATCCCCGTAAAGACTTTTCTAGAATGGACGTGCTAAACCATATCAGTCAGGGATATTAATTTATTTTACTAAAATAAACTTTTATTGTTAGTATAGTTGGGGCCACCTCATTTTCCGCCGGGGTCATGTGACGGGGAGCGCGGGACCCAAGAGTTNGGGGGGGGGGTGTGGGGCCCAGCCAACCCATAGCTTTTTGCTTTGCAGCATTGCACTGTTCACAAGGCGGCGCGTCCTCCGCCAACGCGGTGGTCCCCCTCTTGGGGGAGCCTGGGAGGCATGAGCGATGGGGGGGCCCCACTGCTTCGTTCGCTGGGCCGCCCTACCCGGAGGTTTGTGTATGGCCTGCTTGCTGCCACGTGGTGCATCCTCAGTGGCTGGAGGTGGGGGCTGTCGTGGGCCCTCCCTCTCTCTCGCATGTGCCCTGTTTCCTCTCTCGTGCAGCGATGAGGCACTGTGAGGTCACGATAAAATCAATCCACTTGGTTGATTAAATCAGTTCCCATCGAGAATTTGGTGAACGGTGAGTTATATTTATCAGATACATATTCTATATATACACATTTGATAAATATATAAGAATAAAACATAAGAATCTTTTAAGAAATATTTTTTAAAATTCACTATTTATTATTCGTACTCAATTTCTTTCCCGCTGATTTTTTTGGGGCTTATCTTATAATTGCAAAAAAAAAAAAGTTATAAATATAAAACGTGAATTACAGTATGGCATGGGATCCCCTAAAAGGCGGTACAGTCGGGTTAACAACAGCTAGCATAACATTTTGGCTGGTCCACCAACATGTAATTCGGCTATGGCTGAATTGTATCAAATTACCCTGAACAGGTTTTGGTTAGTGAAAACTATAATTGATCATTCTTCTAAAATTTCTCGAGTTCAAGTAATGAGAAGTGTTTTCTCAGGAATGCACTGGAACCGACATGGATGGCTTGGCTTGGTAGACCCAGCAGGCTTTTGATACGCACAAACAATGGCCATTTAGGTCACGATTGTATCTTTCCAGGTATCGAAGTTCAAAATAGAACGTTGGTGCTATCTATGACTTGTTTAAATGAAATTGGCATTATTTTTTAACGATGTAAAATTTATTCTTATGAATTCATGAATACCGTACAAATTTATAAATTGAAGTGAATTTATATGTAATTATATATATATATATATGGACAATCATACTGATGATTATACACTCAAATATAATATATTGTAATGATTTTTAGACCCGAGAGGAACCCCACTTTCATGAGTTCCAAGAGGTTATGAAGATACATTACTAGCCAGGTCTCAAAAGTTCTACTAAAATGGAGTATGCTATCTATGACTTGTTTAAAGGACATTAACATTATTACTATCCCATTCTTTTGCTGGTATGGCATTTTCAATGATTTTCAACCCAACATGCACCATCTTTGATGGGTTTCAAGCCGTTTGGGAACATCAATTTTCGTTAAATTTATATTGAACATACCAATAGATAACTAATCTTAAATTAAATAGAATACAATACAAGAGCAGGTATTTTGTGTGTGTGTGTGTGTTGTGATTTTGAGCATGCTAAATTTATATATAGTACAGAGCTGCCGAGTTCGCCTTATGTATCTACATCGGCCGAGAATTAAAGGGCTAGCAGCAGCGCATCTCGTCGTTGATGGCGGATGCCAAGGGCATATATAGCATGCAAGAGCAAGTGCACAAGAACGACGGTCTCCCAACAAAACTTGAATGGGTTGAGCTTGGGCAAGAAAAGTGATGCTCAGGGATCATCGCCATTGGTGGCCTAAATCTAACCTGGTCTAGGCCCAAACAAGCTCGGCCCAACTGTACCCAGCCCAGAACTGCCCAGGCCGTCACCAGGACCAAGCACACGCTTTAGCGACAATGACCTCGCCAAGTTGTCCTCTGTTTTACGTCTTCACCACCTGTCTTCACGGTTTCCTCCATGATCCCGTCGGTGCAATCGTCTACACAGGAAGTGATGATCGTTTTGTGGTTGTGCTTCTCTGTATCAATTCCCTGCACTGATATTTCATTTCATGAAGCATAATGATATGAGATTGCTAGATCATGTTATGCAAAAAAAAAATGGAATCGACCTGCTTTGAGATTCCAGTTAGATTGCAAAGAAGTCCTCGAATTCTAGCAATCTCAGATTATTCACAAGATTTAGTGTGAATGAGACCATACATTTATTCACAAGATTATATATATATATATATATATATCTTTTCCGATACCGCATGATCGATTTGAATTTTCGTTTTTTTTTCTGATTCTGCAACCAGAAATAAACGAGGCCTTGGAGAGTAATGAAGATGGCCAGAGATGAATCAGGAGTCCAAGAAATTTGATTTTTTTTAAATTTTAATTTGCTGAAAGGAAGAAATTGGATGAGTCATAGATGAAACACCAACTTCAAACGATGAGAGGACGAGATGTTCCCCTTTAACTTGTTGAATATCACCTTCACCCTGGACCCGAAACCTGACTCTAATTGGTGATCCCACCGAGATGCAAATCTTTGGAAAGTAGCAGGAAGGAAGAAGAAGCGAGGAGAATGAGTTCAATTGTGAGGGTCTTGTTCTGATCACTCTGTCTTATTGAGATTCGGAAAGTTGCCAGCAGAGGAGTAAAACAGTGAAGGTATATGACCCGACAAGTTCCTTACGATGAAATATTTTGAATTCAAAATGGTCGAATAGCATCATCCTATAAATCGGGTTGATGATACCAGAGGCACACAATTATTGAAGGGTGAAAAAGATAGAAGGGGAATGACTGTGGGACGATGTCGTGTATGTATCCCAAATTCTAAGATAAGTTATGCAGGTGAAATCAAGTAAAAGCCAAGACGGGATCTGACAGATGGATCACAAGCAAGATCACAAGGAAAAATCGCCTTTGTGCCACCACTGAAGTAACAAGGGACACTATGTCCGAGATTGCTGACCTGACAAAAAGATGTTCCTAGTCCTATTCCCAAAGTCGAATGATGACGAGGACAAACGGACTCGATGCCTATGGTCACTGGAGGAATCATGCACAGCGATATGACTGCCAAACAAAACGTAGCGACAACGGATGAGTCCTGTGCATGACGGCTTGATCAGGGGCTACCATCCATGGTTGCAATGACTTGGAATAACCCAAAAGTTACAGTAGATCGCGGAAGATGATATGCTTGTGGGCAAATGCAACTTGGCCGAGTTGTTTGGTCCGAGGATTATGAAGCTGAACGTCTCACGTCCGGAAAGAGATCAACATTGGTAGGAGTTATTCATATTCCAGGTCGGAGGAAGAGTTTAGTATCTGCAAGTGAGAAAGGAATATTCTACCTTACTTGGAAGAAGATAGTATGTTGGGAAGTTTTCCTCTAGCGAGGGAATGTTCAGAACTCAATATTGACGTTGATAAGAATAGTGGTGACGACGATCGTTAATTCCTGTTCATTATGACTTGCTAGATTAGCGCAACTATTTTCCTCCTGGTGATAAAATTAAGAACAAATCTGAAGTATGCATTTAACCCAAAAAAAGACTAAAAAATCTAAGAAACGTATCCCTAAGAATGAGCACAAATACACGAGACTGGAATTAATATTTCCCATTGGCCATGTACTCCCCCCCATTCTAGCCTCAATTCATAACTTTTCTTTCTCCTGATGAATGGGACGTTTTCTTGAGGAAGGTAATGCATGTTGAAATCCTCAACCTAAATGGTGGGGGGGACTTTCGAATCCGGAGCAACTCCTCTTGAGCTGAGACTTCCTCGAGCTCAGTCGAAGGAGAAGCTGCAAGCTCCTGAAGAAATCCGTTAGTACGGACTTGAACATCTCTTTATATGCCCACCGAACTGGGGGGCGGGAGTCTAGACTGCATGTGCATACGTCTTACTTTAGACCCAACGAATTTTTTTTTGAAGGGTGTCATCGTATTTTATAAACATCATTATTGCATGGAGAATGTAGGAGGCCTGCGGCGGTAAATGGCTTGCGAATCGGACCTTTGCCCCACTACTGTGAGTGGGATTCACCTCTCTATCCCGAATCGATTCCCAAGTGCTCTTGGAACTAAATTGCTTAGTCGTCCCAGTAACCATTCGAACACATCCCTCTAGCAATTCCAACACCAGAGACGAGCTGCCGATCAATAGGGGCATGTAAGGGCCTATTGGGAGCTAATCGTCGTGATAGAGAAAAAGCCCAAGAATCTAGCCCCGCCCTGTCGTGTCATATATAGGCCTGATATTACCTAAGAACAACGTAGAATCTTGCGCCAGTTCGAACAACAACATTTGGGGATGCGAGATGTCCGGAAGCATGCAGGAGGAGCAACTAAATGTTCTTGAAGACAACTACTTGATTCCACTAATGGGCATCATCTGCCCTTCGGTTTCGTCTTCCATACCCAGCAACCCTCCAAGCATGGGTGGGACGAACTAGCCGCTTCGTAGCTTGGCACACAACTCATTTGATATCTCACATGTCAAGAAGAGCTCATTTAATAGATCATATCTCAAAAAACAAAACAAAAAACAAAGATTCAATAGCTCATAATATTGCATTGCAAGAAGAGTGCATTTGTCTCCAACTCTCTTCCTCTCGAATCATTGACAATTGTGAATTTGATCCTGGAGCTCCTAAAAGAATTCACATCGGTCGGCCACCTATGCACTAGCAGACGTTACTGGGCGCCTTCAAATTACCGCTATAATCTAAGCTAGGCAGGACCCATGTAACGTCGGTGGGTTAGTAGCTTAGTAAGTCTACCTTCTACCCAAAAAATAAAAAATAAAAAACTGGAAATCGTAGTCCTCGGGTTCTCGTTGACATCAGCATTGCAAAATTTTAATTTTAAACTTGTCTGTTATTGACGACATACGGTCAACTAAAAAAAAAACATATTTAACAAATTATATATACATACATACATACATACATACATACATATATATTTTCTGGTTTTTACCGGGGAAAATGATATTTAACTGGAAAATAGTAGCCCAAGCAAAATTGCTAATCGGTGAGGGCCATTGAGTGCAAGCTGGCAGTTGCTGCATCAGAGGAGTCGTGATGTTTTTATGCGGTCCACGTTATGCAACTCATTTGAGTGGACAGACATCAACCGACGTGGCCCCAGTGATCAGATAATGTCCATCACTTCTTCCTTTTTTTTGTTTTTTACCCTTATAACTATAAAGGCATTAATAATTCTTGAAATTATTTTCCGTACGAGAGTTGAGATGTCCAATCAATCTCAAATGCGACTGACATGCATGTGTCATGGGCACAGGGTCTTACGCCAGTGGTGACGTATGTGGCAGCACTGTACCGAGGCTCCTGTGGCTAGCCCCTTCCCCCTGCTTGGCAGGTTAATTACAGCGAACATCAATTCATGTACAAATGCCAAATACGGAGAAAACGGAAAATCCCTAATTCATGCATATATTATTAAATTTATTAATAATTTTATAAATAATTAAAATTACCTTTTATTAAAAATTTAAATTGATAATCGACCATTTAATATTTCCTTATAAATTTATAAATTTTCTCTTAAATTTCTAATATGAACCGCTTCCTCAACTTTTTATGTATCAAAATTCGGACAGTCAACATAAGATAAAGATGGGTCCGGTGGTCCGTATATTGTTTTTTTGGGTGAAACCACATGAATAATTATTGTTGTCATGCTGATATATGTTTTTATAGTTCTTTCCGCAAATGGTCAATCATTTGACGAGGTCGTATCCTTCCTTAATCGACAACGTGCCTAATACCTGAGGTTTATATGACTTTGCGGATTATTTTGGATTCTCTAATGGGTGCCTCTATCTGGAAAGTTTGAAAGAATCAGATTCTGCGACGAGGCATAAATCAATTTAGGTTCATCTCAGTTTATTCAAGGGAACAGCATAGGATTTTTTTTTCGTACGCTTAGAATAATACTCTGACAAGCTGGAAGAAAATAATAAAGAAAATCTAAAATATTTTAATAAGATGAAGTCTCTAGAATTTAGTTATTCATCGTTCTTATAAAAGTATGATAAAAAAAATTTTAAATGTAAAATCATATGATATAATTACTCATTAGTTCAATATTTTCAATTAAATATGGGTCCACCTCTCATCTTAATTGTAGGAAATTGTGGCATATATAAAAATTAAATCATCTTATAATTGATTATAAAATAGGACCTTTATGAAAATCTCAATAACTAAACCAGAGGTTGAAATTTCCTATAATTATTGGTGTTTCTTGAGCACCTTAAATTGCATGGTTTGATTTAACATCCATTAATTATAAACACGTGACTATATGGGTTAGAATTTCCCAACTATTATTAGAAACGTTTTTGCTTTTGAAATGCATAAAATTCTAGAATTAGGTTAAATTTATAATTATATTATTATTACTCATTTCTCAACAATTATAATTTTTTTTTTCAAGTGCAACTGTGCAACAGTCTCATATTCTAGAACTACAGCCAAAAAAAAATTCCTGTTATTTTGAAGTTAACATTTTTCGTAATTTAAGAATATTGGAAATAAATGTCGTCCTCCAGAAATGGGAGACAGGGGACAACTCCGACGGCAAACGGAGACTTAGGGTATGGTGTGTCGTACTATGTTTACAGAAAGATCTAACGCAAAACCGAGGGTCATTTTGGACCGTAGGATCTACGCCCAGAGATTGGGGAACGGAGACCTTGTCAGTAGGAGACGGAACGATGCGCATCAAAGGCATAAAACTCGCCCCATTCCTGACAGGTGTCGGCAGCACAGGCGTCAAAATTATTCCAACTAAAATACTGTACGAATTTTTTAAATAATAAAAAACTATATATTTAATTTTTACCATAAATTTTTTATATATATTTTCTATTTAAATTCATAATCTCCTTATATAACAAAAAAAATGTAAAATACCAAATATTGACAAGAAAAATGCTAAAATATTAAATGATTCTCAATCATATTTTGATATCCTATAGTTTATTAATCGGAGCATGGGCATGCTTCAAAAATATTCATCCCATGCTGTTCTACTCGAGAGCTCCGAGGCACCGGTCTCACTTTTCCAGCCACCGCGGCCTGTTTAGAGTCGTCGGAGGCATCAAAGGCCTCCTAGGTCATCGACAGGAGATGCTGGTGGCAAGTGGTCCGCCCGTCCGTCCGTCCGTCCGACGTGGCTCTACGATTTTCCGAGACGTTTTTGTGGTGTCTGAGTTTGTAGGACCTGAAACTTTAGTAGTTTTTTTCTTTTCCATTTTTTTCGAGTAATGAGCTCGCCCGTAGTTTGGCAGTGCGCTATTTTAAATTTTATAAACCACTCCATAAATTACACGTTACTTGGCAGTACGTCGATGGTATATCTTCCATGGAAATAATCTTAAGTCATCGTCTTGGAGCTTTTGTGATTTAGAGTTAAAAGAGGGCTGTAAGAATTGAGGAGTAAGGATCTTCCTCCTCACTCTCCCCCACAGATGTTAAGGATTTTTTTTTTTCAGATATATTCAGATCTCTTTAATTTCTCATACTTACGGGCAACCACCTTGAATCTATGTTAATTGCCTAGAGGACTTAAGGAGCCAGTGTAGGACATGTCATTCATTGAAAAAGGTGCATTTATTCCGAGATATCAATTCCTGCTAGTACCCTTCACATTAATAACCAGCATATGCACAACCACTATGTGTCCTTGGAAAGTTTCTGCCTGTTAATAGGAAGTTGTTCCTCATGATATTGAAAAGAATTTATGTGGGCTTATATTTAATTATGTCATGTGGGTTTACAGTCAAGACTTTAGGTCAAACCCATCAATGAAAAAGCTCACTAGAGTTTATTCGAGAAAGGGAAGAAATTGTCCCCTGGTAGTGGGATAATGGAATTTAAAAAGCTTATATGTAAAGGTGGTCTGCGTGAGAGTAACATTATATGATACATATTCGCCTCATGTACTTGCAATTAAGGGTGTGTAATTGGGGGTCCGAATGAACTCAAGTAGTGTACACAAGTACAAGAAAGCCATTCCAAAAATAGGAATCCACAATGTTGGATTTCACCCTTTTTTCTGACTTATAGTTTTCCTTCATTATTATTTTATAGGAGAGTTTTATGAATTATTATTTGACTCTAACTATATGATTGGAAAATATATCAAGATTATACTATATTTCAAATATACTCGAATATACACACACACATAGTTTTCAAATATTATTCCTAATCTTAGCCATTCTGGTGTCCATAGTTGCCTCTGAGTCAGCTTTCAGTACCTTTCATCAAATACTTGATCAATTTCACAGCCCATTCACTAATACATTTGTGGAAACTTTGAATTTGTGCTGAAGATTTGTTGCAATTGTCTTTAAATCCTGTAACCGTTGAGCAATATATGGAAGATGCGAAGAAGCACGAACAAGGTAAGTTATTTTCTTGAAAAGTACTAAGGTTGAAAAACTTTATTTTATCTACTCTCTTTATTTCATTCTAATACGATTTTTCTTTTATAGAACTTAGTGATGTCGTTACAGATATCATGATCGATTGATACGAAGTTGGATATGCAACATTTCTCTTTTGAAAATCGTATATATGTCTGCATCACGTTTAATGATCATATTGCTTGACTTTTCGAGAAAATAGTTCTTTAATTTAATCTTATGTTTAGGCATCACGATGTTTACTATTAGTTGTGGTTGTATCGGTATATATATATTTTTGACGTTTCTGGGATGTTTTTATTTGATCATTCCCCATGGAATTTTGACATGTGATTTTCATATTTGGTATGGGCAATGAAGAGTAGACTTATGTTTTCTTATGAATTTCAATATCATATTTTGAACTTTACTATTTTATCTATTAAAAAAACTATAGGTTCTAATAAAGTATTTGAAACCTGTGGTGTATTATAGGTTTTGGATACGGTTTGACTCTTAATACTAGAGCAAAGTAGATTCCGTTCTAAAATTTCGAAATCATTCTTATATAGGATATAGTTCAGGTACCATAAAAACTATATAATATCTCAATCTGCTCACCCTTGTATAAAGGGATTATATGACCCCATTGAAACAACAAGAAGCTTTCTGGTTCACAAGAGCTTCTGTGAGTAGAAGTTTGATGCTTGCTTGACAAGAAGGATATTTTTCTTTCTTCATTTTTCCTCTTGTCGCTGAATAAGACTAGAAGGATGTTGCAGTACCACGATGGAAGTACTTTGATCTATAAGCAAACTGTGAAGAAGCAAGAGATGGACACGTTTGGATTATGGCTCAAGAATATTTATAGCTGATTTTGGTGGTTTAGAGATCCAAACTATTGACATAGTTAATTATTAGCGATCAAGGTATAAATATACTCAATTCTAAAGTCCAATTAAAATGTTCAAATGAATAATGAAAATGGAGTTCAAACTGTTGTAATCACAAATAAAAAATAAATGGAGATGCTGCCTTATATAGTATTTGTAAATTTTAGAAATATTTAGTAAATCATTTTGTAATCATAAGGAAAATTTAGAAAAAAATAAATTTCTGTCACAGAATATTCAAAATTCCTTATAATATTCTCGTGTCACCCTCAATGTGTTTGTTTAGAGACTTATGTCTGCGTGTTACATGTGCATTTAACAAAAAAATATTGATAATGATAAGGATCATGACATTTTTGGAAAAAGAAACTCCTATAATTTTCATCGTTTTCTAAGTTCATGATATTATATGGAACTTCCTCACTTAATCATATGATATATGGGACAATTTCCTTGTACTTCAATAGGACTAGTCATGAATTGGATTTCTTTCTTCTCATAAATGGTAGAATTTATCAAGTAAAATCATATAAAATATCAATTTTTTTTGTGTGAGTCATGTGATATTATGAAGATTTAATGAATTATGAATGACTAATTTAAAATTAAAATTAATTAATTCACTAAAAATTAAAATTATCATAATATAAATTTTTTTATTTATAATATTAAAGTATAAAACTTTATTTTAAAAAAACTCATTAAATCATTCCAATGACTCTCAGTGGACTAGACCAACGACAAATTAAAGTAGAGGGGATGAAAATCAATATCGTCTGCTAGTAAACCGCGCTTGAGCTGACCACTAGAAGAAAGGTGAAGAGCATTGAGTCGGGCCCGTGGAACACGTGAAGTGGGGGTGGCCTGTCGGCAGCCGTGGCTTTTTCCCACGATGGACCAGGTCATGATTGGTTCAAAAACCATTTTGAAATCCAAACTAACCGTGAAAATGTTTCAATCTTGTTTGGGAATTAGTATAAACCTTGAAAACTCTAAAAGAAGATAACCAAATCCCCTTCAACTTGCATTAATTTCGGGACAACTTAATAACAAGTTCTTGACTTTTCATAAAAAAAGCATTTTTAGAGAAATTATCCCATTTTAGTCAATCAAAGTTAACCAAAGTTCTTTACTTTCCGTGAAAAAAAAAATACTTTTAGAGAAATTATCCGATCTAGTCAATCATAGTTAACTAATTTAAACAAAACAAGTAATCAACGGAAGCCATTTTTGGCAAAAACACCCGATCGTGATAGAACCAATTTTAGTGATTCAATTATTTCTATTTCGCCTTGCAGCCCCACGTCCTGGGGGGCGTGCTCTGTGGTCTCTCGGGACTGCCTCCTACTCAACTGTACGGGCATCGTACGGAACGATGTTGACGTGTTGCTAACACGTTTAACTGTTCATCAATTATGGCCATATTCTTAGCATTTTCCTATAAATTAGAGACCCCCATCTGGTCCCCCTCGCTTCTACACCGCAGAAAATTGTACCAACCGGAGGATAAAAAAGAAAGCCTTTCAATACATACAAGGCTTTTACTTTACCCAAAGGTTCGTGTTCACATCGCATGAATAGAAAATAGCATTTATATATATATATATTTTCAATATGCAACACTTAGATGCGGTTTGCCCACCTTATTAGGACTAACTTTTACGTGTAAGTTAAAGTTTAGTAACTATTTCTTGGGTGAGGCTCCTACTTCAATAACATAGAACATGGGGTTTTTGTGGTATTTTCTCACCTGCCGGTTAGGTTTACCAAAACAAGCAAAGAATAATGTTGTTTTTTCTTTTTTTTTGGGCCAAATTCTACCTCAAATTCCCACATAATTGGTTTCTTCTTTTAGTTGTAAAGGCACCTTGACGAGGGGAAGAAAAAGGAAAGAGGGGATATATGTACCTTAACAAGGAAAGGTGGAGGCTTCTAATTCGTCTCCTACTTCCCCATTTTGGTTGGTCTCTGGGAAAAAGGAAACTAGCAGTCACAGGGAGAGAGATAGCAGCAGCAGTAGCAGCAGTCAACCCTCCATAGCTGTGACTGTGGGTTCTGGGCGCTTGCTTAACTTTCAACCTCTTCAGATCTGTCTCTCTCGCTTTCCTTGCTTACATCCTTAGAACCATGTTCTTGTATCCAAATCCTTTTCATTTGACCATGTTCTGTTTTTGTTTTGATAAAAAATTTCATCATATTCAAATCTCCTCTTCTTCTACGGAACGTGTTCTAATTCCATAGATCTCTCTGTGTTTTCAGTGCAGATAACTGATCTCTCATTTCCTCTCTCCCCTCTCTCAATCTATTTACCGTACTGTCACTCTTGTGCTCTAATTTAGACGATATTTCGGGCTCCGTACGTAGGAAGAGATGGTGAGGGGGAAGACGCAGATGAGGCGGATAGAGAACGCGACGAGCCGCCAGGTGACCTTCTCGAAGCGGCGGAACGGCCTACTGAAGAAGGCCTTCGAGCTTTCGGTTCTATGCGATGCTGAAGTCGCACTCATCATCTTCTCTCCCAGAGGAAAGCTGTACGAATTCGCAAGCACCAGGCAAGAGAACAATCTCCTACTAATTAAGCTCTAATTTTACCCGTCCTGGCTATTATATCCACTGCACATAGTATTGCAACTCTTATCAATTTCTTGCTTTTGGATGAGTAGCTGTTAACTTGTTACATTATTTTTCTCTTTGGCCTTCTATCTGTGTGGTGGGATCTGTTGATCGCTGAGATCTAATCGATAGTGCTCGTCTGTTGTTTCTTCATTCGCCATCCAAGACAGATCCTGCTCGTATACATATATACATATACATATACATATATAAATATTCATTTCTAGGGTTTAATTTCTCTCTCTTGGGAAAAACACGGGTTGGGGACCTTGATGCACATCAAATAGTTTCAGTTTGTCCTTCTGATTTATCCCATTAGTTTTCTCCCCGACTTACCCTCCATAATATACTTTTTTGGGAATAAAATTGTTATCTAACCCGATTGATAATTCCTGCACTTTATTGCATCAACCTATGTGTTGGTCCTCTGTTTACCTCCAAGACTTCATAATCAGCTCTGATGAGATCATCAAGCAACCTCAGGCTCTTGAAACGGATTATAATTTCCCATTTCTTCTCGGTTTTCCCCAGTCGATTCCTTCAAATTTGACCAGATGTGTTTTCCTTCTGAAAGTTGTTGATATCTTATTCATGACCTTCTTCAACCTGAAGTAAGTCCTATCCATTCACCGGGGGTCCTTTTCACGATAACACTGGATTTTTTAATCCATTGATTAAATTTTGCCAGTGCTATATAATTTTTATTAGGCCAGAAATATGTAGGATCTTCTTGCCTTCTCCTATTTTCATGAACTTGTCAAGCGAAATAGTTTGATTAATCTGTCACTCTCCAGATAGCTTATTAGAAGCTGGTTAGATTGTAAGATTGTAAAATATATGTATATATTTGTCGAAACAAGCGTGTGAGAACATGTACTCTAGCCAGCTAATGAGGCACTGACCTGCTTATAGCCTGATAAATCTACTCAATTAGCGAGGATTTGTTTTCCCTTACCTTTTCTGAAAGACAGAAAAAAAAAAAAACTTTGTATTGCTTGATTTTCTTTTCAGCCTTGGCACTTTACCCACAGTGGGGGAAAGGATCTTGCTTTCAAGCAAGGAAAAACTAAGTGCATGTATTGGCACGAGCCACCGATTTGAAGTAAAAAAGGTTAAGAATTTTATCCTTGCTGATGGAGCTTATATGTCTTTCTATCTCGGGCTTTCCAAAACTTCCCTATAAGGTCATTGGGTCCGACTCATAACCAAGAGGAAAGGAAAACTAGTGTTGTTAGTGTTTTGGGTGACTGATCAGAGCAATAATTGTACTTTATTCCTGTAGATTATATGTACAAATGCAGTACGTTTTTTTATGTATATATATATATATATGTTTTCGACAGTCGACACATTCCTAGAAGCCCCAATATTAATTTCAAAAGAAAACATTTCATATCTTTCTTGATGTGATTTTGGGACTTTCTATTGGTTGATTTTTTAGGCATTAAACTGGAGGGCGTGAGTGTGTGTAATCGTTTACTGATTTCAGTGTATGCTTTTACTGTCTTAATTATAGGTTTGTTTTTTATTTGTTCACTTACACACCCATCGTCAACCTTGTTGGTTCGAGCATTATTATGTTACATGAAATATTATTAATGTTACAATGAAAAATTAAATCATCGTAAAATTTTCTTGAGTTGTGATTTCAAATCTGCAACATTGTCAGATTGACTGAAAGATAAGTAATTAATTGTAGAGTTTGCTATATATACGTGGAATAATAGTAAAATCGATTATAATGCAAGAATTTATCTTACTCATTTGCATCATCAAAAGTGCTTCTTGTGTGAATATCATCTTGTTTTAAGGAAAAAATAAATAATACATATCAAGTGTACTCTTTTCCTGCATAGTTTCAAGTATGGCCGATTTGTGATGATACCAAGGACAATTTCACAGACTATATGTATGAAATATCCTTTATAGAAACTTCTTTCTTAGAAAAAAATTTATTACTAAAATATAAGATTATATGAGTTGAAATTTTACAGTGTGATTGTATGAGTTGAAATGAAAAATGTAAAATCTTTAGACAAAAGCACATGGATTATAATTAATTTTACAACCATTGTAATCATATATACTTAATTTTATAATCATGTTATATCGTCACAACAAATACATTGAACACATACTTCGATCTATTCCATAAGAGATTTTCGTTGCAATTTTAATCCCCACAATCTTAATACTTTCTGTAATTTAATAATACTCAGACCATAAAAACTGGTTTAACTATTGCTCTCTAGCACCCATAAAAACTGGAAAACTTTTTATCATCAAATGGACATCATAAAGCTACTGCAAAAGTTAATACCCAGTGTCAGAATCGTCAAGATACCATTAATCTGAACCCATTTGATTTAGTAACTTAGAACGAAATTCAGGATAATATTAAGAAAAGTAATGCGTATAGATACGTTTATGAGACGGAAAGGACACCTTTAATTTCTTGAGCGGTTGGTTTTTCGTTTTGTATTCTAAAATAAATACACAAATAAACATTAAAAATCGAAGACCAATGTGATTATCCAAGTGTTAGAGGTTGGCTTCCTTTTCGGTTGAAAGAGGCCGGCTTCTTTTGGTAATAATCAAGATCATGTGTGAACTAATTTGGCACTCTTAATTAATTTAATTGTGAACTAATCAGGGGAATCATGTGCAACATAATTAAAAAGTTCTACGACATCATCAATATATCAAAGATGATAATATATGGTAAAAGATACACAACTATATATCAGTTTAAAATGTAGTAAAAGATATAACAATTGCAACTTAAAAAGTTCTAATTCTCTACGGTAAATTTTGCATTTTTGGGTCTTTTTTTTGGCCAAGTATTCTTTGGGGTTCACATTACAATTTTTCCCTTTATTTTGAGGTTGGGCATAGCCTTAGGAAATGGGAACCCTAATTGAAGAAAAGAACTACAGATCTAGAAAATCGTATTTTCTAAATATATGTAAATCTAGTTATAGAATATATTAAAGTATTAGCTAATGTATTTATCTAATATATATAGTTATAAATACTAAGTATATCTGATATTATCCATTAAATATATTACGATATTATTCTAAATATAATAAAATATTATAATAAATTAATCTCCTATTTTTCTTGATATTCTCCATAAACTTGTCTGATTAACCGTTAGGGTGAAGCAAAGCAAAGCGAAGCAAATGAATACAAAGGCAGGCATGCACTGTCATGGTCTACCTTACCCACTGTAAATGAATTATGATTCTAATTGTCGGCGAGGCAGGCTGATCTCTCTGCTTCCATTCTCCATCTTCACCACTAAACTCAGAATACGTTTCTTCTCGAAGACATGATATCTTCCAATCTCTCTGTGCTTGATCTCAACTCTCTATCCGTCTTTTAGTGAGCTATAAGTATTTTCTTTCTTCATCTGGGTCACTTTTGAGATATTTTTGTATAGGATAATTAGTATATGCGTGATGTGTTGTCTACTAGCAATTTCCATTTCTCAAGTCTAACTAGTGTCACTTGGTGAAAATCTTCATCTGAAGTGTGTTATTGAGACTGTCGATTAACTTTCAATGTGAATGGAATTTGTTAGAATTAGTGGCCTGGATTCTATTTTTGGTCCGACCCAAAAGTTTTTATGGCTCATTTGAAAAATAAAATAGGATAAGAGTCTATAGAATGATATACATAAATTCTCTACTATTTCTTTCACATAACACATTAGATTTTTTTGGTAGCTGCTTTACTACTTATCTCTTGAATCAATCTTTATCCTAATAGTGTCTTTGCTTCTCATCTACCAGCGGATTTTCCTTTTAAGGTTTTCCACGTAAATTTGTGTTCATTTTCTTCTCTACATTCTTTTGTCATTATTTACGTTATCCTCATGCCACAGGATGTCAGCTTTATTGTTTGGTTTAATTTCATATGTGAACTTTCTTTAGGTCAAATAACGTAGGTTTGATTTTGGGGAAGACATTCATATGTGCAACTGTTTTGTGGTTTACTGCAAAGAGTATTGTGCTTGATTCCTGAAGTCTTTTTATGGCCTGAAAGTGTCTCCGGGAAATGTTATAATATAATCTCATTTATGATATCTCACGAT
This sequence comes from Sonneratia caseolaris, assembly GCA_900006705.1. NCBI lineage: Eukaryota > Viridiplantae > Streptophyta > Magnoliopsida > Myrtales > Lythraceae > Sonneratia > Sonneratia caseolaris. The sequence goes on along the minus strand of CXYZ01003352.1, from coordinate 1,762,390 downwards.
TCTAAGAGATGCAGTTATGGTAATTGCATGTATGGTTGTTTGTCTATATTACTTATATATGTTGATGACATGTTTATAGTAACCAAGGATAAGGGATAGATAAGGAAAGTCGAAACAAACTCGATAAGAATTTGAGATAAGAAGAATTGGGACCAACAAGGAAAATTTTTAGGAGGGAGATTATCAAAGATAGAAAGGCTGGAAGATTGCACCTCAGTCAAAAAGGATACATTGAGAAAGTTTTCCGTAGATTCAAACTACAAGATGCTAAACCTGTTAGTACTCTGTTAGTTGCTTATTTCAGTTTTTATTTACTTTATCTCCATAATCAGATGATGAAAATGATTTTATCTATGAAGTTCTGAATTTTTGTAGTCTGTTGCAAACCAATTTCGCTATTTATAATATGAATACTTGCACTATTTAATCAAATATAAGAAGCTAAAAATATAGATACACGTGTAAATATATATATTAAAGTAATAAATACAGCATTTTCAAGCTATCATACATTTGTTTTAATAAGTGCATGAAACTTTCATTGCTTTGGATAATTAATAGGCACAAGTAAGGTTTACGGAAGTTCCCCGGGACAGAACACCTATGCAAGAACACTCGAGTTCGACTTATGCCTGATCTTGGGGAACGAGTACTTATATAAACCTAACAAGCGTAATGATCCTTTCTTTAGTGACAAAATTTTTGTCTCTCTTGGAGAAAAATTCTCCTATTTGTCTCAATCCAAATACAACATAAGTAACCTGTGAAAGTGAATTTACCAATGACGGAATCTAAAATATTCCCCCTAAATCCTTGAGCAGCAGCTAGCAGTTCCTGATCTCAGATTCTAACCTCTCTATTGAGCAGCAGTGGTTGTAGCAGCTCCTACCATAGTGGTTCCATAGCTGAGCATTGCAAGAATATATCATCTTTGGCTTCGGCGGAGTTCCCACAAAAGTCTTATTGAGAGGAAAGCTAAGAGTTCTATTTTGAGATTTTATTCTTCTTTGCTAGCCTGTTCGAAAGAGCCAACTGACAGATAGTAGATACTCCAGAAACGTCACCTCTAAATCTTAGCTGCAAATGCCACTGCACTTATACGCATTTTGGTAAAATTATTTCTCATACTTCAGAAGTTGAAAAGGTTAAAGATCCCAGCCTCCAAAACCGATGAATAGAGGAGAAAGTGTTTGAGTTTTGCACATACTGCAAGCAGTCGAGTAGCTCTTGATCTGCAGCACATAGGGGCCATCTCCAACTCCTGTTATGGAGCACGATAGAGAGCTAGGCGTTTGTGCCCTTTCAAGGAAATGCCTTGTTCTCCCTTTGGTGGGGACTTGGTGAGGGGGGCTACCTTATCACACAAATTCGCTTACCCTCTATCATCATACGTATATTGTCCCTCCAGTTATTATTATTATTATTTACAGTTATAGTCCATTTAGTTTTATTTATATTCGACGAAAATGCATCAAAAGTCATAAAATTATCAGATTTTTGAATTTAAGCCTTAGAATTTTCAAAATAACTTTTTTAGTACTAAAATTTCACTTTAATGTTTTACTTAAGTTCTCGTCATAATATACCATTAAATCATATTGATGTGCATGTGATGATGTGATGATGTCAGTAAAATACGATGTGACAGTGGTATGTTAGATGCCACATCAGTATTTTATTATAAAAATATTTAACGTGTGATTGCCACATTAGCATTTTACTTGCATCATCATTTATGCATCAATGCAATTTAACCGTTCGTATAATGTGGACTTAATAAGTCACGGAAGTGAAGTTTTATAATTGAAAAAATTATTTTGAAGGTGTTAGAATTAAAATTTAAAAAATTAAATAGTTTTAGGACTTATAATATACCTTTTCCATTTATATTCTAAAAGGTAAAAATAATTTTTGCACCATAATAGTGTACAGCCTTGCCTTCCCACTAGCTAGAAAGCACCAATATTTCCATTCTTCTGTTTTTCTATTATTTTATAATATTTATTCTGTATATATCATTTTCTTCCTATATTGTCCTATATTTTTTTTCCATTATTAACTGTAATTGTTAACTATATTTAATGTCTGAAATCTTCTCTAATTGACATGGAAACCCAAAAAGAGAGAGAGAGAGAGAGAGAGAGAGAGAGAGAGAGAGAGAGAGAGATAAGATTATTTAGATAATAAAAGATATATACATGGGTTTTTCTGATTCAGTTTTGTTACTATCTATCCCAAAGGGAACACTGTTTATCCCTTTTAAAACTATTCATAAGTTGAGAAAGATGATTTGTTATATTGTGCACCTATCTTGACTTCAAAGCAAAAGACTTTGGTATGTTCGTGAATTCCCGCAACCTTTTATTCCTCATTTCCCACTCAATCGTTAACGTGTGCTTTAATTCTTCGTTTTTGGATAGCTTCATAGAACGAAATGCATATGAATAGGTAACAACACCTTGCATAATATGCCGAGATGAGGCCCTATATGTTGTTTCTACATATAACATTTGAAGTTGTAGGTCATTGATTTGTTCACTATGTTGCCTTCGTATGTCTTGTAGTTGTAGCATGCAGCATGTGAACATTAACTCCCTGTCATCGTGCTCTTGCATGTAAAATATGTCGTTATATTGTTTATACATTTGAAATTGTTTTGCGAGTATCATACTCTTGAATTCTATGTCTAACTGTGCGCATCGTGAAAAATGTAGCATTCAAGAGACGATAGAGAGGTACCGGAGGCACACCAAAGACACTCGGACGGGGCAACCGTCGATCGAAGAAGGAGTGGAGGTTTGTCCCATCTCATAAGCTCATACATTTTGCGCCTCTCCCTTTTTGCTAGTTACTCGATGCCTTACTGGATTTGATGATACAAAGAGACAATGAGATTCACTGCAAGTAGTGAAAATTTATCATAATAGAAAGATGAGTTTAAAGGGTGATTGTGACCACAGATCAGTTGAAACCTGCAACTTTTGAGATGTGAATGCAATAACATGTTTGAGACACGGAATAATCCTAGAATTTATCTGTTTTCCTAGTTCGGAATGGTGTGGATGTTCAATGGTAAAAGTCTTATGATGCTGTTGGAATCTGTTACTATAATTAACCCATGACTGAATCTTCTCTTGATGCATGAAAACTGTATAGGAGTTTAGGATGAATGCGTTAAGACCTATATTGTCTTAATTTTCATGAAATACATGTTCCTTGAATACAGATCTTCAAGAAGTAATAGTGTCATATATCTTCCATAAGAACATAATGAAGTCATTGTTCAGTTACTATAGAGAGAAATCCAGTCATTTCCACAACCTTAAAACTTTAAATTTCGTGGTCTTCAGAGGCTGTTTTAAGCATATTGAATAGACAACCTTTAGTTAAACCTTTAGAAATTCGAGCAATATCATTAAGTTGAAGCACTGTCTAAAGTGATCCTTCGAGAATTGTACGAAATAAGTTAAGATCCCATATTAAAATTCGGGTTTCAGACAGGATTGCACTTTTGCCTCCCCTGTAGCTTCAATATCATCACAAGTCCATGTATACCAACCATTGATCAATACTTTTGGACGCCAGTACTATGAGGCAAAAGTTGAACGCTTTGTAGGGTCTTTAAATCTATGGTACTGGAAATCAAAGGACATTAGGAAATTGTAAACTATATAGATCACATCCTTAGAATGTACCTTCGCTGTTCGAGGCACTTCATAATTAAGCCCTCACAGGACTAGTATATTCATATCAGTAAACTGACAATGTATGCTTATTGCAAAATACTGTAAAAGAAACAATTTTGTTGGTTATGTCCAGTAAAATCTAAATTTAACATAGGTTGGAGTAACTTACTTCTCAGAAGATAAATCAGTACTAATGTACTTGTATGATGTACATTGCCCAACTTGCCTGCTTGCAGGAGATTTTGTGTTTCTATTCTATACAACACTGCTCAATATGGAAATTTGGTTCACCTTCAAGGTTAAAGACATCTCAAGCTGTTGAACCCCTAGATTGGTATTGTGTCATGGCACCATTTTGAAATGAGGATGTATCAAAAGTAAAATATGGGCAGATCAATCTTGGCTTGTTAGAAACCTCATTATGAACATCAAGAAGATAACATTTTAGCTATGCCAAAAGAAAATTACTGCCTTAAATCAACTTTCTTGTCCATTTGTTTTCCTTCAACCTTGAATAATGAACTTAGAGCATATAAACATTCATTAAGCTCTAACTGAGATAACAATTGTACTGTTCACACTGCTGTAACTGCATGGATTTATTGTACCTGTGCCCATCTATAAATGAAGTAGTTGTTATTTCTGATTGATTTATGCTGTTACAAATTGAGTCCCACATAGGTTTGTGTAATGGAGAGATCTTGAGTACATCTGAAAGGTCCCAAAAACCCGAATATCTTCAGCTGGTTCCAGCAGTTGATGGGCTCATAGTGTTTACACATATTTCTAGTTTTAGTGTTCATGGAAAAGTAAAGAAGTTCTCACCTAATCTACACAATTGACTCTTCCAAATTCTGAAGGTCTTTTGCACTCAATATTCTATCTGGAACTTTAAGATCAGTCGGCAATCAATTACTCAACTTTATTTGATCTTGCTGCCAATTAACCTTATGGCATTTAATGAGTGCAGCACCTGAAGGATGAAGCAACAAACATGATGAAGAGGATAGAGCTTCTTGAAGATTCGAAGAGGTTTGACATATAACATAGTATTTGCTCCATACATTTTACAATAACGCATTAACTTCTAAGCTCCATAAATACTCAGGAAACTATTGGGAGAAGGTCTAGGTTCATGCACGATTGAGGATTTGCAGAATATTGAGCAGCAGCTTGAACACAGTGTCAGCAAAATTCGTGCAAGAAAGGTTTAATCACGTAGAATGAATCCACAAATAGTTCTTTACCTTTTAATTTTACGTACATTATAGATTTATTACTCTTAACACTATCTCATTTTTTTATGAATCTTAATATTACATGATTTGGGTTGTTCATGAAATTTCCAGACCCAGGTTTATATTGAGCAGATTGAGAAACTGAAGGAAAAGGTAATCGTGGTTTCTTGGCTGCGATGGATATCCTAAATATGTATACTACAAAATAACTATCGTTTGTTTTATATTATTATGTTGTAAAACATTTCAAAGGAATGCTCTCCAATTGAGAATCTCACCCTGAAACAGCATCTTAATTTCGTGAATACACTAGAATTATGAAATATATGACACTTTGTGGACCGGAGTTGCTGATTGGTATGCATTTAAATGATATTTAGGAGAAGACATTGAAGGCAGAAAATGCAGTGCTTTCGGGGAAGGTAATGTCATCTGGACAACTTTCCTTGTGTGCAAACTAGAGTTCAGAAAGCTAATCTGTTTCCATGTGTAACTGACGTTTTTCTGGGAGTTGATCGTGCTGCCTATTGAGTGATAACTATCTTAAGATATCTTCTCAAAACCAACTGGATGTTGCTTCATATAGTTGCTTCCTTCTTCTAGGTAGGGAAACCAGAAAAATTGGATGTTGTATTGAAGTCTACTATAGCTAATCATTGCAAATTGGGGGAGCAAACACGTGCAGCATGTTCCTAAGAATCTTAACCCTTTATCTGATGTATATTATAAATCATGATTTGTAGCTATGGACAATAGCGTTTCTCGCTTATGTGTGGAGATAGCAACATCCATGTCGAGAGTTTAATTTTTTGCTTTTGAGATTTAAGTTTCTTTGTTCCTTCATAAACTGCTATTTTGTGGTCAACAGTGTGCAATGACCCAAAACCGAGGAGCAAGTGAACCACGGGAAGCACTAAGAGAAAGTAGCCCGAGCTCGGATGTGGAGACTGAATTGTTCATCGGACCACCTGAAACAAGATTGAGGCTGGTATCTTATTTTCCAAATTAGTTATTATGTAGTATAATTTATACCAATTTTAATTAGATTGCAAGTTTTTAATATCTAAAGAGCATAACCACTAGCTCAGAAATCGTCGTCAATAATGTGCTAATGTTAATGCATCAAATCTGTTCACTTCGTCTTTGGGTAGAGATGGAGACGAGAACTTGCGTGTAGCATTCCATTATTATTTGCTCGCTTTTCACTGTAAACTAATCTGCGTCTTGTAAACGAGCAATGCTATCTATTGTGCTTCTTATGATTTTTCTGTGGTGAGCTTCTGTGATTATTTTTTGTGGGTTAGTTGAGAATTTCAGAAGAACATCGCACCAGAAAGGATAACTTGCTTCCTTTCTAGGGTATCTGTTTAGACCCGTCTTCTTCATCAATCTGTTCGTTCAATTAATTATTCAGTATTTTCAAAAAAAGGCGGCACATAGGTACAAGATCAATCGAATTTGAAATTCTTCTGTACATTTATGTTCCTCCCTACCTTAGCTTCTCTGCTAGAAATTACCAGCACTATAAGACAGATGATGCATGATGTGGTTTTCAATAGATCAAGGATAAATATGTTAATTGATGTTCTATTTAGTGCCATGCCTTATTAGCTAATCATCACCCTGTTTAGTCAGAAAAGCCTATCGGTCATTACATTCACCGGTGGAAACTACTACTCGGATGTAAGGTGGTTAATAAGGTTCTTTTTACGTTGCTTGATATTTTATTGTATTGCCATAATCAATAAGCTCATCATCCATCACCCTTGCTCTGATGAAAAGTCTAGCGATCGGATTCATACAAGCATTTAAATTACAGCATCTTTATCTAACAAAAGAAAATGTATTTTGTCTCTAAGAAACAGAAAGAAATTTCGCATAGTAGAGAGTCAAACCATAGTAATACAATTGTACTGTGACAACCTCTTAGATGATGGAGATAAGTATATCTAACTTGTCTCTAGTTAAAGATCCAAAATAGTCGATATAAATCGCCTACAAAGAAGAATTCAACAAACAGAATGAAGAAAATTAACATTGACAATGGCCTACTAAAGTAGATGTCGAAGAATATCGTGACTGTATTTACTGCACGTAATTTGGTCGTATCGTCACTCATAATAAGCGCTTTCATAGTGGATGCAAGCTCCCCACTTCATACACTTAAGTTGAACTTCTATGAGTTTTATTGAAATAAGCCAGGCAAAGACACATGCCCAACCTACTTGCACTCTATGCAGATAGAAGGCATCCTTCACAACTAGAATTTATCTCTGTAATTGGAGATGATACCGGTTACTTTGCCACCTGCTGCTTCATCTAAATATTCAGACTTCAACTTTAGCGAAAGTGGACACCTTGTCCCATAGTCACCGAGAAGACCGTAGAGTGAAACGAATGCTACTACTGCACTATTTTTCATGACCTAAGAAATATAAGGAAATAATAGGAGACAGCACACCAACTTAAGAGCCACTACATCAATGTCCATGTATATATACATTGATAACTGAAAAGAAACTTCTTGTCAATGTAAGGCCTCAAATTTAGTTCAAGCCCAATCAATAAATTAAATTATGAATGGAAAGAGCCCCCAAAATTTCACTTCGGGGATGCAAGTATTATAGATATCCAACAAGTTAAACAATTAGAGACTAGAGTGCCTAATAGAACATATCAATGGTAAAGGTGATTGGAGTGTGTGTTTGTTTTTTCTTTGGAAGGGGTGCGTATGAGAAGCAAAATTAATTACCTTGGTGATATGGTTGTTGCTCCGTTATCTCATCGTGTGCCGCCAAAGATCATCCCGCTAGATATACCCAAAATTTGGAACAGTTGTCGACCTAAAGAAGGTTCACACATGAAACTAAACCAATCAATGAAGCTAACACCTAGTGTAAAGAAGAATGTAAATAATGGTATGGATAATGTAAATAATGGCAAGCGAACGTAAAGAAGAATATGAAAGCATATATTTGCATGGAAAACTCATAAGAAGAGAAACAAATATGAGTAAAGGAGAAACAATAACAGAAAATCGGTACAAGGGGTGAGTAATAGAGCGATTACCCAAAAATAATCTAATGTATTATCTAAAAAATCCCAAAACTTTGCGTATATTATCCATAAATTCTTATAATATATATATATTTAAATTGGGCACACATACGTTTGGGTTAGACCGAAAATAGAATTCGAGCCATCAAATCTAAAAAAGTTCGACTTGAGGCAAATTCTAATATAAGGAATGAAACAAACTCAAAATTTCAACAAAAGCTACCTCTTCTTCCACAGAAGCCTTACCTAAGGGCAAAACTCAGCAATGAGCATCAACTAAGTATAAGCAATGCTTAAGGTTTACTATTGGGAGCGCCTTGGCCATCATATTAGCACATCTATTATGAGTACTGATCTTGCTAACACTAATATCACCATGAACAACGAGATCACATGCAAAGTGGTATCAAACGTCAATATACTTTGTCCTCCCGTGAAATATGTAATATTTTGTTGGGAAGACTATACTGGCTATCACAGGAGACTGTAATGACGAGGCAAATCTTCAATAAACTAATAAATAATGTTTTAGCCAAATGGTTTTAATACAAGCATCTATAATGGCCATGTACTTTGCCTCAGCAGTTGTCAGTGCAACTGTATCTACAAGAGTAATTTTCCAACTGAAAGCATAACAACCTACAGTAAAGATAGATCCTGTGAGAGATTAGCCAACGTCTTAAACGAAAATCAGAATCAAATTCATCAAATGATACCATCTCTAACTCTTCCAAACTGTAATCAAATATTAGAAGAGCCACGCCAGTACATGAGAATCCATCGAGCCGTCTCCAATGCTCTTTACCAAGGTTTGCCATGTACCTACTAACCGCACTAGCTCGTAGCATATAATAGATCTGAACATAAGAATACCATTAGCTTATGTAAGAGATCTCACTACACTAGAATATGTGACTTCATACTTATAGTCATTTTCATCATCTGGTTGTGGGGATAAAAGTAAATGAAAACTTGAAATAAGCAACTAATCGAGTACTAACAGGTTATCATCTTATAGTTTGAATTTATGGAAAACTTTCTCAATGTATCTTTTTTTTCAATTATATAGGATATTTATGATTTATAATGGGATAGTAGAAATAGGAAAGATATAAATGAGTATCGAAAGTATTACAAAGAAAATTAAACTAACAACCTTTTAGTTATTAAGATGAGAGAGTAGTACTATTATACTAAACTCTTTTTTTCTCAATATATCTTTTTTAACTTAGGCGCAATCTTCCAACCTTTCTATTTTTGATAATCTCCATCCTAAAATTTTTCCTTGTTGGACTCAACTAACTTTTTATCTCAAATTCTTATTGAGTTGGTTTTGACTTTCCTTATTTATCCCTTACCCTTGATTACTATAAACATGTCATCAACATGTATAAGTAATAAACAAACAACCATACATGCAATTACCATAACTGCATCTCTGAGAATTGTGAGATATCATAAATGAGATTCTATTATACCATTGTCAAGGAGACACTTTAGGCCATGAAAAGACTTCAATAATAAAGCACAATCCTCTTCGTAGGAAACCACAAACCGTACATGTAGATGTTTTCCCCAAAATCAAGCCGATGTTATTGACCTAACGAAAGTTCACGCAAGAAACTAAAACAATTCCACAAAGCTGGCACCTTGTGGCATGAGACAACATAAATAATGATAAAGGAATGTCAAGAAGAAAATGAACACAAATTTACGGGGAAAACCTTGAAGGAAAATCCACGGGTAGATAAAAGGAAAATACACTAGTCGGAGAAGATTGGTTCAAGAGATGAGTAGTAGAGAAGCTACCAAAAAAAAAAAAAAACTAATGTGTTATGTGAATGAAACCTTAGAGAACTTGTGTATATCATTCTATAGTCTTCTAATAATTTATTTTTCAAATGAGCCATACACATTTTTGGGTCGGACCAAAAAATAGAATCCATCTAATATTTTATCCTATATCGTATTTACATTGAAGTGATTTAACGGAAGGAACTTATTGTTAAATGGAATGTAAATATTTCGATTAAATTAATGAAATTTCAAATTTTAACCCTCAAATATTAGCATATGATAAATTTATGGATCAAAGTATTAGTTTACTAAATAAAAATATAGAGAAAAATGAACTTGGTAACCGGTTACATTGCATCTCGGAGTGGATCCGGGCTACTAAATTATTAATGGAGTCAGTTCAAACATAGGTAGAAGTTTCCGATTATCATTAAAAAAAAAGTGTATCATTAATTATAAAAAATAGAAAAAATATATATATATCTTATTGAATATATATTTTTAATTATATATATTTATTTTTATAATATATTTAATTCGTATTTTAGTTTACTTTTACTCATCATGATACTTGTAACCAATATCTGTGAAAATATATTTGCATACAGGTAGAATATTATGCCCCGTAATGGATATGTAATAGTGAGGCCTATTGGAGTATATGATTCATCCACAGTGCGTACGAAATCTATTGATCTATGATTAAGAGGACCCAGTTTGATTTTCATGAGAACTCTCTACCTGACAAGAAAAATCAATATTTTACATTAAAAAATAATGTGGCACGAGTCAGATTTGATTTTATGGACCGGGCCGGCTGGATCACCCCGAAGGTGCAGAAGACCCTTGGGAAACCAATTTGACCCGGTTTGAATGGAAGGTCAAAGATGTCGATTGCCGTGCAAAAGATATGTTTTTTTGGGTGGTGAAACCGCCTTCCAAACAGGACGCGATGCTTTGTAATACACTCCTACAGTTATCAACATACTTTTAAAACCGGACTGGGCTAGTCGGTTTAACCGAGAACCGGTCACTCACGTTGTCTGATTCCTATAAAAGATCTAATTGTATTTTCAAGGAGGTCAACTTCAGTTGAACTGGCCAATTCTCGGTCCAACCGGTGAATTCATTGAACATGTGGAAAAATCGGTTGATTTAAATTAGAAAAATAAAATACGTATTATAATGGATATATTTTATTTTATTAAACTTATATTTATATTTTATGTTAAACTTTTATTTAATATAATAGTTATATTGATGATTTTTGTTATAAATTATATTCAAATTATAATGTTATATAAATCTATTGGTAATATTATTTATTGAATATACGATTCAATCCATTGAATCCCGATCTGACTCCTAAACCTATGTCTATACCGGTTTTCGATCCGGTCCGATTTTAAAAATTATGGTTAGTAGCAATTTTCCTTTGTTTAGGGCTCAATTTTGATATTTTCTGTTTTCGTCTTCGTAATTTCTCCCTGATAGTGCTTCTATCTTTAAATTGATGTACTCTCTACCTTATATTCGTCCAGCTTTTACGAATGAATAAATATTGAGAATTTATTTATTTTTTTTCCGTCCTTAGTTCTTCTCGATATTTTCAGTAATTAAAGAGTGGAATCCCTATCCCATCCGCAATCGTCTTTCCCTGCCTTTCACACCGACGCTGCGTCGAAGACTTGAACGCAAGTAAGAAGTCAGAATGTAATATCTCAGTCAGTCAGTCAATCAAATCGATCACTCCTGCTGTCACGGAGTCCCCACCGTCCAGAAAGTAGAAGCCAAACGGCAGACGAGAGGCCATTACACAAATAATACATGCAGATTAAAAATGAAGAATCCATGTCCCGTCCGACCAATCTCCACGATTCATGCGAACGACTTTAAGTAAAGACAAGCAAGGCAGACTCAGCTGCAAAGGAGGCCATTTCATTGGTTCGCTCAATGGAGAAAGTATTTTGTGTCACGATTGCGTAATATTAGCATAACTCTATTTTCCTTTTTTTTTTTGTCTAGTAATTAGTTTTTTCAGGGTTCGGCAAGATATTTTAAGATTTGTTTAATATTTTCTATTTTATAATAATTAATAAATTTATAGTTTATCAATTTTTTATAAAGTGATTGTACCGTACCAACACATTTTATTATATTATGTAACCATTGCATAATAGACATTATCATCCGACGGGGGATATACAATCTTTTACGTGGTTTCATGGTTCCTCATCGTGTTTGGTTTTTTGCCAAGGAAATTACTCGTTCCTCGGTGCAAGTCTACTACGTTAATTATATTTATGTGTATACATATACATATATGGTTACAAGGGAGATTCTTTGCCTTTTTTTATGAAAAAAAAAAGTGGGAGAGAGAAAGGGAGAAATTTTGATTTCAAATTAAAGAATTTTTATTCTCGATAAAAATAATATTTTGTATAATAGTATTACTGTCGATGTAACAATTAAAATATTATAATTTTAATTATTATCATGAAACTTTTTATATTATTTATTCTCTTTTCATTTCTTTTATCTCATTCTAAACTTATAAATCTCTTATATAATTAAAAAAGATTATATCCTCTAGTAAACAACGATCTACTTCCTTGCTCTTGTTTCTTTCTTTCTTCTTCTTCTTTTTAAAAAACCAGTATTTAGCTTTTGTAACCACAAAAAAAAAAAGGAAAAATAAAAATTAGGAGGAGGACAGAGTGAATTCGTAGGAACTTCCGTAGCCGGCGTTTCGGCTGGATCCCAGTTCAGCTTGGCTAGCAGGCCTGCATCCAAGGAAAAGGGACCTTGTCTTCTGCACCGAGAAGGGACTCACTCGGTCAGTCCTCCATTCAAGGAGGCAGTCAAACTTCTCTCTCCTAGAATTAATTCAAATTTGAACACCAACATTACAAATCAGACGAAGAGTGCAAAGACTTATGCACGGCTGGAACTATTGACAATAAAGACAAAATTGACCCACAAAAGTCAATAATGACGAAAATGATGGAACACAAGAAAAGTTGAAAGGGGTTGATTATGTGTAGTCTCCACATAATAATTAAGAGATATATGTATGACTATTTAAGGGTTTTATTTGGACCAAATGATTTCGTTAAGAATTCACATGGTAAAATCAATATGAAGAGAATCATACAAGAGAGTTTGGGATATTTATTTGATTAAACTTTCATGTTGAACATTCACTTGACTTCTTATGTGTTTTGTGGAAATTTACATTATATTAGAGTAGGTATAATGTAGGCTCAATCTTGCACGAGCTGAGTATGAAGCTCTTGGTCATTAAAACTGAATGGGAAAGGAAAATGTCTATCTCATTATAACATGTTCACCGAATTTATAAAATAGTTGATTTTATATTTAATACAAAATTTTAAATTAATAAGATTGTAATATTTAAAATACTTTTAGATATTCATCGATTGATGGTGGATATTAATAATAAACCGCACATAATTCGTTATGATGTCAACAACTAGAATTTCTACCAAATTTATAAAAGAACTATTTCTATCTCTAATTTAAAAGTTTAAGTAAATAGTGTAATAGTATTTAGTATCTTATGTCCATGATCTTTTCATTCAAATTTTTAATATGCAATTTTTTATATAGCAACACTAGCAACAGACAATTGTTGAGGTTGGATGGACAACATCCCGCAACAAGTATGAGTCATGTGGCTACATGGGGATCAATGCCAATTATTAACTGCTACATCACAAAGTTAATAGAAAGAATATTAAAATATAATATAATCGGTTATTATGATCTTATTATAAATCTAGCAACAATTTTTATGTATTAATTCTTTGTTAATAAAATTTCCATTTTTTATGGATTAAAAAGGAATGAAACAATAATGACTGTCTAATCATCTCCACTGTATAATATTTGGGTTTGGGTATTCAACTAGTCAGTCTATAGTGAGTCTGTAACTTCACTATAATAGCTTTGACTCAAAATAGAAAATGCATTGGCAGTAATGGAGAAGTCCACTGCCATTGACTCATCTAGAAATTATTGAATACTCTATCTATTGCTAACAGAGGGTTCACAAAATGACTATTTTCTTTTCCCATAAAATGATCTTGGGTAACCGGGCAGCACGAGGGGAGCAAAGCCTGATCTATCATTTCCTAGATTAATGGTGAGATACCATCGACAGTGTATAAGTAAGATTCGAGATTTTAGGAGACGGAAGATTGATTTGGAAACCATAATTGGTGAAAATGGCAAATAACCCCGTCGGGCCACCATGTGCCTCACATGCGCACGCGCTCAACCTTCATCTGTGAATTTCCCTTCTCATCACAATCAATCACCTAATCATTTGTCGTTATTCTCATCTCCACTCCTCTGGATCTTGACCATCCTCCACCTCCCACTCCCTTCTTCTGTCCAGTTAGACATTAGATGAATAGTGATCTCGTAACAATCCACTCCATGTAAAGATTACAACATCTCAGACAGTAACATGATGTTGTTAGGGCGTTTGATTTTATAATAGGGTTAGTAGCTCAAAAAATTACCAACTTTATAGAATTTCTTATTTTTAATATGACTTTTTTTCATAGTTTTTAAAACCGGACCGGACCGGGAACCGGTGTAAGCATGGGTTCATGGGTTTATAGGTCGGACCGGGGGTTCAATGGGTTGAACCGCATGTTTAAAAAATAATATTAATAATATAATATTACTAATAAATTTACATAATATCATAATTTGAA
>CXYZ01003352.1:1718293-1743292 GCA_900006705.1 Sonneratia caseolaris | reverse complement strand
TATCGATTTTTATCATTAATAAAAAATAGCTATATTTTTAATACCATAAGTATCACTTTTTAATTGGGCACTCAATTTCGACGACATTGGATTGTGAATGTACACTAACAAGATCAAATATAGAAAAATATTTGAAGAAGACTCATCAAAGCTAAACCTTTAAAGAAAAAACAAAATCCTACACTCTGAAAACCATAGAGTCCAAGGAACCATAAAAGTCAAACCATAGAGCCCTAGAAAAACCTACCCCCGGTTATTTAATTCAATCTACTGTTGGGGTTTTGAGATTACTCGAAATTTTCTATAATTCCATTGACAGTTGTATATTATGTATTTAGTTATGGCAAATTAACAAGATGTACATTATTTTAAAATTAAATGGAGGATATATCAGGTATTACGAAATTTACTTGACTCATTAAAGAACCATTAATATTTTTTTATATAAGTAATACAATAATTGTTTAACTTTTTTTCTAGATAAATACTAACAATAGTTTAACTTAGACTAAATGATAAAAAAACCTTCTTAATATTTGTAAATACTTTTCTTCTAATGAAATGGAAAAAACAAATCTTAGTTGAACTTACCTTACCAACTCATCGATATATTTAATGAGAAAAAAAGCAATTAAATTCTATCATCTAAGATATTTCATTATCTCATCTAATTCTTTTTCATTAATTGCAATTGTTTCCATGTTCAGAAAAATTAATATTCTCCCTCTTTTTCTGCTCATTAAGAATTGTGACTAAATATTCAGTGCATATATATCATCTAGAAAGTGAAATACGTATTCTTTAGGGTTGTTTCTAGTTTTTAGGGTTTTAAAACTTTAAATTTGTGCACACTATTTTTATGGTTATTTCTTTCTTTCTTTTTTTGCTTCAAGATTTCAAACTTGGGCACATATCATCATTTTTAATGAATAATTCGTTATGTTATGTATAAATATTTTGAAAAGGAAAGAGAAGGGAAAAGATTATTTCTTTCTAAAAATATAGTTAATTATATTTGGATATAATGATACAAATTAACACAATGTCTAATTGACAAAAATTAATTAGCATTTTCTCACCAAATGTTTTGATGAGTTTGTGAGACAATAAAACATCAACCGTTAATCTTTATTTTTCTCTCCATTAACTTTCTGCATATACTAAAATTAACAGTTGATTAATTCCTCAATTAATTAAAAAGAAGGTAAAAAAAATAAACTAAAGTATAGCATGTCATTTTTCTTATGTGATAGTACGCAATCCAATAATTAAATGACACACCTTTTAATAATCTTTAAAAATTAAGAATCTCAATAAATCTTACAAAAGGGGAATATAAATCCTAAAATGAAAATTGGAACCTTAAAAAAAATCTCTAAAAATTTGTCGACTTATACAAAATTGTGCACATATTGTGCAATAAATGACGTGTTGTATATGTGAGAAACATATTGATGCGGTACTCCCGTTACTCTCGAGTCTGAACTCCCTTGATCCAGGCCCTTTGAGTCCACGTAGGCCTCCGCCATGCTCGGCCCTAGAGGTTGTCGCCGCGACCGCCAGCTTCCTTCACCCCCTGCGTCCGTTCACCTTATTGCTGTTTCCTCACCGGTCATGAATTGTCATCAGCGCTGTTAGCCACTTCAACTGGATAGAGAAGTTAATCGGTTGATGAACAGATAAAAGGATCGATGATTTCGTGATCTCACATGCAACACGAGAGTTCATGAAATGATCAAACCTCGTACACTTTTTTGGTCCATAAACTCTTTGATAAAGTGGCCTAATTTGTGGGCCAAGTGAACTTATCATATGGTATGACGTGAGGAAGCAACTACAAGCACAAAAACGAGCATTAATTTCTCTAAATAATGAGCTACAATTTGAGCTGATTTGAGCAATATCTTGCCACTTTTTCAATAGAGGTAAGCAAGTCCGTATACCCTATATTTTTAATATTACTCGGACTCTACCCATCTATGACCGGTTCCAAAAATTTGGAACCGGATCCTACCCGAAACCTGTAATACACTGTGGGTTCTAGGTACCCTAATAGAACCTGTATTTTTTAATAAATAAATTTCAAGAAAGTGAAAATATAATATAGAATAATAGAAATCTATAATAAGACAAATCAACTCGATTGACCGCATAAAACATGAAAAATAAAATCTCAAACGTTCACGGGACACCGGTCCAATGAAAAACATACAAGTATATACAACCACAACTGACAAGAATATAAAGCTAGCTAGCATCAAGATACTTGAAGATCGTTTATACTTCCTAGGGTTCATAAGAGGAAGCAAAGATGTGAGAGAGAACAAGAGATCGATAGTGAAAGCGGAGTGAGAGGCTGTGATAGGATGGAGGCCGTCTGGGAGGAGGATGAGGAGGAGGACTTAGAATTAGGATAGTATTTGTTTTAAAATATAAAATCAATAAAATATATTATTTTTACAAAGTTCTGGGTACCGGTTCCGGTTCCGGATTTCCGGTGTGATTGAACCGGAACCGGAACCGGTTTCAGATCGGTTCCTTATTTTCCTACCCAAAATCTACCCTACTGGGTAGGTCATCGCTGGTTCTGGGTATACGCGGCACTGGTAGACACTCCCATTTTTCAACATCATACTATCGTAGAGTAGTATAATATGGATCTTCTGCTTGGCAGGGTTACTCAAGGAAAGGTTGCTCAACCCGATAACATTATTCCTTAGTCAACAACTACTAACATACTTAGCTTATGTTAGTTGAGTAAATTCACCGATGAATTGACTTTTATCCCTCAGCAATGACTAACCTACCTTGAAAATGAGTTACTTGGATCCAATATAGGCTTCTAAAATATTTTGAATTTATGAGAACCAAATCTAAAGTAAAGACCCTGAGGAGAATGTGCCAAAGGTTGTCCTACTCGGTAGGATGTCAAGATGATTGGCCAAGTGATAAAATATATATATATATATATATGATTTCCCTGCAGGCTATTTTATCACTCAAGCATTTGGTAAGGATCATTTAACATGTGGTGATGCAAGAGCAAGATCTTTCAACACCTTCAACCCCAAAAGATGGGCCAGGTTACCGACAAGAATTAAATCACCATAGAGATGTAGATGGTTGAATGAATTCAAAACCAGAGTCACACCGTCCGATCAATAAAGTGGCCAAGTGGTTGAGTGCGACACAGTAGAATGACAAAAGAATGAGAAATTCTCATTGCCATGTTAAGGTGGTTACAATAGATATTTACACGGGGGGACACTGAGTCAAGTGGCCCTTTGACATTGTAGTGAAGATCCAAGCTGACAGACCTCCTGTGCCCTATTTCAAATCGTCCTCTTCTCCTTGGAAACACGATCGAACACCAGTTCTGCAAAACACGAGATGACAAAGGTCGAACCGAGGCTTGATAATCCATCCATCTCTAGAAGAAAATTTTTTCCGACCAGGTTCAAATCTGTGCCCAACCATTTAACAATGAGAGCCGATAGGTCAAAACTCGTAAACCTTTGCAAAAATTATCTTCTGTGGGATGGGACCGGAAGACCTTTGATGCTCCTGGGGATGGATAATCAGTAATCCACACGCAGCCGACGGAGTTCTGCTCTGAATGTTGGGCTTGAACTCAAAGTCTTTCTGGCAAGATTCCTGATGTCCTCACGAGTGCAGTCCCGCGAGATTCGAACTAATTCCCAGAGGGCCCCACCACTGACCATGTCCTTGGCATTCACTTCTACAAGTCCCAACAAAAGCAAAATTATGCTCGGTTCAGTTTTCATGTTTTAAAGGACAATTTCAGATCGACAGCAATGAAAATGAAATTCCGTTTCCATTTCAGTTTCCAGAGATCAAAGATACACTCTCTAGGTTTCACTCAACAATACATTTTATGCAATGTAATCCAACCTGTATATTACCTTCTTTCCTACATTTTAAATAATGAAAATGAAAAGAAAACGCTAGGTAAGTTCTTAACAAACGTAAGTGTAACGTTCTTTTCTTTTCCCATCCATTGTTGGAATAGGTTTGAGATTTTGGACTTACCATGTTGTGCCAAGTGGCAAAGAGCAAGCTCAATGTGGCGTCTGATTGGCGCAGACTCATCATTGGCATTGTGGACAATCCATGGAAGTGCTCCATCTTCTATCAGAAGAGATCTCCCACTCCTTATCCCTGTAATGGGCACATTTTAACAGCAATTTTTATTATCATGGCAACTATCATGCCACTGCAATTAAAAAAGAAAAAAAAAACATATCTACAGAATTAGGCACCGGCCAACATTCCTAGAAGCTAATACATGTCCTACATTTTGCTTAACAAAAAAGAATGGATCAGACAACTCAGCAGGGGAAGAGATTCCAATGTGAAAACAGGCATAATAAGACATAATGAATGAACAATAAAGGCAGGTGAGGAAAATACCTTGGGAAGCCAAGCGGGATTCACATTTTGCAAAATTAGCAATTCCACGTGCGACTTGAGAAAGCACATCTGGATGTCCACACCTAACTGTTCCTAACAATGCTCTAATACCGCCCTCTGATCTCAGCTTGATTTGCAACTTATCTATTTTGAAAATTCAAACTCTCAAGGTTGTCACAACAAATTTTAAACAAGGAAAATAAGCATGATTTAAATGCCATCTAATCAACATTGAAACAAAGGAAGGAGCAAAATTGTTTGGGAATGAATTTAGTAAATTTCCTGTTTAAGAATTGGTATAAAGATATTTTATGGACCTAATTTATCAAATTTGTAGGCAGTAAGACTTTGTTTTTCAGGTTTCTCCACCTGGCCTGCTTATCCACGGTCTCTACTTCTCCATGGAAACAAGAAACAATGTTCTAGCAGTATGACATGGTTGTTTTACTGAAACAAGCTTTTACATAAAGTATCTGACATCTTTCACAACAAATATTACCATAAGATTAACTAGGAGCATTTTTCCAAGTTATCTTCACAAGTCAAATGCTTACAAGGCAATATACAGATCAAACAGAAACAGTGATATAATACTAAGAAAATTACCATTGCCACATAAGTTTGCAATTGCTCCAGCAACCATTCGCAGAGTTTGAGGATCCTCCGCATTGGCAGCAGTCGCAGATAATAAACCAATCCCCCCTTGGACCATTATGAGTTCTTGATTGACCTCTGTGGAAAAGAAGACAAATCCAGGTCAAGAGAGAATGACGTGCACTGTCACACTTCCTTATGCTTTCAAAGGAAATTTAAAAAAAAACATAAAGTATAATTACCATTCATTGCGAGATTGGCTACTGCACCTGCAGCAACCCTACGGACTGTCTCATCTTCATAGCGTCGAAGAAGCATTAACAATGAAGTGAGGCCGCCAGCTTCAACAATCTTTGCCTGATTTACTTCTGCAAGTTAAATAATGAACTTTATATCATCGCTTCATGTATATGCAATCAATAGTGGATAAGACGTAAAACATGTAGCCAAGTCACTCTAACATACATCATGTGAGATAAAAAAAATAGATTTATACATGAAACTGATACTTCTCCACAAAAAGGTAAAAAAGAGACTGGGACAGGGCATTTCATGTACAAATTCAATTGACTGCAGCTAGACTAATGCGGTCACCTACCAAGGCTCCTTGAAAATGCTCAAATATAACTAGGTTAATGAGCTAGTAGGCTACAAACAGGACCAAAAATTTATTCACTATCACAAATGCTAGTCAATGAGCCATTTTGGATATTATCCAATGAAGATTGGTTGAGGCACCATCTAATGTATAGCCATAAGCAAGCAACATGATAATCTAAAAGAAAAACAAAAGTTAATATCATCCCAGCATTGGTCACATAAACTATCAAGCATTGATGGATTAGAGTAATAAAGCAATATATGCTTTTATCATCAAGATTACCAAATGTTAAACTTAATTCACATATTGTAGCTTTTATTATAATGAAAAGCAACAAGAAACTTGGAGACATAATCACCTTCGGCTGCAAGGTTGGCCACCACTTTCACAGCATGAATTCTTACTGTGGCGTCATCTGACTCAAGTAGGGACAGGATTTTATGCAATCCAACTGCAAAATGTTTTAGCCAGCACAGTTTTTTTACCTTTTTTCACAAAGGATAACTTCAAATCAGTATTTAGAGAACACAACTGTTACAACCACACATCTCTGTTTGCAACATACCATGATCTCCAAGATCTCTCTTATTACCTTGCTCAGAAAGTGCAGCAATTGATGGTTTCTGCCCACTTCCATTTTCCCTGATTTGCATGTTTCGGGATTGAGCCATGAGTGCATTCAAAGTAAAAGCATCTCCTGATTCACCTCTCTCAAGACATCTCCTTGTCTACAGAAAAAAAATGGAAAATAAGTATATTTTCAGTATATGCCTATTTACGCTATAATATCTATTGAAGTAAATATCAAACCTAAGAAATCTACATCCCACTTCACCTCCATCTCTAAAATGTTGTGAAAACTTGAGAATTGACAAGATAAGTTAATGATAGTAATCATGGAGACCCATATCAACTATATAAGCAATTTACATAAAGCATCAGATAACCGGCTTTTCTCAGTTGCATACCTGATCAGCCTCAATATTCATTTGCACCAATTGACTTCGCAGGACTATTAATTCTTCTTCATATATCTTTTTTTGGTGAATCTCTTCTTCCAGATTCTTTTGAAGTCTAAAAATCTCAGCATCTCCATCTGCCTATTATACCACATGAAAAATGGTAAAAATTTCATATTCCAAAGCAAAAGACATGACAATTATTTTTCTTCTACCTACATTAAAATTAAGAAATATTTAGTCAAACATTTATATATGATATAACAAAGTTTAAAGTTGCAGTCTTGCACAAACACCTTGTTATAAGTTATTTTATCAACATTATCAAAACTGGAAATTCCAATATTTAAATTGAAAAGAAAGAATGATAGGGTAAAGATTATAATAATATTTTAAACAAATAATACAGATCCACAATACAACAAAATTTACTAATTTCAACAACTTTGACTAATATTGGGTAACTCCAAATATATGAATAGTATACACAATTATCATAAAATTGGTAGTATACAAAGAAATTTATAAATGGCAATAATTTCAATGAGAAAATATAAAGGCAACTTTAACAAGTTAACTAAGTGTCATTATCCACATCAGTGTTATCCATAATGTATTCATAATCGAAAATATTTTGAATGAAAAGGGAAGAGTCAAATTGTATTGTCCACAACATAAAAAAATTTTACTTTTCAATTATATTATCACAATATTTTTAATTTATAAAAATAATCCCTTCTCAAGATGAAGGAATGAATCAAAACAGTATTATCCACACATTCTGAACCCTCATTACCTCCTCTAAGGCCAGCACATAAGAAAAATTGTCCATATTTTAAATAAGAGATCAGCCAACGATAGTTGTGAAATATGGGATATCTTCAATTTATAGATATGATACCGTACACAATATTCTTTTACTAATATTAGGCAACTTAATTATGTTAAATAAGATGCTGCTAACCATAGAACAAAAATAAATTACTTTCACCATTCAAAATAAAATACCCACAGCATTATCATTCAAAAAACATATTCCCACATTTTGACCTCATTTCTACAACTGCACATCAGCATAATTGGTAACAATGGAAGATCAAATATCACATAACATAGAAAATTTTATATTATATTTTTTATTAATAGATGCTTCATTATATTAAGCACTGTTATTCAGGGTACAACATAATTTACTTCATAATTAAAATAATATTGTCCACATTACATTTGAAACTGACAACATTTAAAATTTTCACTACATGACGTGTTCAAAATTTCCATCCCATGCAATGCAGGGAAGACTAGTGTTAAATATTTAATCATATTCCATACATTGCAAGGCTAGCCTTAAACACTTATGCATGTACAAATTTAACTTGAAACAAAAACATACTTCTGGATGTCTATATTGCGCTAGCTGACTTCTGAGTTTATTGACCTCATCCTCAGCAGCCTTCCTTCGGGCAATCTCATTGTTAAGCAAAATTTTTATTTCAGCAACTTCGGAGGAAACAGAAGCATTGATGCCCTGCATGAGGGAAATTTGGAAAACTATATGCATCATCCAAGAGGAACATGGTATGTCTTGATCCAGGCCATATATCACATAATAGCCAAGTAATCACTGATAGCAGCAGGGCATAAAATATAAAAGGAGATTACTACAAATGTATCATGCATGCTTGAAACTAATACGGATGAAGCCGAAGTCTGACTGCACTTTCATATTATCATCTAGTGTAATGCATTTTCAATGGACTTGTTTTACCTTTGCTCTACAAAATTGAATTATCCTATCGAAATTTTCTAACAGAATAAGCTACTTGAGACTAGGGGCAGATTGGTTCAAGCCACTTCGCAAAGATATCAGTTGCATTCATCAGGAGAACTTTTCCTAGAACTCATAAGCAACTGGAAATGTGCATACACCATGTGATAGTCTCAACTTTTTAACGGTCTTACCATTCCTCATAGGCTTCTGTTTAGCATATCAGGAACAACTACTAGAATATTAGAGAAGAAATACCTCATTGATGTGCTTCTCATCAACTAAGTCATCCCGGTGATTCCTTGTTTGGTTAGACACCATCTTTTCTTCAAGCTCCTTAACTGATTTCACATATTCCATCTGACATTTTAGCTTCTCCTTCTAGAAATAAGGATGAAAAGGCCAAAAATGAAGAATCAGAGAAAAAATGACACATCATAAAGATCAACTTTTAAACATAATACTTATTCACTAAATAGTTTGATAGGTCTTGGGTAAATCCACATTTTCTAAGTGGAGGATAGAAGAATGCTCTAGTCCACTCTTGATTTTAGAGGAGAAAACAAAACTAAAAGTCTCTTGCTCCAACAAAGATTACGGTACCAGAATCAAAATTAGCCTTAAATATTGGAGCTTACATCATTCCCTGCTCAGCTATCAAGAATAGATAATTAGTGGCTCAACTGAAATTGAACAAACCTCTAGTGCTTCAGCAAAGTTTCTCTCAACCTCTGATATTTGACTTTGCGACTCTGCATTTATTCTTTCAATTTCATCTTCAAAAGATTTCTGCAGTCTTTCATTCTCTGCAATTAACTTGTCCAATTGTATCTCCAGCTTCCTAGAGAGGCTCTTGAAATCAAACTCTTCCTTTATTTTCAACATGTTCTCCACCTTCATA
The DNA here is from genome assembly GCA_900006705.1 of Sonneratia caseolaris. NCBI lineage: Eukaryota > Viridiplantae > Streptophyta > Magnoliopsida > Myrtales > Lythraceae > Sonneratia > Sonneratia caseolaris. The sequence continues at coordinate 1,734,038 of CXYZ01003352.1, read as the reverse complement.
GCCTATGAATATATAATTTTCAAGAAAAAAAGAAAGAAAGAAAGGAAAAGGGAAGGAAGAAAGAAAGAAAGAAAGAGGAAAGTGAGAGTACAGCATTTTTAAACATTCGATTGCAATCATAAGGAAAAAGATAACTGATCTATAGGAGAAAACCAGGCAATTTTGCAAAGGGGCCCAAAGAATCTCTATCAAAATCCTTATTATCAACGGGACCTGCTAAGATGAACTGCCTCCATGGTTTTTCTTCTAGTGATAATGGATTACTTTAAAAGTATAAACAAATATTTTTACATCTTTAAATAGAGCTGTTCAGTTTTACAACCCACCCTTTGGCCAAAGAGTATAGTACTTGAAGTCTCTCCTCGATGCCGTGGAGATGGACCAATAGTTACAACAAGAGATGTTCTTGCTGTGCCTGTGATTGTGAAATAATTTAGCAGCATAACAAAAAGCGATAATTTAGCAGAATATACTGGTAAGTTGAAAATGGGTAATCGGACAGAAGGGTTAAAAAGGTGATCATTGAAAGAGTAAGGGCTTCGAGAAGATGACTGTTTGATAAGTTTAGATGTTGCCGCCCTAGTACTTTCTGTTCTCACCATATCTATTTTAATCTCCAGACACTTAATATAGTAAGGAAAAAACATCTCACCTCCAAAGGAGTCCTTAAGCAACCTTGTGAGTTTGGAATCACGAACGGGAACATGAGCACTATTCTCTGCTAGGGCATTAATGCACTTTCCTAGTGCACTCAGTGAAAGGTTAATTGATTTGGCTTCCTCTAAAGTGTGTCCCTCGCTTCCTACAAACATGAAATTGGATCAAACTTGATAATAAAAAACTAGAGTAAAATCGAGATAAATTATCCAATTTTAACATAGAGAAAATTTAATTGCATCACAACAATAATAATACATCCCACTTTTTTCAAATCAAGTCCTTCAAACTAGTTTCATCATCATAGTATGATCAATAAAGTATAAACCGATGCCAACTTGAATGGCAAATAATTAGCGCTTCATCAAATAAAGACAAGCTTGACAATCGGAATGATGAGAGGAAAATAATCTTTTGGGACATGGTATTTCTTTCTGGATTGCATAGAGGAAGAAAAGCAGTACATTAATCTCTACATTAACATGGCATGATTCATAACAAATGACAGAATTCTCTTTTTTACTTCAGTTCAAGTAATAGAAAAGAAAATTTCATTTTTAACTTCAGCTTATGAAATAGCTAAGATGATATTGCTACATACCAGACTTATGAATACGTTCTGAACCTGCCAAATCTACCACAACCAGCTTGCTCTTTCTTACAAGTGGCCTTGAGGGTTTAACCAAGTGAGATGTGTTTCCATTTTCACTCGAAAAAGCATCTTCACCAGCAACAAACCTTTTAACATGTACCTGCATGTGAGGGACCAAATACATCATCAGACAGAAAATAATGCATGCTCTACCAATCAAGAAAATAGAGCACTTGAAGTAGGAAGAAGAGTAGATATTACAATACCATAAGAACAGCATGACTACGAGAAGATTCAGTATTCAATTTCGTATTTGCAGCAACTCGGTGAGCTTCTCCTATTCTCAGCAGCTCTAGAAAACTCCGCTGATCCCTTATATCAACCAGGGTAGCTCCAGGCAGAGATACATCCCCAGATTTTGGATCTTCAACAATTGAAATATTGTCATTTATTGGGTCAAGAAGATCCTGGATAGTCTCCATGTAAAGCTACACACAAAAAGGTGTTAAAAGTGTGCTATAGACAATAGCATTGAAAATGCAGATACAGAAAACTTCATCTAAAATTCAAAAGCATCAACATAAGCTCAACATACAGAAAATTACCTGCAAGTATGAGACTGTGACAGAATCAGATCCCAGGTCGACATCTGCAAGAATGTCCTCCATTGCACGAACCATGATTCCACGATCAGCAGTGTCTTCATCACCTAGTCGTCCCAAAGTGAAAGTCTTTCCTGTCCCAGTTTGTCCGTAAGCCATCACCGTCCCATTGTAACCATCAAGAACACTCTGAAAACAAATAGAAATCAAATCATATTTCTATCAAATAAAAGAAACCCTCATTATATGTTCTACACATAATTAGATGAGAAAGTTCAAACATCAGATGCCATGCACAAAGATTATGAGACAAGACTACATAATAAACTCAGAAGAATAGGAAAACAAATTTGTGGAAAGTGAAAATCTGATAGAAAAACAAAGGTAGTGCAACAACTACTCAACTGGAGCTTTTCTCATCTGATATTAATACCAGTTATTAGAAAAAGATAACCCATGCTTGATAATTCCTAAGTGAATTCTCATGTAAACATTATTTCTATCTAACCAATGATCTTTGAGTTGACAGCAATTCCACAAGGACGATGACTTATAAGTTGGAGCACATAACCATGCTGGGATTTGGAAGTGCTTGAAATTGTTCACACAAATAACTTAAGCATCATAGATTCACGCAGATATTGTAGCCAAGCTGATCTTAGACCTCAAATGGAACAACTTGTTAAGATAAGATAAAGATGGAACGATGAGGGAGTGCTTGTATCTGGCAATGACATCTATTTAATAGTCAAAGGAGGGGATGTTTGTTCAGAATCTTTTTAATAGCCCCTACATACTCTCATAGTCAAGGGATAAAGAAAAACTAAAAAGCAATCACTTACCTCAACAACAGGCTTGGCAACAACTTCATAGACACGCTTCTGCGAAGCATATTCTGTGAGCACCTCATCAAATTCATAAGTATCAGCATCCCAGTTATTTTTCCGAAGCTTCAACCTTTTAACCTGAGAGAAAGTAAGGGTAAACATCATCCAATGCAATTAACCCAATCATTATTAGATAAATATCTTATAAGCTTATGCATAGGAAATCAAGTTCAAATATTTATCACAAGTCAACTTAGAAGAACCTCTGGCTGCAACTCCACACAGTCTGCAAAATCTGCATCCGCAATCATCTCTTCAGCATTACGTGGCCGCAATCTCACTGCAACCCTCACTCGTCCAGGTACTGAACATGACCATATAGTAAGAAAAGAGAGCATATAGCAGTACAGAATACAGCATTGGGAATTTTGGGTTGATTTAAAACTAGAGTTCTAAGGTCATTTAAGATGATCATCAACTGCCACTACGAGCAATTAGACCAACAATAAAATGTGGATATGGCACCAATTTAAGTTGATCCAATGACACACTGATGCTAGTGATGACAACTTTTGAGGAACATGGATGCTCCCATATCTAAATTGTAACAAAAGACTGTCGAATGATGCAATCATAGATCTAATGAAAATTCCATAGCCCCAAAGAGGCTTATTTGTAATTTAACATTTCCTCATCACTCAAATCAAGAATTGATGTTTCACATTAAATTTGAATCAATATCTTATGTTCCCTCAAATATCAAACAAAAACATCCACATACATTAAAACTTAAGCTCATATAGGATTAGTACAATGTTTGTTAGGTCATAGAAGTCCATAAAGCACTCCTCTTGGAGTCCAAGTTTCAACTGAATACACAAACAGGAGCTCGTTATTAAAACCAACACTCTAGGTCTTCAATCTCAAAAATTGGCACTATCCCCAGATTTCCAAATAATTATAAATAAATAAATAAACTCATATTGGCTTCTCTACATCAGACTGTCCAGCATTGCAGCACGACCATACTTGTGATTCACATCAACCAACATTCCTAGACCCAACCAATCACTCCAAGCCCCTGCTATCATGGACAGCAAATTTCCATGGGTTTAGCAACTGTATGATAAAAGCTTCACATTTTCTCTCCTCTTTGTTTTGGGCTACTGTCAATCCAAAGAAATCGATAATGATGTGCCGTACAGTAAGTGACCATGCTCTTCCAACCGACGCAGTGTGGAGAAGAAGCAATTTGCTTAGCTTTACACTCATCTCGTATCATTTCTAATACATCTATTAGGCAGGCTCAGACGCATCGACCACAACCTTGGCAGGCGTCAAAAGGCAAATGTAGGGACAAAATCGAGGGAATCGGAGTGATGCCACTTACCTCCATCAGGGTCCTTGAAAGGCCCCCCAAGCGAGGAGGGACTGCTCCGACGAACGTCCCCAGAGCCGGGGGAGTGAGACGGGTGGAGCCTGGACTTGAAGGAAGACGGTTTGAGGCCCGATCCGTGCGGCCTCGGTGCCAGTTTGTGGTTGCCATTGCGGTAGGCACTAGAAGCCATCTGCCCACCGAATTACGGCAGAAGAACTGAGTCGGGACACTACAGAGACGGAGAGATCGGATTGGGACTGTTCGAGACAAGCATTCGCGGTATGGAGCAACAGTCGCCGGATGAAGGACTTGGAAGCGAACTGAAGCAACTGAGAATGAGGCAAAATTCTTGTGAGATGGAGTAGTTCAGTGAACGGTGAGCAAGCTGGAGAGAGAGAAAGATAGAGGGCAGTTCAAATGAAAGTGGAGAACAGAGAGAGAGAGAGAGAGAGGGCGGTGCAGACTGGCGACTGGGACCCACGTGGTCGGGGATCGTCTCCAGAGCTTTTTAGGGTTGGAAAAAAAACAACAAACCGTGAACTGAAAAAACCGAACCAACACCAACAAAAAAATGTTGGTCTCCGAAGGTCTAAATGAAATTTGAGTAGTCCTTTTTAAAGGAGAAAAATCGCCGGAAAAACTCAGACCCTGAACCGAAAAACTCGCGAACCCAACATCAATTTGAATCTTAGCTTAAAATTAATTTGCAGTGATATCAGAATTCTTAAAAATATTTTTGTTAATTTTTTTAATATAAAATTTAATTATTAGATCACTTAAGAGAATTTCTAATTCAACTTCACATAAGTAACATCAGCCTGAATTTTACAATTATAATTTAGTGATTTATTTTATTAATTATAATCATACACCTTGTATTCACTTTCATAGTTCTAATTCCTAATTATACACTTAGTTTTTTTTTATGTTGATTAATCTTTTAGTACCAAATTGACAATAATTTACTTTTAATCGTTTCTATTATTATTTCAAATTAACATTATAATGACATTTATTTATTAGAAATTAGGGCTTGGAAAAACCACCAGAAAAACCACACCCGAGACATATGGTTTTTCATAGCTCCAAATGGTTTTTGGTACGGTTTTAAGCATAAAAAATGGGCCAAAAAAGAAACCCGGACCCCCACTATCCATTAAAGAATTCGCCCAGCTCATACCACTTTCACCCCTAAGAGATTTGAGAGGACCAAGTGAAAATACCTTTTTGCTATTGCCTGGACAAATTCGGGAGAATTTCAAATCCACCAATTCAATAGGGATGCTCATAGTTCAGTTTGTTAAACTATTAAAATAATTCGGTTTAGTCTTGGTACTATACTCCAAGAATAAGTTTCGTAATGATCCTTGGGATGATTTTTTTTCTTTCTTGAAAAGACTAAACTTTAACTAGTGTGGTCAAGGTTACCCATGTGTACCCTCCTAAAGGATCAAGTCATAATGTATGTGAAAAGGGTTTTTTCTTTTTTAACATGGGTAGTAGTACTTCAAGAGCTTTCCAATGATAAGTTCAAATCGCAAGCCATCTTCCATCAGTAGATGCCCTAGGATGCAGACCTTTGGTTCCTTCAATGCCTCGGAGGAGACAAGTATTCATAAACCACACAAAGGCACGCTTTAGAGTCCTCTTCCATCTTGTGACCACGGTCCACCCTAGAGCAGCATGTTAGAAAGTCTACGGCAGGGATAAACAGCACGTATTGCGACTAGCTCCAAGCTTCCAAGCTTGATCATTGCTGGAGGTGGCTCAAATTCTTCAAACATGGAAACTATGTAACTTGTATTCACATTGTCATCTTTGAATGCAATATTCCCCTTGTCGTGCTAAGCCCGTGATATTCTCTTTGAGAACAAAGTACTTCTCAGTTGGATGGCTTACCAGGCGGCGACACTTGCAATAGCGTGGATCACTTGTATGAGTACCCTATAGAAACTATATAACTGTCAAACACAAGTGATATATATATATATATATTAGAGTTAGTCATGAGCAATGGGATGTCGCATGATAATTAGTTTAACTTTATACGACACTTTGTCTGAGTGTATATTGGGTGCAGGGTGTGTTAAACCAGTGTCAAGCTTCTCTTTTTTACTATAACTTTGCATTGATTTGTGGGTTATGAGCAATCCTACAATAGCAAACAGATTATGTCTCATCATTGTCCTTTGCATACAGATATAATTAGTTGGCATTGCAGTCCTTTTTTTTAATATATATAAGTGATGTATGGTAGTTACTGACCAACTAATTAATTAGATAGTATATTGTACAATTTACTACCTATTAATTAAATATCAGCTATTAACTATTGAGAGAGTTGAGTTTTTTATCTAATGCATTACATGTTGTGAACTTATTAGTGGGCTGTAACTCTCGATACCATTCGGATCATGGATGGATCAGGGAGGGACCCTGTTTTCTCGAAGCAGGAAAAAAAATTCTAAAAATATTCTTTGGACTTTTCTTTTAGGTTTTTATGCAAAAGTTTTTTTTTTTACAGTAGTGGAATTCATGGGATTTTAGGACTTTCTCTTAGATTTTCAGGTTAAGAAAATTTTTATTTTTACAGCCTTATTTAGAAATTGATATTCATATTTGTTTGGTCAATAATCAGATTTTGTAATTTTCATGTTCATAATGAAATGAATACCATGTGAACTTGTTAGTAAAATTTTTTTAAAAAATGTCATAGCAATATTGAAAATTATATAAATATTTTTTTATTAGTGATGATATAGATGTCTACTATCTATAGTGTGTATTGATTGTTCATCCGATACGACATAAACTAGATAGACCCATATTTTATGTGTCATAAGAAATTAGCTTATATATCAAATGAGACAAATCCATGACATTCTTTCTTCATCAATTTCTGTTTTCATGCATTTCCGATTAATTTGAAGGAATTTTTTTTAAAATATTCATTCAAACATGCAATTTGATCGGCTTTGAGTATCATGTACTTTTTTTATTATAAAATCCAAACCCTACTCTATGGAGGACCGATTAAAAATTTTTGGGCACGGATATTATCCTATTAAGTATAAGAACTAGATTCTACTCGGAAATTATGTTATATCACAATTTTCTGAGTATTTATTGAGACATGTTTATTATTATTTTAGATAAATTGTTTAATAAGCAATTAAATTTAACATAAGTTTTCATAGTTTTTCTCATTTTATCATAGTTATATTTTAAATAAATTAATTTATTATGGTTAATTTTCGGTAAATTTCGTATATGTTGGATTTTCATTAGATCCCACTAAATTATTGAAAATGTTGTATTAGTATGTTTAGTACAAATTCCTTGAGTTAATCATCCACTAGTACAGAGAAACAAAAATTGAGTTCGAACGAAGAGGCTAATTATGTGAAATAATTTCTTTTTGCGGTTAATATCCGGTTTCCATTCCAGTATTTTCTTAGCGTGATATTAGAAACGAAACCAATTGTTGTTAATTTTCTTACGTAGGAAAAACCTACTTGAATTTTGTCGAAATATACTCGAAATCTGTCTAGTATGACAGGTTCCTACTGGCTCTAGATTTATCCGTGAGTCCATGCGCATTCCCCACTTGTATGCTTTCAATATGTGTAAGTGAATAGAAGAAAGTGTAATGCCTTTCATGCATATCTTAGGTATGTAAACGACTATTCGCGGTTTCCTCGCGCTAAGGCCGACGAGTGTGGAATATGTGGCCTTTTTGGAAGCCCCATTAATTGGCCCAACCGCATGATCCTACACGAATATGGTAGGGTTTGAATAGAGATGTTATCTGGGCGGTCTGAACCGGTTTAAAATAGGCCTAGAACTATTTGAACCGGTTATAGTTTAGCCCGTTAAGTATAGCGAGTCGGTCCGGTTACGGATCATAGTCTAGGAAATTCTAAACCTAGGCCAGTTCATAGTTTCGGATTGGTTTGAATCATGAACTACGATCCTCTCCTTTCTTTTTATAAAATTTTTTAAATGATTTAAAATGAACAAACACAAAATTGACCATTAGTTGCATGGTGTTTGGTGGTCCGAGTCAGTTTATGCTTGTTTTCAAGCAGTTCCAGATTTGTTTCGTGCTCATTCAATGAGAAAACGTGCCAGGCTAATTCTGATTTGATTGGCCAATTTTTTAGACTCGACTCTTAACCACCCCTCAATCCAATGCAAGCGGTTACATGCTGGTTTATGGATGGCCCGGGCTGATTTCGGGTTTTAATGGGTCGGTTCTAGGCCAGATAGGCCCATTTAACATATACATATTTTTTAAATGATTTAAAATGAATAATTTTTAATTTGCCAGTTTCTAAGGGCCAACGTCATTCATTGGGCTCGATGATGTAAAGGGGCCGAGTGCTGCAACACTAAATCCTCTTTTGCCCAATTAAATCCATTCGATAGCCACTACAATGTAGAGAATCTAGCTTTAACACATGCATATAGAACGGCTTATGTGGTTGGCCCATCCGTACTCTATTCCTTTTTTTCTTAATTTAGTCATACGTAAAATGCTGGAATCATTATTTCGATGGAATGGGCATTCGGCCCCTTTGCGCCAATCCATTCCAGGTTCCGCACGTCCAAGAGAATTGGCGTTCCATTTTTCCAAATTCCATTCAATCCATAGTTTTTAAAACCGGACCGGGCCGGGAACCGGTCAAGGTATGGGTTCATGGGTCGGACCGGGGGTTCAATGGGTTGAACCGCATGTTTAATAAATAATATTCCAATAAATTGATATAATATTATAATTTAATTATAATTTATAATCAAAATCATTAATATAGTTATAATGTTAGTCCAAATTCAACATAAAATATAAATATAAGTCTAGTAAAATAAAATAANACCGGCCGGTTCAATTGAATTTGACCTCATTTAAATAATAATTGGGTTTTTTGTGAGAACCGGACCGGGTGAGTGGCCGGTTCCCGGTCGAACCGGCTGGCCCGGTCCGGTTTTAAAAACTATGATTCAATCCCTTAATCCATCGGCCACTTTTCTCATTTTTTTTAAAAAAATATAAATATTTTTATTATTCTTTTACCATGTAATGGTTCATTCCTTTTTAATGCTAAAATGATAATAATAATAACCAAAAGTGTACCCTAATAGACAGTCGAGAATCAAATTTGTGCCGAAAAAAGGTCGGTGACGAAGGCAACAAATAATAAAAGAGAATGTAATCATGATCTGGATTTAGCATATGAAATGGGACTATCAAGCGTAAATTTGTAAAATAAAACTTCATATTCACTTTCATTCATCGACATTAATAGTGAAAACAAACTAAAATGTACTATACCCATTACTCCTTACAAGTGCATGGAGTAAAGATTAAATTGAGCTTATACGACAATTCATATCCCATATGGGTTATATGAGTATGAGATCTGGAGTGTACATGCAAAATCCGATGATCTCAATAGTACCACAAGTCCTACTTACCTAAAAAAAATAAAGGAGGGATAGAACCGTGGTTTGTCACGTGTGGTATTAGAGTCAACTTCGACCCACAATTATAGGGGATTACAGGTAGCATATCGAACCTGTTTACTGACCAAAATCAGTGGATATTGTTAAAATCTAGCCCATGGATGATATTTGGGACTGTACCAAAAGCCCAGAAAGGACTCTGGTTTAAATTGGGAATTTGTCGCGCCCCGAATCTCATATTAGTCAGTGTGAGGAGGAGTTTTTTTTTTTTTGGCATATATGATAAAGATCAGATGACCTACGACGGCAAAGATTTCTGGCTTGCCGATTGAATATAAAGTATTGCTTCCCACAAATTAATTGATATGAAAGGAAAATTATCTCCTTGAAATAGCGTAATCATGCATGCCACTTCAGGAAATATAGTGAAGAAGCATAACGACTTCCTCATATTTGCAATGCAAGTTAGGACAAAATTATGTACAAATCTGAGTTTTTTTAGTGATTTGTAGACAACCTTATGGCAACATGTCGATGAAAACAATTATTATATATATATATATATAGCTCCCAAAGCAAGATTGTATTTTTAATTCTATCAGGTTCGTAGTGATTTTTTACTAATAAATTTGATGGGTCAGCACGCACCAACTTATAGTGGCTCATAGGCCATGAGAATCATCTTATACTAGTTCCGTGAATTATTTAATATTAAAAAATTTAATGAGTTTTGATTAATTTAAAATAAATAAGTACGATTTACTGAAATTTTTAATTTAAATTTTATTTAGTTAAAGGACTCATATTCTCAATAAATTCATGTTTGTTGGCAACCGAAGTATTGGACCTCGAGTCTAAGTTGGCATTCCAACTCCTTGACCAATTGGGTCCATGGCTCATTGCATTTATTGCGCCAACATCTTGGCCATTTCTTTTTTACCGCTAACATTTAAAAGTATAATTTGCGACAAAACTTGTGACAGCCATTTTATCATAAATTATAAGAAGAAAAAATAATAATTTTAACTTATTAAGAAAGGAGTAATGAAAAAAAAATTAATAGAATAATTTTACTATCATATCCAGAATATTGTGTTTCTTAATAATAACAAAATTAAATCCCAACACAATCATTACATGAAATTTGGTTCATTGAAGGATACTGATATGCACAATGGATACGTAACGCATCAAGAAATCAATACCTGCGATATTTAGGATTTATGTAAAAAAAAAAAACCGAAGTTAATGTGTAAATAATGAACTTCTTTGCCAGAAAACATTCTTCAAGATGTGCATGTGACGACACCAGCACTGCAGGCTGATTCCCTTTTTCTTTCGTTTCTCCAAGTCTTTTCGGCCAGGAAGATCTCTCTCAGGAAATGGGCGGCAGCATGAAAGCACTGAGCAAGCACGTTGGGTGTTGACCAATGCTACTGCACTTGTTGCTGTGGTGGATATATATACCAGCTTTTAGAATCTGAAGCCTGTGGACTTACTTCTAAACAACACAATTCCCATTTTTACTGAACTGGATGAGCAGGCAATATCCCCCAAACAAAATAAAAAGAATGTTGAATCGTGTTTCTTCCGGAATGGAAATCCATGAATTTAAGATTGGACAGATAAAAAGATAAATGAATGATGCATATAAAGTCGTTTATTGTTCCTATATATCTTATTGATGATACGATCGATGAAGTATCAATAAGCCTGTCACGAAAAAAGAAAGGGGGTACTGATCATCAAATGAATATGTCGTAATTTAAAATGGTTGAAGTAGCTGGATTGGTATTCTTCTCATCAAGTATAGACGGTTCAAGATTGTCTACTATGACAGCGATGATTACAATTATAATTAAATTTACGATGAAAGCAGCAGCTACCTTTATAATTACAATCATGGACGTGAAAGTGAAAAAAAAAACTAACTGAAGAGTGGAGATCTTATAATATAGGATCTGTCAGCAGACAGATACCGCTGGTTCCAACTAGTGGAAGATAAATATGGAAGTTTGACAGCAGGTAGAAGAAGATCAATTCTTACAGAGTTCATGCAAAAGGGCCCTATATATATATATGTATCCAAAAATAGATCTGCCTAGTTAACTGACAAGACACATAAGCTGGTATGGTCAGGAGAACGATTTATTCCCAATTTATTCTAACTTCTGAAAAATCGATCAGTAATACTGAATATACCGACCAAATCATCGACCGAGTGATAATGCTGCTAATAATTTTATTAATTAGTTCGATCGTCCTTTCGCTCCGCTGAGAACTTGTTCCTGAGCAGGAGAAGTAAAGCTGTGTTCTCGTGGTGGAGGAGGAGAGCTTTTTCCCTCAACAGCTCATTCTCTTGTATGATGCTCTGGTTCTTCATGAAGAGCTTGAGGTTCTGCATCTCCAATGTTTCTGCCTTCTTACCTCCCACCATTTTCTTCTTCATTGCTTCTCTTGATGCCATCCTCCTCCTCCTATTAAAGCGAACCAAAAAAAAAAAAAAATCTCTGATTTTTGAGGGTCATATTTACAAAGTTACATTAATTATGTTGTAGTTGTCTGAATGAAATACGGTGGGCTCTAATATGTTTCTTCCACTTGTATGTATGCTTGCGCATTCAAAAAAGGATGACACCCACCTACTTGGATTGATTAAGATAATCTGTGGTCTCTTCCTTCCAACTAAGTTTTAATCTTATAAATGATAAAAATTAGTATAAAAATATTTATTTCTTAGAAGACCGGCCCATTTCAATTCTAGATAAATTAGGGTCTTCTGGGTTTCTAGATATTGAGTGGCGTAGGAAAAAGTAAAAACCCAGTCGTTGTATTCCCAGAGGAAGAATAAGTAGCTAAGATAGATATATAAATATATATTATATATTCTTTTTACCGTCAATATCTACAAATTTAATGGCCATGACTACTGCTACACGATGAATCGAGCTGATCCTCGGAAAACTAAAACTCTATCTCAATTGTGTAACTTTTTTCAATAACAAAACTTGACTTGAGACTGGAGGAGAGGGTGCATCATACGATATCAATTAATTCATGTTGTCCAAGTGATTTATATGGTTTACATGGATGAATGTATGACGACTGAAAAACATACATGTACATAAGATATTAACTCTAGATTGCTAAATGCTATTCACTGAAGAAAAAGCAATCAGCTTTTCTCTCGGCAAGTAAGTAATACTGGATATATATATACATATACATATATAAGCAAAACATATATAATCCAATCAATATCTATATTCATAAAACATAATAGTTAAGCATAATGCGCCCATATGAATACACTGAAGAGAATTTAGGGGACCTTTGATGCCTGAGCACCCGCAAACTATTGCGGTGCTTCAGCGCCCACTGCCGGAGACGGGAAGAGTGCAGCCGCAGGAGAGGAGTCCATTCGGACGAGCTGGTACACATGGCTTTAGACTTAAACGAGGGGATATTGCTGCCACACGGAGGGGGGCAAAGAGCTGAAAGAAGCTTGATTGGGATTAATTGTGGCTTGCGTATGAGATGAGCAGATCACAGATGGGAAGAGTTCTGATATATAGGAGGAGAGTGGGAGATCTGAGATGGGGGGAGGTGGGGAGGGATGGAGAGAGGCTTTTGGGGGAAAGGATGGTCATGAATACTCATGATTACAGAAGGCCAGCTAATGGACGACGACGGGGCGGAAATTTCAAAGAAAGATAAAGTAGTGGAAGATGAAAAATTAAATGTAAGGGTTGAATTTTACAGAAAATATGTATAAATAATCTGTTAGGTTTTTGTATTTACCACATACTATTTTTCCGGTGAAATCACGTGTTCTCAACACCATCCTCAGTTAAGATTACGTCGAGATAGAGATGTACATCAAAGAAATCATTCATCGTACGAAAGTTAGGTACTATGGTCGGATTCTGAATATTCATCTAAGAGTGGGCTAGTCCATTGGAGGAACCAAAAGGGCGAATCAAAGAGGGGGCGAAACGTAATAAATTGACAATAATAATAATAATGCTTATTCCCCTTAAAATATATTTAGTATTGAGTTTTGTCAATTAAAATAATTAAGAATTTTACGGACCCACCTCAAACTTGATGCAATTAGGACTTCAATTGGACTTACGGATATGTATGGATGTCAATGGTTTACACTCGAGGAGAAAATATTATTGGACATGAGACCAAATCTGGCAAGTCTTCAATGACTTTTGCGTACTCATTTCGGGTTTGTATAGGCCAGCAGCCTTAGCATGCTGCCACCCGACTTGCCTAATTTTCCCTTGCTTTTCCCTCCATCGGTTTAACTTTTTTTTTTCTCTAATTTGAAAACTCGGAAAAGTGGTCAAGATTTAACAATATCATTAACAGAAAAAGGCTAATGGTATACTGTACTTGATACTGAAGTGAAGGCTCACGATTTTATAGCAAAAAAATAGTATGTAATACGGACAATTACCAGTAGGGGCCAGATGATCTTTGTGCCTCCCTAAAAAACTTCATTTGGAAGTAAGGCCCCTCTAATCAGAGGATCATGTGGCACCTTCTTATTGGCCAGCAGTACTAAGTGTTTCCCTTTTCCAGTAACGAGAAGTTTATATAAATTTATTATGATTATAGTGAGTTCATATAAAAATCTATATAAGAATTAAACTCATAATATTACAATTTATTCATGAATTATACGCACATTCTATTTACTTGAACTCGAAAAGAGGTTATAGGTTATAGGTTAACAGCACTAAATTGACCCTTAAACTCTCCTATAAATAAAGGTCGACGTGTGACATCTGATGCAAGGCATCTTTTACACTCTTTCATTGTTCTCTCCACTTGCACTATCTCTAAATAATAGTCACTATTGACCGGCTGGAACACACATCAACCTTCGAGTTTTGCGCGTGGAGCCTCGAGGACCCTACCTGGAGTCGTACCGTGACCCCGAGCAATCCCTCGCGTCAATAGGTAAGGTAGGGATTTCATTTTTCGCAATGTAATTTATATCCCAAAAACATGCTTACTGTGGTTAAGTACGAAAAAGTCTCCTTCGACCTTCGCAATATTATGATACATTCCCGGTGCTTATCTCATATAAGATTCATGATTAGATATGATAATATTCTTCCATCTTATTAAAATATACGTTATTTTTAATATTTACTTAAATAAATGTATACCCTACTAAGTTTTCTAATAAAATTTCATGAGTACCTGCAGTATTAATTTTTTTCATCAACTATTAATGTGGCATATTCATGTGTTGCGTACACTTAGCATGTGACAATTCACTCGGAGCATTATAAATGATAAACGTGACAAATCATTGGGTCACATCCATTGCAGACCAAAATTTTAACAACTGTTGACATGCATGTTATTTTGTATATAAATAGACAAATATTCATAGTTTAGAAAACCTTATAATTTACCATAAATTCATCATTAGGTAGATATGCTTAGATTTTGCTAATAAAAAAAGATAGGTTTATGATAGATTCGGTGAGATTCTGATAAGTTATAAGTGATAAAATGGGTAATAAGTTAAAACCAGTTCTATTTTTTTTTACAATTCGGATATATAAAGAGAAACTAGTTTTGCATAATTGACTTCAATAGATCATAACTTCATAGCATATATTCCAATTCTTGTATTGTTTGCATTTTTATACTTCTCTTACTTGACATAGATTAGACGAATTATAATGCTCAAATTAGTACGTTGCAGAGTTTAGAGATTTATAAAATAAAAAAAAGCGAACAATAATTGAACACACCCAAGACTTACATAAAATTAAACTAAAACCCACTAAATTCTAATAGAAGTGTACAAAATTAATTAAAAAAGACTACAAAAATCCACAATCAAATAGATTATTTAACAGCAATTAAATCTATAAAAATGGTGAAATAATTATATATCCACAAGGTAATTTTAAAAGAAAGGTTTCAACACCAAATCGAAATCCTCCAGTAAAATATAGGATCCGGTTCTTAGACTTGTGACATGGGAGGGGTATATCCGAGATTTCATGTAATTTGTGGGGACAAAAGTTGAAATTGACGGAGCAGCGGTCACCGGTCAGCAGTTTGGTTTTGCTTTTATCATGAGCCTGTGGGGTCCCGCCCTTACTTTTAGAACTTCCTCCGTCAATCTCAATCCGTTTGGGGCGCCCCCACCCCACGCCAACCCCTTCCCCCCCACCCCCCGTCGCGGCCC